>WOVY01003148.1:50000-54282 GCA_013436015.1 Rhipicephalus annulatus
TATCTATCTATCTATCTATCTATCTATCTATCTATCTATCTATCTATCTATCTATCTATCTATCTATCTATCTATCTATCTATCTATCTATCTATCTATCTGTCTGTCTGTCTGTCTGTCTGTCTGTCTGTCTGTCTGTCTGTCTGTCTGTCTCTATCTATCTATCTATCTATCTATCTATCTATCTATCTATCTATCTATCTATCTATCTATCTATCTATCTATCTATCTGTCTGTCTGTCTGTCTGTCTGTCTGTCTGTCTGTCTGTCTGTCTGTCTGTCTGTCTGTCTGTCTGTCTGTCCATCCTGCCTACGACTTCTAGCTCTCCTGGCCGTTTCGATAATGATATCGATACCAAACTTGGTATGATATAACATGACTATGAAGAACATAACTGACTAGTCATGACAAGAAAATCATGACATTTATGTCATAAATTGCATGATTTACATGTCATGGTCTCGCTGCTCTTGCGGGGGTTTCATTCACATGATATGTTGCAAAACTGGTACGGTAGGACATGACTGCATGGCGAAGACAAGTGACAAACCCTAACATCAAAATCATGACATGCGTGTTATGTAACAACATGACTACATGCCACACTTATGATGTGCTCAAGGCCGTTTCGCTAGCTTTGCATATACCAAATATGGTATCACGGGACGTGAATGGATGACGAAGGTGTGTGACTGGTGCACGCATGATAATCATGAGGTGAGTTTCATGTAAAAATACGACTATATACTATGCTCATGGTGCGCTCGCGGCCGTATCGCTAGTTTGACATGTACCAAATTCAGTATTACATGACGCGAATGGACGACATAGGTAACTGACACGTCCAAACATGATGATCATGACATGCGTGTCATGTAACATGACTACGTTCTCCAGTTATGATGCACTCGCGGCCGTTTCGCTAGCTTCACATATGCCAACATGTAGTATTACGTCACGTAAATGGATGACGAAGGTATGTGAATGTCGCGAAAATGATAATCATAAGATGCGTGTCATGTAGAAACATGACCACATGCTACGCTTATGATGCACTCGCAGCCGTTTCGCTAGCTTCACATGTACCAAACTCGGTATTACGTGACGCGAACGGACGACATAGGTAACTGACACGTCCAAACATGACGATCATGACATGCGTGTCATGTAACATGACTACGTACCACACTCATGATGCGCTGGCGGCCGCTTCGCTACCTTGGCATGTGCGAAAATTTGGTATTACGCCACGTAAATGGATGACGAAGGTATGTGACTGGTGCAAACATGATAATAATGAGATGCGTGTCATGTAAGAACATCAATACACGCCACACTCAAGGCGCCAATACACTTCGACGTGAGCTGGCGCGCGTGCGCGCCGGCGTTCGTTTTATCACGTCACGCCGGCGATGCCACGCGAGGTGCCGGAATCCCCCTAGTAGAATTAGGTGGATCTGGCCACTGACCTTCATTGTGGATCCGCATGCCATATGCTTGCAGGCGCGCACCGCGCTGCGTTGCTTTGACGCATGCGTGTTTGAGCACACACGGCGATCTTCCGTCACGAAGAGAAGCAGACGCGGTGCTGTTTAAGTAACGTCATAAGCGTGAAATGCAGCATGTCGCATTTCGCGCCGGTTGCCACCGGGCCTCGCCGACGGACGCTGGTCGCGCCGGTTGCTCCTGGAGTCACACTATACAGTGCTCGCGTTTTGCTAGCGTGGCGTCGCTGCGCCCAGCCTGCGCGTGCGTCAACGTTGCGTCGGAGTATATTGGGCCCTTCATGACGCGCTGGCCGCCCTTGGGCTAGCTCCACATGTACCAAATTTGGTATCACGGGAAGTGAATAGACGACGAAGGTAAATTACACGTCCAAACCTGATAATCATAAATGCGTTTATTGTAAAACATGACTACATGCTACACTCATAGCGTTCCTCGCTGCGTCTCAGTTCCACATGTACCCCAATTCGGTAGTACGTGACGTGAATTGACGATAAACGTAAATGACACGCCCAAGTATGATAATCATGATATGAATTTCATGTAAAACGCGACTGCATGCTACGCTCATAGTACACTCGTGGCCGTTTCGCTAGCTCTATATATACCAGTTAGTATCTGGTGACGTTGATAGATGACAAAGATAAATGAAACGTCCAAACATGCTGATCATGATATGGAAGTCATGTACGGCCTAATTTACTTTCGCCTCTTAACGTTGTGCTGATTTTAAAGTGGCCTAATCACGCTTCCTCATTTCTGCTTCGCATATCATCGATTACCACTGTATACGTGGGATCTGCCATTTTTTTTTTTTTGCCCAGGAATCGATTCCGTGAGGCACTTGAGGCTGTCGCTTTAACAGAACACAAACGTTTACACTTGCACCCCTAAATCGTGGCAACCCGCCGCTCTCCTGCAACTGTCCACGGAAAGAAAATTGCGTTTCAATGAGCGAGCTCTCGCGGCCTATTATACAGCACGTCGGCTCAAACGAGGTCGTATGTACAGTTTTGTCTGTCGTAGACAATAGACCATTTCAGTGTCACCAAGGCCACTTGGTTTTGTGAGCCCGCGGTACAACACACGCACGAGTACAAACAAGGAAATGTCTCCGCACAGCGTTAACGTCAACGTGTTTGTGGGAAAGAAAGGGTGATTATAAACAAGGCAAGAGCGATAGCTCCGCAGGCGGGACTACCGGAAGAAAAAGAAATAAGGACTGGCTATAAATAGTTGCCCAGGGTCACAAAAACGAAAAACGTTACAAAACTGCTACCACCATCGCTGCGTTTTCATGCCCTTAGAGGAACGCAATAGCGGAACTGTAGGGTGCCTTCACATGGGCGCGACTATGATCTCAGAGTATATAGTGAACTAGAACCATCATCGTAGTGGTGCCAGCGGAGGAGCTTTGCAATTCAGCAGCTAAGGCAGAATGCATCTCCTCGCCGCAAGGATCGCGGCCAAGTTTCCCTAGTGCTTCGCTTTTTTTCTTGTTTTCTTTTTTTCTCTAGGGAAGAGGAGAGGGAGGGGGGGGGGGGGTTCAGTGTTTGAGCGGTAAGACGACGTGAGTCGACGTCTTTTCCAATGAGGCGGCCTGTCCTCCGCGTCTTGAAATACGGCAGCCACGCCGTATTAGAAGCCGTTATACTGATCTAAAAGACGTAATGAAAAATTATATTTCCCTACAGACGTCACAAAGGCGCCGCTGCTGATGCACGTCCTGTTATGAAACCGAAAAAAAAAAACGCGTGTCCATGCACCTTAATTTAGTAGCGTCCGTCGCAGTGGAACTGTGTAGGCAGAAGGGCTCTCCGGTATACTAACTCGCGTATTTTTGAGCGGTCCTTCAACAATCTGTAGTCCACCTCTGTCAGAAAGTCAGTCTCCTCCCGCGCGTGTTCTTTCCGTGCAGGTGCTTTTGTAGCTGGTCGAAGTGGACGGCATGCACGTTCTCTATATTAAATGCGTGTTGGCCATCCGCAGCAACTCGCCGAACGTATCTCCGCACGCCCGCCCTATAATTGCAGGCTTAGTCCGTATAGCTAGCTGTAGCGGACTCTGAATCAATACTGTCTGCCCCTGACGCGATGAAACGCGCACGAGTGTATGCAGCAACAGCGATGGGAGCGCCGGTGCCACTAGGCAAAGATGCAGTGGCGCCACCTGGATTTTTCTGCGCCAACTGGCACGCCCTAACCCTCCCGTTCACACCTCTAGGATGTAGGTTCTAGTTCTGCGTTTAGGTGCCCGTTCCTGTGTCGAGCGGCTTCACCGTTGTCATCGTCTTTACTGGCAAAGCCCATAGGCAAGGAATAGTAACCGTATAGCGACGAAACGGGCTAGTTGGGTCATGTCTTTTGCGATGCGTTCAGGGTAGGGACAGATTACAAGGAACACAGGGCACAGTGTGAACAGAACGAGCGCCAACGTCAATGGTTTTTTTTTTATTCATGCGTAGGCAATATAATCTCACAAGTCTCTTTCCACGTGCTTTTGTAAATTTTTATTTTATATCGACTATTCCTACGAGCCCGATTGCCGAGATTGCGGTGATTAGTTCTGCACTTTGGAACACATGCTCTGGTGGTGTCCCTCGTTACAGCACAACGATCGTCTGTGTCACCACAGAAGCAGAGTGCGAGGAGGCACTGAAGAGCTCCGACCTCGCTGCTCAGGGACGGGCTGTCGAGGGCCCACGACGCGGCGGTCAGGCACTGCCTGCCCGTTCCCTCGTGGGAGCTGCCCCCGGCGACACCTCCCATGAGGATA
>WOVY01003149.1:0-110740 GCA_013436015.1 Rhipicephalus annulatus
TCACACTCGTTTTTTGGCTTATAGATGGCGCTGACTGTCATTCCTACTTCTAAATTCACAGATAAACACAAAAAAGTGGATGGAGGGAGGCCGCTGTGATAGCTCAGTGGTTAGAGCATCGAACGCGTAATTCGAAGGTCGTAGGTTCGATTCCTGCTCACAGTTGGTAATTTTTTCATCCACTTTTCTTTTCTTCTTAATTATATTCTATTGGTTTTATATAGCTTCCCCTGTAAATTCCTTGGCATTACTGTCTGTTAGATCTCATTAATATTGTGTTAAAACACGGAAAAACGAGCCCTTAGGTATACACTTCTTTCCCTTATTTCATTGAACGAGGGTCTCGTACTGGCAGACTTGGTGTGTTTAGGTTGTATAAGAGGGACAATTAATCAGCTGCCCACTCATAACAAGTTCACGTGCTACGTGACGCCAAACACGCGCATAAGAGTGTTCTCACACTCGTTGTTTGGCTTATAGATGGCGCTGACTGTCACTCCTACTTCTAAATTCACAGATAAACACAAAAAAAGTGGATGGAGGGAGGGCCGCTGTGATAGCTCAGTGGTTAGAGCATCGAACGCGTAATTCGAAGGTCGTAGGTTCGATTCCTGCTCACAGTTGGTAATTTTTTCATCCACTTTTCTTTCTTCTTATTTATATTCTATTGGTTTTAATAACTTCCCCCTGTACATTCCTTGGCATTACTGTCTGTTAGATCTCATTAATATTGTGTTAAAACACGGAAAAACGAGCCCTTAGGTATACACTTCTTTCCCTTATTTCATTGAACGAGGGTCTCGTACTGGCAGACTTGGTGTGTTTAGGTTGTATAAGAGGGACAATTAATCAGCTGCCCACTCATAACAAGTTCACGTGCTACGTGACGCCAAACACTGCGCATAAGAGTGTTCTCACACTCGTTGTTTGGCTTATAGATGGCGCTGACTGTCACTCCTACTTCTAAATTCACAGATAAACACAAAAAAAGTGGATGGAGGGAGGGCCGCTGTGATAGCTCAGTGGTTAGAGCATCGAACGCGTAATTCGAAGGTCGTAGGTTCGATTCCTGCTCACAGTTGGTAATTTTTTCATCCACTTTTCTTTCTTCTTATTTATATTCTATTGGTTTTAATAACTTCCCCTGTACATTCCTTGGCATTACTGTCTGTTAGATCTCATTAATATTGTGTTAAAACACGGAAAAAACGAGCCCTTAGGTATACACTTCTTTCCCTTATTTCATTGAACGAGGGTCTCGTACTGGCAGACTTGGTGTGTTTAGGTTGTATAAGAGGGACAATTAATCAGCTGCCCACTCATAACAAGTTCACGTGCTACGTGACGCCAAACACTGCGCATAAGAGTGTTCTCACACTCGTTGTTTGGCTTATAGATGGCGCTGACTGTCACTCCTACTTCTAAATTCACAGATAAACACAAAAAAAGTGGATGGAGGGAGGGCCGCTGTGATAGCTCAGTGGTTAGAGCATCGAACGCGTAATTCGAAGGTCGTAGGTTCGATTCCTGCTCACAGTTGGTAATTTTTTCATCCACTTTTCTTTCTTCTTATTTATATTCTATTGGTTTTAATAACTTCCCCTGTACATTCCTTGGCATTACTGTCTGTTAGATCTCATTAATATTGTGTTAAAACACGGAAAAACGAGCCCTTAGGTATACACTTCTTTCCCTTATTTCATTGAACGAGGGTCTCGTACTGGCAGACTTGGTGTGTTTAGGTTGTATAAGAGGGACAATTAATCAGCTGCCCACTCATAACAAGTTCACGTGCTACGTGACGCCAAACATGCGCATAAGAGTGTTCTCACACTCGTTGTTTGGCTTATAGATGGCGCTGACTGTCACTCCTACTTCTAAATTCACAGATAAACACAAAAAAAGTGGATGGAGGGAGGGCCGCTGTGATAGCTCAGTGGTTAGAGCATCGAACGCGTAATTCGAAGGTCGTAGGTTTCGATTCCTGCTCACAGTTGGTAATTTTTTCATCCACTTTTCTTTCTTCTTATTTATATTCTATTGGTTTTAATAACTTCCCCTGTACATTCCTTGGCATTACTGTCTGTTAGATCTCATTAATATTGTGTTAAAACACGGAAAAACGAGCCCTTAGGTATACACTTCTTTCCCTTATTTCATTGAACGAGGGTCTCGTACTGGCAGACTTGGTGTGTTTAGGTTGTATAAGAGGGACAATTAATCAGCTGCCCACTCATAACAAGTTCACGTGCTACGTGACGCCAAACATGCGCATAAGAGTGTTCTCACACTCGTTGTTTGGCTTATAGATGGCGCTGACTGTCACTCCTACTTCTAAATTCACAGATAAACACAAAAAAAGTGGATGGAGGGAGGGCCGCTGTGATAGCTCAGTGGTTAGAGCATCGAACGCGTAATTCGAAGGTCGTAGGTTCGATTCCTGCTCACAGTTGGTAATTTTTTCATCCACTTTTCTTTCTTCTTATTTATATTCTATTGGTTTTAATAACTTCCCCTGTACATTCCTTGGCATTACTGTCTGTTAGATCTCATTAATATTGTGTTAAAACACGGAAAAACGAGCCCTTAGGTATACACTTCTTTCCCTTATTTCATTGAACGAGGGTCTCGTACTGGCAGACTTGGTGTGTTTAGGTTGTATAAGAGGGACAATTAATCAGCTGCCCACTCATAACAAGTTCACGTGCTACGTGACGCCAAACATGCGCATAAGAGTGTTCTCACACTCGTTGTTTGGCTTATAGATGGCGCTGACTGTCACTCCTACTTCTAAATTCACAGATAAACACAAAAAAAGTGGATGGAGGGAGGGCCGCTGTGATAGCTCAGTGGTTAGAGCATCGAACGCGTAATTCGAAGGTCGTAGGTTCGATTCCTGCTCACAGTTGGTAATTTTTTCATCCACTTTTCTTTCTTCTTATTTATATTCTATTGGTTTTAATAACTTCCCCTGTACATTCCTTGGCATTACTGTCTGTTAGATCTCATTAATATTGTGTTAAAACACGGAAAAACGAGCCCTTAGGTATACACTTCTTTCCCTTATTTCATTGAACGAGGGTCTCGTACTGGCAGACTTGGTGTGTTTAGGTTGTATAAGAGGGACAATTAATCAGCTGCCCACTCATAACAAGTTCACGTGCTACGTGACGCCAAACATGCGCATAAGAGTGTTCTCACACTCGTTGTTTGGCTTATAGATGGCGCTGACTGTCACTCCTACTTCTAAATTCACAGATAAACACAAAAAAAGTGGATGGAGGGAGGGCCGCTGTGATAGCTCAGTGGTTAGAGCATCGAACGCGTAATTCGAAGGTCGTAGGTTCGATTCCTGCTCACAGTTGGTAATTTTTTCATCCACTTTTCTTTCTTCTTATTTATATTCTATTGTTTTAATAGCTTCCCCTGTACATTCCTTGGCATTACTGTCTGTTAGATCTCATTAATATTGTGTTAAAACACGGAAAAACGAGCCCTTAGGTATACACTTCTTTCCCTTATTTCATTGAACGAGGGTCTCGTACTGGCAGACTTGGTGTGTTTAGGTTGTATAAGAGGGACAATTAATCAGCTGCCCACTCATAACAAGTTCACGTGCTACGTGACGCCAAACATGCGCATAAGAGTGTTCTCACACTCGTTGTTTGGCTTATAGATGGCGCTGACTGTCACTCCTACTTCTAAATTCACAGATAAACACAAAAAAAGTGGATGGAGGGAGGGCCGCTGTGATAGCTCAGTGGTTAGAGCATCGAACGCGTAATTCGAAGGTCGTAGGTTCGATTCCTGCTCACAGTTGGTAATTTTTTCCATCCACTTTTCTTTCTTCTTATTTATATTCTATTGGTTTTAATAACTTCCCCTGTACATTCCTTGGCATTACTGTCTGTTAGATCTCATTAATATTGTGTTAAAACACGGAAAAACGAGCCCTTAGGTATACACTTCTTTCCCTTATTTCATTGAACGAGGGTCTCGTACTGGCAGACTTGGTGTGTTTAGGTTGTATAAGAGGGACAATTAATCAGCTGCCCACTCATAACAAGTTCACGTGCTACGTGACGCCAAACATGCGCATAAGAGTGTTCTCACACTCGTTGTTTGGCTTATAGATGGCGCTGACTGTCACTCCTACTTCTAAATTCACAGATAAACACAAAAAAAAGTGGATGGAGGGAGGGCCGCTGTGATAGCTCAGTGGTTAGAGCATCGAACGCGTAATTCGAAGGTCGTAGGTTCGATTCCTGCTCACAGTTGGTAATTTTTTCATCCACTTTTCTTTCTTCTTATTTATATTCTATTGGTTTTAATAGCTTCCCCTGTACATTCCTTGGCATTACTGTCTGTTAGATCTCATTAATATTGTGTTAAAACACGGAAAAACGAGCCCTTAGGTATACACTTCTTTCCCTTATTTCATTGAACGAGGGTCTCGTACTGGCAGACTTGGTGTGTTTAGGTTGTATAAGAGGGACAATTAATCAGCTGCCCACTCATAACAAGTTCACGTGCTACGTGACGCCAAACATGCGCATAAGAGTGTTCTCACACTCGTTGTTTGGCTTATAGATGGCGCTGACTGTCACTCCTACTTCTAAATTCACAGATAAACACAAAAAAAGTGGATGGAGGGAGGGCCGCTGTGATAGCTCAGTGGTTAGAGCATCGAACGCGTAATTCGAAGGTCGTAGGTTCGATTCCTGCTCACAGTTGGTAATTTTTTCATCCACTTTTCTTTCTTCTTATTTATATTCTATTGGTTTTAATAACTTCCCCTGTACATTCCTTGGCATTACTGTCTGTTAGATCTCATTAATATTGTGTTAAAACACGGAAAAACGAGCCCTTAGGTATACACTTCTTTCCCTTATTTCATTGAACGAGGGTCTCGTACTGGCAGACTTGGTGTGTTTAGGTTGTATAAGAGGGACAATTAATCAGCTGCCCACTCATAACAAGTTCACGTGCTACGTGACGCCAAACACGCGCATAAGAGTGTTCTCACACTCGTTGTTTGGCTTATAGATGGCGCTGACTGTCACTCCTACTTCTAAATTCACAGATAAACACAAAAAAAGTGGATGGAGGGAGGGCCGCTGTGATAGCTCAGTGGTTAGAGCATCGAACGCGTAATTCGAAGGTCGTAGGTTCGATTCCTGCTCACAGTTGGTAATTTTTTCATCCACTTTTCTTTCTTCTTATTTATATTCTATTGGTTTTAATAACTTCCCCTGTACATTCCTTGGCATTACTGTCTGTTAGATCTCATTAATATTGTGTTAAAACACGGAAAAACGAGCCCTTAGGTATACACTTCTTTCCCTTATTTCATTGAACGAGGGTCTCGTACTGGCAGACTTGGTGTGTTTAGGTTGTATAAGAGGGACAATTAATCAGCTGCCCACTCATAACAAGTTCACGTGCTACGTGACGCCAAACATGCGCATAAGAGTGTTCTCACACTCGTTGTTTGGCTTATAGATGGCGCTGACTGTCACTCCTACTTCTAAATTCACAGATAAACACAAAAAAAAGTGGATGGAGGGAGGGCCGCTGTGATAGCTCAGTGGTTAGAGCATCGAACGCGTAATTCGAAGGTCGTAGGTTCGATTCCTGCTCACAGTTGGTAATTTTTTCATCCACTTTTCTTTCTTCTTATTTATATTCGATTGGTTTTAATAACTTCCCCTGTACATTCCTTGGCATTACTGTCTGTTAGATCTCATTAATATTGTGTTAAAACACGGAAAAACGAGCCCTTAGGTATACACTTCTTTCCCTTATTTCATTGAACGAGGGTCTCGTACTGGCAGACTTGGTGTGTTTAGGTTGTATAAGAGGGACAATTAATCAGCTGCCCACTCATAACAAGTTCACGTGCTACGTGACGCCAAACATGCGCATAAGAGTGTTCTCACACTCGTTGTTTGGCTTATAGATGGCGCTGACTGTCACTCCTACTTCTAAATTCACAGATAAACACAAAAAAAGTGGATGGAGGGAGGGCCGCTGTGATAGCTCAGTGGTTAGAGCATCGAACGCGTAATTCGAAGGTCGTAGGTTCGATTCCTGCTCACAGTTGGTAATTTTTTCATCCACTTTTCTTTCTTCTTATTTATATTCTATTGGTTTTAATAGCTTCCCCTGTACATTCCTTGGCATTACTGTCTGTTAGATCTCATTAATATTGTGTTAAAACACGGAAAAACGAGCCCTTAGGTATACACTTCTTTCCCTTATTTCATTGAACGAGGGTCTCGTACTGGCAGACTTGGTGTGTTTAGGTTGTATAAGAGGGACAATTAATCAGCTGCCCACTCATAACAAGTTCACGTGCTACGTGACGCCAAACATGCGCATAAGAGTGTTCTCACACTCGTTGTTTGGCTTATAGATGGCGCTGACTGTCACTCCTACTTCTAAATTCACAGATAAACACAAAAAAAGTGGATGGAGGGAGGGCCGCTGTGATAGCTCAGTGGTTAGAGCATCGAACGCGTAATTCGAAGGTCGTAGGTTCGATTCCTGCTCACAGTTGGTAATTTTTTCATCCACTTTTCTTTCTTCTTATTTATATTCTATTGGTTTTAATAACTTCCCCTGTACATTCCTTGTCATTACTGTCTGTTAGATCTCATTAATATTGTGTTAAAACACGGAAAAACGAGCCCTTAGGTATACACTTCTTTCCCTTATTTCATTGAACGAGGGTCTCGTACTGGCAGACTTGGTGTGTTTAGGTTGTATAAGAGGGACAATTAATCAGCTGCCCACTCATAACAAGTTCACGTGCTACGTGACGCCAAACATGCGCATAAGAGTGTTCTCACACTCGTTGTTTGGCTTATAGATGGCGCTGACTGTCACTCCTACTTCTAAATTCACAGATAAACACAAAAAAAGTGGATGGAGGGAGGGCCGCTGTGATAGCTCAGTGGTTAGAGCATCGAACGCGTAATTCGAAGGTCGTAGGTTCGATTCCTGCTCACAGTTGGTAATTTTTTCATCCACTTTTCTTTCTTCTTATTTATATTCTATTGGTTTTAATAACTTCCCCTGTACATTCCTTGGCATTACTGTCTGTTAGATCTCATTAATATTGTGTTAAAACACGGAAAAACGAGCCCTTAGGTATACACTTCTTTCCCTTATTTCATTGAACGAGGGTCTCGTACTGGCAGACTTGGTGTGTTTAGGTTGTATAAGAGGGACAATTAATCAGCTGCCCACTCATAACAAGTTCACGTGCTACGTGACGCCAAACATGCGCATAAGAGTGTTCTCACACTCGTTGTTTGGCTTATAGATGGCGCTGACTGTCACTCCTACTTCTAAATTCACAGATAAACAAAAAAGTGGATGGAGGGAGGGCCGCTGTGATAGCTCAGTGGTTAGAGCATCGAACGCGTAATTCGAAGGTCGTAGGCTCGATTCCTGCTCACAGTTGGTAATTTTTTCATCCATTTTTCTTTCTTCTTATTTATATTCTATTGGTATATATATATATATATGTGTGTGTGTGTGTGTGTGTGTGTGTGTGTGTGTGTGTGCGTGTGCGTGTGTGTGTGGTGAGTGACGTCGACACCGGCGGGAAAACTCATTTTCGCCATGCGTACGCGTAAATCTCGAACTTATTTATAAGCACAAGAGCAGTGGAAATGCAGCAGTTTTCGTCTTCTGTGGCTTTGTTATCAATGCTACCCCAGTACCAGACTTTTAAGTGTGAATACACTTTATAAGCGACCCAAACCATCCACCACCGTCGGTGGCGTCCGCAGTCTTCTCTCTATCTTTAAAAGAAAGAGGAATTGGCGGGCCGCAGCGCGACGCTCGACCAAATAAGCCACGGACGCGACGCTGATATCGGTGTCAGTAACGCGCCTTATATCTTTAACGCCCCTGCGCGCGTCCCCCTCCCCCTTCGCTCGCTCCTCCGCTCTCCTCGCTCGCTGCAGCTGCGCGCGCACCCCTCTCTCTCGCGCGCCCGCCTTCTCTCTCAGTCTCCCGTCGAGAGCGGGTCGTGCGATGGATGTCCCGGAGGCAACGCTACCATCAACAACGAATGCAGTACAACCGAATGCCAGCACTGCACTCGTCGTTGGAGGTGACGGTACCGCGGTGGTTTCGCCGACGTTGGAATACAAGGCGGCGCTGCGAAGGGCTCGTGATACCGAACGTAAGCGCGCGAAGCGTGCAGCGGATGCCGAACTGCGTGCTCGCGAGGCCGAGTGCAAGCGGGCGAAGCGTGCAGCGGATGCCGAACTGCGCGCTCGCGAGGCCGAGGACAAGCGGGTGAAGCGTGCAGCCGATGGTGAACTGCGCGCTCGCGAGGCCGAGATGAGACGTCAGCATCGAGCCGCGAACGCGGCCCAAGAAGCGGAACGACAACGCAAGCGTCAGACAGAGAAGGGCGATGAAGGCCGGCGTCAAGACGCCGCTCGCAATCGTCAAACTCCCAAGCATTTCCCCGAGGCTGAATACCCCTCATAGCATCACCCCGTGCATTCGCACTTAACCATGTTTACCCTCTGGGAAATGCTTGGGAGTTTTTCTGCTTGTCACTGCCCTATTATAATAGAAATCTTAAAAGCCTGAAATCGAAAAGAGTGGTCATAAACACACCTCTGCGAACTAGCTGGCAGACAGTACTCTATCAGCAATGAATAAGAGGCTAACCCAAGCTCCTAAAAATGTGTCGGGCCAACACCAGGGGGGGGGCCTCATGTTTCCCCATGAAGCAGCCCAGAGGGTGCCCGAGCCCCCACCCCAATCTCGTACTTTCCGCCTATGTTCACAGATAAGATACTTACTGTACCCCACAGCATAAGAAAGATATGTGCTCGAGGTGTGGGAGTGCACTGACGCTGCACCGTATCATATGGGAATGTATGGCTTACATCAAAGGGCAGGAACAGCAGATTGAAGTGGGAAGCAATGCTGCCCAGCCCTGCCCCTAGGAACCAGCTGAGGCTAGCCAGGAGGACTGAAACAATAACGAGAGCTAGCAGTGCCTTGGAAAAGGGCTCCGACCACGCGACGTTGCCCTGTCAACTCACTATTTTCAACAAGTTATGTTTTATTCTTCTGGCTTGCTTAAAACATGTGTACTGTTTGCCCTAGACTCAGGGAGGGCAACAGGCTGTCCTGTTTTCTATGGACGAATCTCTATAGACCTGTGTTGAGAACAAATGTTCAAAACTTTTTTACTTTCTCTATGAAGGAATTGTGAACGCTTTATGGTCACCATACGCATTGTGCCATGTCGCAAAAGGACGGATATGTTTAGCTATTTCGAATATTTCTGCTCTCTTGAGAGAGAGATAAATAGAGAAGAAAGGCAGGGAGGTTAACCAAGCTTGGCTCGGTTGGCTACCCTACACTTGGAGTGGGGGAAAGGGAGAATAAGAGAACGAGAATAGATAGAAAAGAAGAGGAGCAAGAAATATAAAGATGAATAGTCAGCTCGAGACTACACAGCACGGTGTCACTCTGTCCTTTCACAAGCGGTCGTGAAGTCTGGTGGTCCTTAAGAAGTGCAAGAGGGCTTTCGTGGCTTTGCGTGTATGGGAGACCGTCGGCCAAGGTCCCAGGATCTTCTCTTCTGTAAGCGGCCGTGAATCCAGCTGACGGAGCTTGGCTTCCATAATACGTCGTTCAGACTGGTATGCTGGGCAATGACATAGAATATGCTCGAGCATTTCCTCGCAGGCGTAGATGTTGCACGCCGAAGTACTCGCCATTCCAAGGAGACGAGAGTACGCATTCGTAAATGCCACGCTCAACTTCATGCGACACAGGAAAGTTTCTGCGCAGTGTGGGAGCCCGTATGGCAAACGAAGTTGCAAGATTGGGTCGATCGAATACAGGTGCGTGTTGGAGAAACTTGGTGTATTCCATTGTAGGAGAGTTATACGGCGAACAAGTGATTGTAGTCGTCTTGCAGCGTCCGTTCTCAAGAGTGGTATGGGCGTACGCAGGTCTTGGTCATGAGCCGATCGAGCAGCTTCATCCGCGCGGTCAATGCCGACAATTCCGCAGTGATTCGGCAACCACTGAAATACAATATCGTGACCTTCCTTGAGCGCTTCGTGGTAGTCGTGTCTTATCTGATATACGAATTGTTCGTGTAACCCGTGCTGCATAGCAAACCGCAGTGTCTGTAAGGCTGACCTCGAGTCGCAAAAGATGGCCCATTGGTTAGGTTGCTGCCGAAGAATGTACTTTACTGCACCTTGAAGCGCTGCGAGCTCTGCTGCTGTCGACGTCGTGGTGTGAGAGAACTTGTATCGAAGCAACACATTATCAGATGGATCAACCTCTGCTCCTGTAGAGCTGTTGGAATTAGTGGAGCCATCGGTGTAAACATGTATGCGGTCGAAGTACCTTTCGTCCAACAGTCGCAAAGTCAATTGCTTCAGGGCTAGCAGTGACATGCGTGCCTTCTTAACGATTCCAGGAACTGATAAGCGCACGTCAGGTTGACAGACACTCCATAACGCAGCTGCTGGATGCGTCGGAAGTTTGAAGCCATATGGTACGTCCCGATGTTTTGTCACGATACCGCAGAACAAATTATGGGAGCTCCGCGCTGTCAAAGACGCTAAATAATGTGACCGTAGCCGTGATAAATGCCGAATGTGTGCTCTCAGCGTCTTGACAATGATATGCGTTGTGACCGACTGTTCTTGTGCGATGACAATAGTTTCCACTGTCGATGAGCATCTTGGAAAGCCAAGACGTGTCCGAAGTGCTTGTGCTTGTACGCTGTGTAGTGCACGGATGTTAGTCTTGCACGTATTGGACAGGACAGGAAGGCTGTACCGGATAATTCTGAGAAAGAGGGCTGTGTAAAGCTGCAACAAGGAGTGCACGGATGGGCTCCATGATTTTCCGGTGACAAAATTGAATATATTCTCAATGCCAATAAGCTTTTTCTTCAGGTATGCGACATGCGGGCTCCAGGTTAGGTCACGATCTACGATGACACCTAAGAATATATGACTGCTCTTATATGCGATTGCTCTGTCATTGATGCACAATGGGTAAAAAGACATCAGTTTGCGTGTAAACGCCGCCGCTGCGCATTTTTCTGTGGCAATAGTGAACCCTTGTTGGCGAAATTATGCCGATGTCATCGTTGCCGCTTTCTGTATCCTTGCGCGCACTTGAGGCCGTGTCCCACCGGACGCCCCAATGCAGATATCATCAGCGTAGAGAGATGTATAAGCCATCTGTAGTAGCGTTTTGGTGAGCCCCACCAGAACCAGGTTGAAAAGAGTCAGACTCAAAACGCCGCCTTTTGGCACCCTACGACTTGTGAAATGCTTATTCGTAGGCCCATCTTCAGTTAGAACAAACATCGATCTCTTTCTGAGGTAGTTTCTTACCCATAGAAAGACACGACCTCCAAGTTCAACTCCATCAAGAGCATTGAGAACAGCCTCATAGGTCACGTTGTCATAGCCACCTTTCACGTCTAGGAACAG
The DNA here is from genome assembly GCA_013436015.1 of Rhipicephalus annulatus. NCBI lineage: Eukaryota > Metazoa > Arthropoda > Arachnida > Ixodida > Ixodidae > Rhipicephalus > Rhipicephalus annulatus. Next base: position 11,508 of record WOVY01003149.1, read on the forward strand.
AGCTACCGACAGCCGCTTCTTAGCTTTCTGTTGCTGAACAGAGGTCACTTAGTCTATGACGCTATCAATTGAGGACCAACCTCGTCGAAAGCCTGCCACAGCATCAGGATAAATGTTATAACGTTCCAGGTACCATTCCATGAGTGTAAGCAGCATCCTCTCCATGACCTTGCCGACGCAGCTTGCTAGTGCTATAGGCCGGTATGATGCCAAATCCAATGGAGACTTTCCGGGCTTCAAGAAAGGCACCACTCGAATGCACTTCCACTCATCAGGCACCGTTTCATCATGCCAAGACTTAATGAAATTGTCCAGGAGACAGCCCTGGGCCTGCGGGCCTAGGTGACGTAGGGAAGTAAAGGTTACTCCGTCCGGACCGGGGGACGATGAGCGTCTGCATGTGTTCAATGCCGCATGAAGTTCTTCCATAGTGAATGCAACATCCATTTGCTGATCTTGTGCGACTGGAGAGTCCTGTGGCAATAGATCGATAGGTATAAAGATGTCACCAGCGATCTTTGCACAAAATTCACCAGAAACATCAAGCTGTGAGCGACGTTGATGTAGCGCCAGAGCGGCGAAGGAATGACGCTGTTGCGGATGTGAGTGAATACCTCGAAGAGTCCTCCATACGGGAGACAAAGGCTTTCGAGGGTCTAGTGAGTCAAAAAAACTCTTCCATCGTTGCTCCTGGAGTTTGTGCATTTGACGCTGGATTTTTTCTGAATGCGTCTGGATTCTCTGAGGTCATAGATAGATTTCGTGCGTCTTTATCGTCTTTCGGCACGTCGGTGGACCGCTCGAAGTTGTTCCAACTCTTCTTCAAGTGCGGTACGTCTCGACTCTTTCGAAAATATCTTTGTGGAAGTCTCCATCTCACAACAAATCACTTCTTGAATGGATTCAGGCGGTTCGTGCATGCACCTGTTCTCCACTGATATCTGATACTCTTTCCAGTCATTATGTCTTGAGTGTCCAGGGGAGAAGAATTGTCCAGACCTCTTACTCTCACGTACGTGGGCATATGATCGCTGCCGTAGGTTTCAATATCCGTGAACCTTTGGACTTTCATGACAGTGCTATGTGACACTAATGTCAAGTCCAGGCAACTGATATAAGTTACTCCTCGGAGATAAGTAGGGCTGCCGTCGTTCAGCACCTGAAGCCCGTGCTCTGATGCGAGATCAACTAGGTTCATGCCTTTTCGATTTGTGTTGATGCTTCCCCACTATGGATGATGGGCATTGAAGTCACCCATCAATATCCAATGTTTTGGTGTCGTTACAAATATATCAGTTAATATATGTTGATCCAGTCGATGTGATGGCGCCATATAAACGCCTATCAGTGTAAACGAGAATTTCTTCTTTTTAACATATAGACACACGTAGTGATTTCCATTGTGATACTCTACTCTTTGGAGCACATAAGTGAGTTCTTTACGGATGTACACAGCAACTTGACTTCGATCAATGCACGATAAAGAAACGAATGATTCATAGCCCGACAATCGAGGTATTTTCGAAAAATGCGGTTCACAAATGACGATGATGGAAAACTTGCTTTCGAAAACGAACTGTTGAAACTCAGGCATTCTTGACTGTAGACCTCTGACGTTCCACTGAATTATGGAAGCACGCTTGACTTTTTCTCGAAAAGACTGATGTGGTCTATGGTGCGCCATCTTGTTACTAATGTCCAGCAAGAATTGATTCTAGTGTGTCCAAGACTTGCAGTGCGCATTTAGCGGCAGGGATCTGTAGAAAAGCCAATAGAGTACGAATAACACTCAAGAACGACCTTAAGACAAAGAAAACTTGTACCTCTTGGGCGGATAGACTGCCTGCTGGGGGCTTATACGCTGTTGACTGTCCATGTTGAGGTTCCGTAGACACGTGTACCCGCGGTAAAGCAGGCCAGTCAGAGGCAGATGTTCTCAGTTGCACCACAGTGTCTTCAGGCACCTCTGGACGTACACCACCTAATGGCGGGGGTGGGGGAGGTCACTGTGGTCGTGGCGGCGGTGGTGGTGGCGGTGCAAGTGAAGGCACTCTCGGCACAGGACTGCTTTTTTTCTTTGAGCACAGCCGTTGACGGGAACGCCGTCGTTGAACAACCGTTACCGCTTCGTTTCGTGAGGATCCGTCTTTAACCATTTGTCTCAGAATGCTCCTCTCCTTCTTGAGTACTGGGCAGTTTTTGGATGAGGTCCCATGGTTCCCGTTGCAGTTGCTGCATTTTAGGAGAGTTGCTTGGCAAGCCTCTGCTTTGTGGGGTCCGGCGCAACGTGGGCATGCTTGCTTGTTGCTACACAAAGCCCTAACATGACCCAGTTTTAGAGAGTTGTGGCACTGTAGTGGCTTTGGGATGTAAGGTCGGACAACGTGACGAAAGTGACCAACCTTTACATGTGATGGGATGCAATCACCTTTGAAGGTCACCTTGATGCAACGGGATTTGCCAAGCCGGCATACTTGCAATATGTCCGTTGCCTCAGTAGCTAGCTTTATCAGCACAAGAAGGTCTTCGTTCGGTATGGAAATGTCAGCGGCATAAATGACGCCAGTCGTCGTGTCACTATCCTGTGGAATGTAGACACTGAGATTGATGCCTCCAAACTTCGAGACTGTTCGCAAGGTATGTAGTGCAGCCGGGTGCTCAACGTCTATGGCCAAGATATTTTTCCGTGGGTTGAGTCTAATATCCTTTATCTCATTAGGCACGATAGCCTCGAAACGCGCTGATATCACTTGACTGTTCATGTTCTTCAGGTTGATTGAAGAGTCGACAGGAACAAAAAGTATGGTATGGCGTTTAGGACTGCACGCTGCTTTCACGGTGGAGATGATAGCTGGTGAAGAGGCGCCGACCATTCTCCTTTTAGCTATACGTTTCACTGCAGGTATGAAATCGTCGTCGTTGTCTTCACTACTCGCCGTGTACAGTTCAGTGCTGTCACTGGTGTTGCCGTCCTCTCGGCTGTTGCGCTTCCTTGAGGTTGACGTCGAAGGTGACGCCAAGTCCGGATTGCGTACGTTGTTGTCTGGATCCATCGCTGCCCGCAGGAGAGCGATTATCCTCGGATAATGCGTAAATTGACAAAGAAAAACACAAACGAAATAAGCAGCGTAGGGCACAAAAACACTTCCTCTGCTCTCTAGAGTTTCCAATAAGAACCAAGGCTCGAAAAAACATGCCATCCTACGGCTAATACAGGTTTTCATAACACGCAGAATAACTTACGGCACTCTGTACCTTCCTTTGCGGAAATCTGACGTACATAAATTAGATGTCCTAATTCCTAACGTTTACAAGAAAGCGCTAACTTGCCAGAGAGGACGTTGACCTCGCGGCTTCTGAAATTAGGCATTCACAACACAGCTGAAGAGCTAACCGAGGCTCAGCTTACGAACCAAATCATGCGCCTGGCTACTACCAAAACAGGCAGGAATATCCTGGACGATCTCTGCATTTTTGTTCCCCCTACAGCATTTGATGGGCAATGTGAGCCCCGTGAATGGCGGGGCTGTTTTCTGACTAAGCATTTGTCCCAGAATATGCACCCAGATTACCACCACGGAAGAAGAGCAACTAGAGCTAAAGCTTTCAATGAATGCTATGGTAACACAGAGGTAGCCTACTTCGTAGACGCTGTTGGACCTGTGGGAGGAACTTCTACAATATCAGTCATTCACCAAAGTAAGGTAGTTGACAGCCTATCACTAAGATGCTCCGATGGATCTATCGTAAAGGAAACTACTATAGCCCTGGCGCTCCACTGTGGAATAAATATTAACAAATTCGAAGGTAGCCTACGGAAACTACATAACAGGCCAAATTTCACCTCACGCTCAAGCCATTTTATGACAGGCATTAACGTGAGCCATGAAAAAGCAGCTCATGTAGGTGCCAGGTCACCATGGGGCAGCCGGAAAGGAGCTGGCACACAACTCGGCCCGAGCATTCCTTCCCCGGGCTCTGTCTACCGACCCTCCGATCCTGGCATTCAACCACCAATACCGGCTACAACGTACACAGATATACTGCAGATATATCGCCTACGATGACAAACTATGCCTCATCCCGCAGATGGATTTAATAAAACCGAGGAGACATGTCTGCGCTGGTCCCAGACCATGTAGTACAGCGCAGCTCGGTCATAATGGAGAAAATAGACCCAGAACACTTTAGTGCATTGTGTAAATTCTGTGGCAGCCGGGCTGGCCTGTTTCACATGGTTTGAGCTGGCCAGTCTAATAGAAACATCGCGAAAATTACGTAACCAACGTGAGAGGGGTGGGAGAAGGCTTTGTCGGGCCCAGCTCTCGAGGACCACGGAGACTCGTGAAGTGGGCGCAAATAGACCTCTGTCGGGGTACGCCACAGCGTGACGTCACTGGCGCACGTAAAGGCTGTGGTTTGCAAAACAGCGCCACTAGTGGCTGAGGGCGGTACAGTATCGCGGTGTTTGGGGCTAGTTTTCTTTTTCAAAGCTTAAGCTTCATGTCACAGTGGCAAGATTAGCTGTAGTATGTGTATGGCTGCCATATACGACGCGCAAATTTCTACATGTTAATCTAACACAATTGTGCACCATATGCAGCAACGCTTCCCTTTAAAAGCTGTGACTTTAGAGAATAGCAAACCACAGAAATTTCTGTCGAAGGAATGCATACACATGTAGCGCTGCCGTGCAGAAGGATCCCGCCGACAGAACTTTCTTGTCAATCAGCACCTGTTCCGAGGGAAAGGATGGTAGGCGGGTAGTGACGTCACGCTGTTTGGAAACAGGGAGAGGTCTATGGCAGCGCAATCCAACGGAGTCCCGGAATAGGGACCCGCCCAGTTCACTGTTGGTCTACATTTCCTGCAATAAATGCTTTATTCATTCATTCATTTATTAATTCATTCGAGTACTTCATAGTTAATAATGGGAGAGCAGTTCGCCGTCTCTAACACACAGAGAGAGAAAGCGAAATTTATTGTACACTTAGCTTGTACATGCACACACGAAAAATGGAAAACAGGTAAAGACAGTGTATACAACTTACAAATGAGCACCAAAATCTAATTGATTACATAGCCAAATGTCATCGAGTCCATTACACAGTATTCTTTTTGATGACTTCGAACTGCCAGAAACACCGGAGAACCTAACCCTACACCATCGTCTATGAAGCCAATTCCGCATAACTGCAACAGTATGCTCATTCGCATCAGCAACAACAGTGGCACAAGGTATACTCCGCAACTTTGTATGAATGTACACATTGAACATGCAAGCCTTCCCGACTAAAACAAGCATGTGGATTACTGTTTGGGAGAAGCACCAGACTCTATTTCTAACTCTTCCTACTGTATGCAACCAACCACAGCTGCAGAGATAGTATAACTTGACATGATTTGTTACGTTTGTGGCGCTGGGTTTCCGTTTGTTTAGGTAAGTTAGGCCTCAGAAGTAAAAGGTGGTGTTTTGAGTGGAGAACAATGAACTCTTAGCTGACCGATTTTGCGGTCCGATCCCCGTTCCGCTCAAAAGCTCAATTTTACCGGAGCGCAATGCGCGTTGTTGGTTTTAGCCAAGCGTCTTTCGATCAAGGCGATTGTGACGCCAGCGGTGCATGAAATTCAAAAGTATGTTGAAGAAGAAAATAAAAAATTGTGCTCATCTTGCGGCAAGAAAGCGAAGTTTGTTTTTAAACAATTGTGAATTTATTTAATTTCGCGTTACGGTGGTGCTTCATGCAGGAGCATTTCTCGGAGCAACGCATTTGAAACGCGCTGCCCTGAGGCAGCGCGTTCAGTGCGTTGTTTTGTGGCAAGTGAAACTTAGGGGCCTTTCTGAGTAGGTAGAAGAATGGTTGCTGCTAAAAACGAAATTGTTACTATTGTATATATAAAATCGCTTACTAGCGAAGGTTTGCAGGGCCTTTTTGACGAAAGTACCAAGGCAGCTGCTCGAGACGCTCTTTTATGGCCCGAAATGTCTAGATGACAGCTCTCGACGGATCGCGGCCTAGAACGTCACCCACGTTCGTGCATTTTCAAAGGTGTTGATTGCGATGAGTTCTCGGAGAAGGCGCAGATTCTCGTGTATCCTGAAGTGCCGTCGGGGGCTTGCGTGTTGGGCGAACAACCGCTATGCTTTCCTAGACGCAAGAAGCTGCCATTTTGGTTGTTCCTACTCGTGTCCCGTGATGCCTCGCTCGCTACACTCCAGCCCCACGGCACGCGCTCTGCACCTGACCCTGTGGTGCATGCTCAGTGGCGCGATCACTGACTGGCTGAGTGGAGCGAGAGGCTAATTACGGTCAGATAACGTGCACAGTTATTGTTGTGCTGCAGACTTGCCTGCCATGTGTTCTGAGTGCTTGCGGTTCCCATGGCGGGCTTCTGATCGGACCATTGCCGGGTGCCGTGGTTCGCAGAAAGAGGCACCAAAGGTTCTCCCTCGTTGGGATCATTTACAAGCGATGCTTGCTTTACTTCACAAAAGCCTTTGGCAATGCAGGCGTGACCGTTAACTGAAAATAGCGTAACTTGAACGGGAGTCGCATAGCTAAGCATGCGGCTGAGCTTATGAGCACCTATAAATGGTTATCACGTGACGTCAAGGACGCAACTTCTGAAAGGAACAGGGATTCCACGCTTTGATGAGAAAGAAGTTGTGTATGTGTGAAAACGACGTGGAAGTGGCATCTCTGTATTTGAATAATGAAGTAACCTGCATGCTTTGTATTGATGACATCATAGTGATATCAGAGACGTCGCATCCTCGCAGGCTGGTGCTCCAGCACGGCGCTTTCAGTGACGTCAGTGCCAACCATCTGTAGTCGGTTACAGCCAAAGCATAAATGTAAGCTCTGCCCACAGTGGTCATTGTCCCACACAGACAGAATTTGCATATAATATTGCTGTTTAGAAAAAAAATTATTTACAGTATGTACAGAACACAAAGGCTTCATACCATTCCAGTAACAGGGCACATACACTTCGGCACATCTATATATGACAACCAACATCACTACTTTACAGTGAAGACATTTTCTCTAATATACATGACAATGTTGGCATACATGTACACAAGAACTCAATGAGACATCATGATACGATTTCGTTAGTGTTTGGTCTAAAAGCTCTACTTCTTGGCAAATTTATTGATAAATTCCGACTTCACTGCTCCATGAAACAATGTTTCTAGAAAGACGCGATGAACATTTTATTTATATTATGCGTAGTATTTTCATTATCAGCCAAAATGTACTTGTCGTTTGAACGGAAATCACTAATCCTTGATCTGTTTCATAGATGAATGACTGCAATTCTTCAGTACTAGGGGTGGAGCGTGTATTTATTTTTAGGTTGCAACCGATTATAGATAATCCTTGTTGTTGCTTCCCTGTGGAGTTTTGCAAATTTTCTATTTTTTTCTCGCTGTTTCTTTTCATTCTCCCGGTCTTTGTGTACGATATTTGTTTCTCTTTCTGCCTTTCTTTCTATTTTTGTCTTTCGCATTTTTAAAGGGACAACAAAGAGAAACAATGAATTGTTTTAGACTGAGAAACTACAATATGAGAACTCTAATGTCACAAGTTTCACTGTCATAAATTGATTATTAACGGAGAAAATCAAGGCTGAATTGGCATCTTTAGATCTCGTGCCATAATTTTCACGCGTGACGTAAAAAATTGCACAATGTATTTTTGTGTGTTTTTGTCACATTGGCGGGATGAAACTTTCCAAGACTTCGTATGCTATGTCATTAACACCCACAGATTACAGTGCACTTCAATTTTATCAATAAAAAGCAACATAGGACGCAGTAGACGGCTTAAAAAATGGATTTATTCACAGTGTTTCGTGCGGCAATCTCAAAATGGCGTCTCCAACCACAGTTTTTTTCCTCGCGCGTTTTCTCGCTTTCCAAATGAAGTGTGGGTGTATGAGTGGTGTTTTCGAGATTGTGAAATTGTACTTTACCAATACGCGAAAAATCGTTTTGCACTTTAGTGTCCCTTTAAACTTTACTCTCTCTGTTCCCCTTCCCGCCCCGCCCCGCCGCGGTGGTCTAGTGGCTAAGGTACTCGGCTGCTGACCCGCAAGTCGCGGGTTCGAATCCCGGCTGTGGCGGCTGTATTTCCGATGGAGGCGGAAATGTTGTAGGCCCGGGTGCTCAGATTTGGGTGGACGTTAAAAAACCCAGGTGGTCTAAATTTCCGGAACCCTCCACTACGGCGTCTCTCATAATCATATGGTGGTTTTGGGACGTTAAACCCCAGATATCAATCAATCAATCTTCCCGTCCTCCTCACCTTTACTCCCCTTTGGCACCCCGATGCTATACACTATACTATACAAGGATATATGCTACGCTCTAATAACATTACATAGGATTTTAACTCATCAGCGTTAAAGAGGAGTTGGAGAAATTCCAGGGTCGTCTTCGGTGTCGGCGCCATATGTTCTTGGCTGTGAACGAAAAATAATCACCTTGTCCACCATATGAAAATCGAGAAGGATGGAAATAAATAAATAATATTAAAACAGCGGCTCGCGTGAAAATGGACCACATGCTGTCTGCGTGCCAAGCAGGTCTTGTACCGCAAAACCACATTTCTTAAAACTGCGTGAAAAAAAAAACACGTTTATATGAATTTTGTGAAGCGGCCGGGAGGAGTCTTCTTACCAGGTCTGACATTGCGTGACAGAAGCGTAGTATCGTGCCAGCCGCCAATACATGTGAATTGCAGCGAGTTGAGGTTTTTAAGGCCAACTCATTACGAAGCGCTCAGATGTATTTAGTCGCGATCAGCTGCAGAAGGATCAGCGAAGCGCAGGTTTCCGTGTTGCTTTACGGACACGTAGTGGGCCATTCGGCGATTCACAAAATGTAGAACTGTGGCGCCCCGCCGCGGTGGTCTCAGTGACTAAGGTACTCGGCCGCTGACCCGCAGGTCGTGGGATCGAATGCCGGCTGCGGCGGCTGCATTTTCGACGGAGGCGAAAATGCTGTGGGTCCGTGTGCTCAGATTTGGGTGCACGTTAAAGAACCCCAGTTTATCGAAATTTCCAGAGCACTTTACATCAGCGTCTCTCATAACCATATGGTGATTTTGGGACGTTAGACCCTAGATATAAATCAATAAGAACTATGACGTAGCATGGCACTGCAGTACATTTTCCCGGGCACTGTTGAGGAATGCACCAACACGAAAGTGAGCTCAGCTATTGAGAAGGTGGCGCACACGAGGCCTGATTACGCAATCACATCCTAACCTCGAAGGCGTGAAGCTCAAGTGCCATAACTGCAATATGATTATTAAAGACTCCGAACTTTAGGGGTCCACTAAATTAAGGGGTCCGCTGACATGTCTAGCGTGACTATCATGCGCGATCAACTGATTTCACTTTGTCTAGTACGTTTTCGATGGCGCAGCTGGAGATAACAGCCTGAAGCCAGCAAGGGTGAAATCCCGAAAGGCCCGACGCTTCTCGCCGGCACTGTCCTGGCGTTGTAGAAAGGAATATGTGGAGAAAAAGACGCGACGTCTTTAATAAGCAAAGTAAAAGCGAGAAAGAAAACCCTCTTTCGTCTTGAACTCGGGGTGCTTTATGGGCCCTCTCGATGAAGGGAAGCATTTTGCACGTGACACCTTATTGTCTTTGCTCATGCTCTACAGCACGTTGCGAAATGTAGGCTAGCGCAAAGGCTAGCGCAAAGCACAGTGCTTGTATGTATGTATGTATGTATGTATGTATGTATGTATGTATGTATGTATGTATGTATGTATGTATGTATGTATGTATGTATGTATGTATGTATGTATGCATGTATGTATGTATGTATGTATGTATGTATGTATGTATGTATGTATGTATGTATGTATGTATGTATGTATGTATGTATGTATGTATGTATGTATGTATGTATGTATGTATGTATGTATGTATGTATGTATGTATGCATGTATGTATGCATGCATGTATGTATGTATGTATGCATGTATGTATGTATGTATGTACGTATGTATGTATGTATGTATGTATGTATGTATGTATGTATGTATGTGTGTGTGTGTTTGTGTGTGTGTGTGTGTGTGTGTGTGTGTGTGTGTGCATGCGTGCGTGCGTACGTGCGTGCGTGCAGACTGTATACAGTAACGCAAGTTGATTCATACCCAACCCTACCCAAAAAATTTAGTTTGTTACACTTCTTTACTCCTTTGTGACGACGATCGTGAAATTGCAGTTTTCCCATTGAATCGGTACAGAAATGCTCACGAATTTGTTACAACTGTGCCACTTCTATAGGTATTTGCGAGCTCTCCTGCGTTCGAACATGCGTTGACTCTCGACGTATTAGTCAAAATGCCGAAAGGCACAACAGACGCAGTTTCTCGGGCGTTACCACATCTTTTTAGGTAATTATTTTTATTACTTATTTGTTGTGCATCTGGAATTCCGCTCAATTGCTGCTTAGACACTACCCGCAATGAATGTACAACTTGTTACGTCGTCCGAGTGCAGGGATCGAAAGAAAGAGATAGCGTGGGCCCATGGCTGAAACAGACCCGCACGCATGTCTACGCACGCCGATGCGGCATTCAAGACACTCGAGCCGTGCACTTACATTACAACAGCCGGCAGTGAATCTCCACGCGTGTGATTCGGGGTTCGCGAATAAAAATTTAAAAACGGGACGTCATTTCGGACGCGAGCTCCGGAATTGCGAGGCGCTCGAGATTGCGTGGAGCGGGCGGAGAAGGATTACTCTCAAAGCGGATGCGGGAGCACGCGCTGGGGACGCCAGTGTGTCCGCGTGCTATGCGTGTCCGCCTGCTATACTGCTCCACGTGGCCAACGTTGAAGGAAGCGGGCCATATTTGCGGAGAGATGTAAATACCGGGCTGGTGATTCGTGTATGCACGGAAGACCTTGCTGCCGGTTCCGGCGAGTCGTCGCATTACACTGGGGCGCTGCGCGTATACATACGTGACGCCTGCAGGACGACGACAGCCGGCCTTTGGGAGAGACAGCAGAGATTGGCGGAGGCGTGAAATTGCGTGCGCTCGCAGAGATATGCGGCTAAGCCTCGGCGGAATGGTGGCAGTCACCTCCTGAGGAATCGCTGTGATAACTTCTCGTTGAGAGTTGCAAAGGAGGAGCGTGCCACTGAAAATTTACAACGCGCTTGCAAAAAAAAAAAAGAATAAAGGAAATGGTTGCACTGAGGTACTGGCCAGCAAACGCGCCCTGCAAGTAAATACGGGCACGAAGTCGGGTGTCAGGATAATATTTCAGGAGTTGGTGTTCAGATTAAACGAGATGACGCGTGTTTAATCCGGAATAAACGAGGAGCGGGCAGGTAAGCTTACACGGGAATCATTGAACTGTACTCAAGAAGCAATGCAATTGAAGCCTTATGAGAGGTGGCCTAAGCGACATGCACTTGTAAATAGTGAAATTTTTACGAAAACATAAAAGGTGGCTTGCTCTATAATTCATGGCAATACCAATAAAAATAAATGTCAGTTGTGCACTGGGCACACATCATGCTACCAATTAGTATTTCATTTCGTCTTCATCAACGCACACTAAACATGGAACCGAGTGAAACTGAATCCCCCCCCCCCTTTCTATCGCTGGCATCGAGAATGCGTCATATTGCAAGTCTGCACTACCAGATGATATCATGAGAGTTTATTAACCTATTTTTGTTAGAACATGTATTCTCAATAATTTGTTGTATATTTATTTTATAATTTCACTGCATTTTTGTAATACTCACTCCTCTGTAGAGCATTTGTGCACTCCGAGGGTGATGTAAATAAGTGAATGAGTAAATAAATAAATAAGTAAATAAATAAAGAAATAAATATAAACTCCTCGTGAAACGACTATTTCATAAAGCGGGTAATTAAAGCTGTACTTAAGCGAAAATTTTCCCGTGGTTCCCTTGCGTCAAATAAAAGGCGAAGCCTTCAAGAACCTTAGTGTGCTGCTGAGTGTGCTGCTAAGTGTGCTTGCACCTTGGAAAAATTATTACAAAACGTTTTCAAAAGCTACCTTAAGCGATTTATGTACCGGGACACCACTACACGGTATGGGCTTCTGATCACGTGATCACGTAAAATGTCGCGACATCTCCATGGCCGCTTCACTGCGTGGCTCCGTTGGTGACGTGCAAGCGGCCATTTTGTATATCTTGGTGCCTGACGTCATCACAGCTAACGATACTGGTCCGTGATGTCATGAGAATCGATACTGTAGCCTGACGTACCGTTAGTGCCGACGTCACTCCAGGTGCCATGAGAAAATTCACGTTAATGTCAAAACAAAATATGTCATAAACGTTTCCTCGGCGTCGCGTTTGCTGATAGCTTCACATGCAGAAGATATCACAAAAAAACCACCTTCGAGAGTTTGTGTAACAACCCCATTATTTATTTACTTATTTATTCTTTCATTCATTTATTTATTTATATTATAATACAATCAATCTCTTTGGATATCAAAGCATGGGAGCCAAATGAAAAACGTTATTTGTTTACACAATATAGTGCATGATTTGCATTATACATTACTATTGCAATAACAACTTAGAATTTTAAATACTAATTTCATCTATGGATGTTTGCTTATTGTCAACTGACAGTACCTGGCATCTCGCAGTACATCTGTAGTCATCCCGTGTATTACGCTTACGGAGCGCGCGTATCATAATTACATGCCGCACACAATTCATGCTCCTGTCTTAACCACGCTTAAATGAAAACACTGATTCAAGCGGTGCTCGATATTTCTCTAAAGAAGAATAGTGAGTGGAGACTGTATGACAGAACGACACGTAGAAAGATGTTTCGGCATCTGTGCCTGATTGGGTCATTGTTTTAAATACTTACTCTTGAGTGTTTGCAGTCGGGTGGAATGATTTAGTTACATTTGAATGATTTTGTTACGTCTTCGGCCAACATTAGGCGTAGCATTTCGTCTACTTCGCGGCCAATAAAAATAAGACCAATCTTGATAGTTTAGAGGAAGCCAAAGTCACGCGATCCGATATGCGTTTTCCTAAGACGACTGGAAAGCGAAGCCAATCTTTTAATTTTACTTCTCAATCCATTGTACGCGTTACGTCGGTGGTCTGTCATCAAAATTCCTTTTTGCTTTTGCCTTCTTTATTTATTTATTTTTATTGATTGACGCCCGTTATACTTGTGGTATGGGCTGGGGTAATTTCAATATTTTTTTGCCCCAAAATAAATGTATGTATGTGGTCGGACGTCGAAGGTCGCACAGGCGTTTTATGCATTACTAAGGCTAATGCCTTAGATGTCCTCTCGAGAACAGAGCATCGCCGTTGGCGTATACGAGATTGGGCGAGACATTGCGATAGTTTTCGACAGACCGGCACCGGCCTAAGCATGAAGGATGCAAAAAGTCATCGCGGAATGAGTCACCATATTTCACCATTACGTCGCTAATAGACAAAATTTATTAAGTCATAATTGTATCACTGTGGCTTCTTATAGGTCATACGATGAGGTCATCCCATGACATTGCCTCTTGGTCACGGGGGTCGATATCGAAGGCACGTGACGTGCAGCAAGATTGCAATGTCTCTTATCTACGAGGCAATGTCAATCCACGGTGTGTGCAGGAAGCCTTCGGGGGCGGGGCGTACAGTACAACTGACTGAGAAGAAGATGACTTCAGCCTCCTGAAGATGTTATCACTGTAGGCAAAAGACAGGTAGTCACACAACAAGTTATTCTTGTGTACTTTTCAGGCTCATCTTTGAGGGGCCCTATGAGTTGTACAAATCACGGTTCAGATAGAGAAAAACTACAACCAGCTGTTTGTGGCACGAAGCCCCAAGAAACTGCGTGCGAGTTTTCAGTTAGGAAAGCTTTATAGTTGCCGAAAAATTCTTCCTGGCCCGGGAATACCTTCCGCCACATCACGGGTCTCCGCAGAACTTATTTGCTAACCACGATTCCTTGCTTCCATCAAACCGAATGCGACATCGCATTTGCCCCAATCAAATCCGTGCGGATATAATCAAGGTATAAAAAAGGCCGAATCACACGTGGTGCCCTCTGGGAACGCACACGAAAGCAAAGAAACAGGACTCAAAACGTGATGGCTCGCTTTTTCGCGGGGAGACCAACGCAAAACTTCCGACGCTACGCGACAGATCGGGTCCCGCTGAAAAACGAGGTCCCTGCCAGATGCCCCGTTCCCGCTGCGAGCGTCGTTGGGGAAAGGAAAAAAAGGAGGGAGTTTGCCGTCGTCGCCGCTTATATGGACGTGGTGCCATGCGTCAAGGCATTCAAGACAAAGCGGTCCCGGCGTCCCCCGCGGGAGCCTCGTTGGCGCTGCGTTGCGCCGATTGTCTCGATGCGGCCGGCGACGTCCTCCTAAAGAAAGAGCTGACTGGGCATAGCCGGCCGCACCGTCCACCGGAGCGGTGAATCATGACCACGCTCCGGCTCCGTCCTCCTCCCACTCGGTACGTAGCACGATGAAATAACGTGGCCGGGTTCCGGCGATGAATGGCTCGGCGTGAGGCGCATAAACGGAATAGAGGCCGACTGGGGAGAAGGGGAAACGCTGTGTCCCGAGCTGTCTTTGGCTTGCGCGGCTGATGGTGGTGCGTTTGTCAGACGTCTTTCGTGGTCGTCTTCGGAGGAGAGTGGGATGCCGCTGTTGGGTGAGGAAAACGAGCCCCAAAGGTGGCGTCCGTCCTGCTCATTACGGACTTCGAATTTGAAAAGTGTAATTAGAAGTGATGAGTGGGCCTTGAAATGCGAAAGAATGAATCTTGAATTCCTGAGTGGGAGAGGGTGATAGAAAAATGGGACTGATGGCGCGAAAGTGTTAGCGATAATCGGACGTCGTTAATTCTAGCACCAGTGGAGAGTACCGAGAAGAATGCCGAGATGTGCGGGGTGTTCTTTAAAGAGAACCGAGCGTTCGGGTTTTGGCGCGCCAGTATTGGACTAACGATCGACCAATAACGATGCAGCTGCTAGAGCTATTTGGAAAGTGTTCGCGTAAAAAACACGCGTTTCCAGCTGCTCAGAAATTATTCCCACCACGGAACACTGACTTAAAAATAAGATCGTGAAGAAAAAGAAGAAGAAAAACGTTTTCGCTGGAGCAGCGACTTCGCTCTATCGGCACTTCACGTAGGACGCACGATTTCTAAAACCTGCATTCGCCGGTACACGTGAATGTCCCGCATTTTAACGTATTCTGTACGCACAGTAATAAAGGCGAAATCCTTTTAGACGACTCGTCAACCGCGGAGATCGACCGTGAGCGTGAGCGTAAATGATGCGAAAAATTTTCACGCTATGATTTCGCTAACTTACGTCATCATAACCATAAAGTTTCGTATAAATACTCTAGACGGAAATCTGCCGCTGGTGTCTATGGGAGCTGCAACACACGACGCTTCAGTGAGCATGGGAATGGTGGATAGTAAACGGATTTGTCTAATCTTGGTTCTTTCGGTTCCGTTTAGCTTCGCGTGGCCTGATACCGTTTTCCCGCAAGACAAAATTCAGCAAAGGTTAAGGAGTTGCGCTTCAACTACTTGACCTTTTTAGGCTCACCGATCGAAATGTGCTCTCGAGGTTCACAACGGTCTCTTCTTCAATTCGAAACAAAAACAAAGCGCAACAATCAACAAAGCCACGAATGCGTTCTAAGCCCGCAAATAGAAAGACTAGACCAATTTGTGTACTATACCGTATATATGATGGTATAGCACACAAATTTGCCTAGTCTTTGCCATGGTGACTGAGCGATCGCAGCGACAGAGTCCTCTTCAGGTAAGTTTAGGAAACTCTATGACCACAATATCTCTCTATGCCGATTTTCGAAACGTCACCATGACGCCATAAAACTTGACGTCAAAGGATGACGTACGTGACGTCATCGCTTGGTCAAAGGTGGTACCCAATCACGGCCCTGCAAAACTACCAGGTTGAGTTGCAGTAAACTCGCACGGCCTCCGAGATCGGAGGCAGTGCATGAGCACGTTAAGTGCAGAAACGGGCAGGGGCGAATGGATCAATACATCGACTGAAAATAAATATTAGATGGATTTCATGTTTGATTCATCTAAGACAAATGCACAACGGACCATGTGATTTTTTTTTCAACAGAGACGCTGTTCAGCAAATCGTTTCTTGCCCAGTGAATCTAAAAACTCGGTCAGGTGTGCGCCAAAAAATGGGGAAGCCCCGGTACCAAGAATAAACGTAGTAAAGTTTTTCTTCGCGACGAGAAGCTTCGTTATTTGCGTAAATAGCTATCATCATGATGAGTGCAATGACTAAGCCGGGGCGCGATATCTTTGTGGTCTGCTTCATTTTCCACTGGGATCTCGGAACGAGCGCGCGAAATTGCCTGGCGTGGGATGCAATAACTTGGATGCTCGGGTGTGCAAGAGAACAGTACAAAGACAGAAAAAGAAAGAAATGGAGAGGTAGAAAGACGGATAGAAAGTCTGAAGTTGAGAGAATCAAAGGAAATGAAGACATAAAAACTCAGAAGGAGAGACAGAAATAGAAACGAAACACACACACAAAAAGATATAGAGCAAGGCCGAAAAAAATGTAAAAAAAGGAACAAGATAGAAAGAAAAAGAGAGACAGAAAGAGAAGGAAGTTAGATAAGAAAGCGATGAAAGGTGCTAAAAAATAAAAATTGACCCCGTACCTGCATGTTTTACTGCGAATTCCGCCGAAAGACGATAGTCTTGCGTGTGGGGAGAGTGAACGAAACGTTTATTTGATGTTCTGCGCGAGAAAATTGGTGAATTGTATTCTGGAAGCGCTGCGTTGGAGAATCTCGGTCCTTGCAGCGAAGGCTAACGAGCGCAGTTAGACACGAGCGCCATCTGGCAGTTATCTTTGAAAACGAAAGCGTGTGCGCCCGCGGAGAAAGATGCGCGCCTGTCTCGGAGGCGGTAAGGTGTAGAACGCAAAGCGACGGGCAGGTGCCACCACCCTGTTGTCCTAGCAAAGCGTTGGAAACACTTGCCTGTTTGAGCATCACGTTGCACTGTAAGCGCAGCGTGATAAAGACTACGGCCCTTAGAATTACTTATGTATACCTTTTGTAGTAAAAAAAATACGCATACATATTATTGCCGTGTTGTTATAGTGCCCCAGATATGCGCAATAATTGCTTTTTCATTGACGATCGCACAAGTATGAACGCTGAAACTTGGCGCTGCGGATGGGGCGTAGCGCTTGGTGCCATCGGAGGCATCATTACGGCCGACCAGTGCTGCCAACTCTAGGTAAATTTCCTTAGACCTAGGGGATCCTGGTTGTAGTTAAGGGAACAGGGAAGTTTTTCAACATTTAGGGAAATTTTTTTGCTTCCACGTGAAACAAGCAGGTCGACGAAGGGACCTCTCGCCGACAGCCTCCTTTTTGTTCCTTCTTCCACCTTTTCCCTTTTACACCCCCTCCCCAAAGGCGCTGTGCCTTGCCAAGTATTGGTACCGAGGTGCCAGCGGTGCCGGGGTGCAAGGGAGCGATAGGGACAGTCTCCACCCCAAAAGCTCTCCTCTCCCCCACTTCATTGCGGTTCATTCTGTACCGTTCGTGTACGACGTCAGTTGTCTGAATCCAGGTTTGAACCAAAGAAAAAAAAAGTGCTCTCTACCGAGCCTGCCAAGCATATGTTTTCCTTTATACCAACCTCCAATTTTTTCTCCTTTCAGCCGCAGCGTTATTTCTTTGGTTTGTTGTTGTTTTTCTGTTAGTTTCTCTTCTTTGTGAACGCTGTCACGTTGCTAGTAAGCTGCCCCATGCAGCCATGTGGCTGTTTCTGTGAAAAGCATTACCAGAGCAGTAGGCTGCATGTATGCGTTGATTTGCACAGCTGAAAAAAAGTGGGAAAAAAAAGTGGCTGATAGAAGACAGCAACTATACGTTTGAAACGAATATATGGCAGTCTTCCCAACCATTCAACAGGTTGCACGGGATGAACTGCCAACTGGCATGATATGCTTCCTGGTTAAACTACTTTTTGTCACAAAATTCTGTATCAGATATCATGACGAAGCTTGAGAGTACGTTTTTCAAAAGATTGTTTATTAGTTATGTAAGCGTGCATCACTTCATGTTTAATATGAACACCACGAAGCTAGCATTTTGTCCAGGAGAGTTAAAAAATGCTAAATAATGGAAACAGAAAACGAAATATCGTATAAATGTAGAAGTTACGTGTTACACGCTTGTATGCACATTTGAGGTATTCTTTAACGCGTTCAGCCTGGCAAAGTGTTTTTTTTGCCACAAATTAAACCAGAATTATGGGGGAATAAAAATGCAGGGAATGCTAGGCACAAAGCTTAAGTCGAAGGAGCAGACGCACCAAGCTTAACTTTAAAATGATACATTATGAGTGCGTTACGATTGCGAAAACTGGTTGAAACAATTCAATATTGGATAACAGTTAAAAATGTCCTATACGTCAACTGCGTGTTTTTTTCCTCGGATTTTTCCTTGAACACTTAATTGTAAGCTACTGATGCGTCAGAACGAAATAAGTAACCCTGCGTTTTAACTTCAGCCCTTAAAAATTGCTTTTGCTTGCTTCCGTGTTGGCATTGAACACGCAAGCAAAATCGCTTTCGTCTTTTGCATAGAACAGCTGGCAGTGTACTTAAATATTATTTTGATAATTTACCCTTCTTCGACCTACACGCATTTCTTTGCAATATATGTATTGTTTTCTGAAATGTTGTATCGTTGTATGTAGACACAGAATGATTGCTTCTTTCTTAGTGATTTGTGAAAAATACGGCGACACCACATGTCCTTCTCCCCCCCCCCCAATTTTTGATGACCGCTTTACCTATGTGGTTTCATGGAATAAAATATTGTTGAAAGCCTTGCAATTTGTACTGTGACATCTTTTTTTTTCACTTTCAGCACGGTGATTTCAGTGAATACTTTAAAACAAATGCACCATTATATCATAAAAAAGAACTTACAAATTGCTTTCCACAGCACAAACACATTAGTCCTCAAAAAAAAAAACACTGTTCACAAAAATTTAGGCAAATCTAAAGAATTTTTTTTTACTACAGAGAGGAAAAAAGTGGCTCCGCAGGTTAGCAGCACTGCGGTGAACAAACAGACCAAAATTTTAGGGGCGAAGTACCCCAAGAATGACTATCATTTTGAAAAATAAACAGAAACAAGGCAAGCCACATAGGTACGCTGTCTATTCATGTTTGGAACTGCTAATGAGAAGCTATCTTAATTTATCTCTCTCTCTCTCTTTGAGTGGTGCACCCTTTTTAAAAACGAAGATTCCGAACATTGCGGTTCTATAGTCGCCATTTCTGATAGTATAAAAGGTGAGCTTTGTTTCAGAGAACTTTTTTCGAAAGAGCAGTAGAACCTTCGGTGCGCTGCTCCCTAGACGTCTACATCTTTTCTCGTCCATAACGTGACTCATAGATAAGCGACGCGGCATTTGATGAACTTATGGAAGCACAGCTACACCGTAGTTATATGGGCTGTGACATCAAATCAAGCGTACTAGATCGAACAATTGTCTCTCCGTTCTGTGTTGTTAACTTCCCTGCATAACAAAGACACTTTACTGCACTACAAAGTGTTAGCTTTGCCGCGTAGCAGTAGTGCATTGCAAAAATGCCTATTAAAAGAAGAAACATTGATTAGCCTTAAAAGCATATAATACGTGATAGGGGCCACTTAAGAAGTTGAATAGCACACAGTTTCTTCCGAGAGAGGGGAGTGGAGGGAGGGGCCGTTAAAATTGCTATATATACGTTCTCGACTGCGATTTTTGTTGGTGTTTATATCAGGACGTGCACAGGGGGAAAATCTTGAGAGGGGAGCGGGTGTCCGAACCAGCTCTCCCTCTCTTCCGCTTTCTAAGCCGGTGAAATTAATAGTACATTGCCTTAGAATGATTGCACAATAATGTAAGGAGGGGTATATTATATGCGTTCGAACGCGCACTTCGTTCCTTCACGTTACATCTGATTATTCAAAGGCCCAGAATGCTCTCACCAGCAACTCCTAGCACGACTTGTTGATTCTCACTCGAAATGTTCAAAGGTAATGTTTATCGAACATAAAGCTTATCATGCTCTGCACTTCGCCCAGCTTTTTGTCCTCTTGGGGTCGACTTCGCAAAATAGCTTCTACTTCTTGAGACAGACAAATAACTTCAATGAGGTTGGACTAGCCGGGAGGGACGCGCTGGAGCCCTCGGCTCACCGCTGGCTGCTTCCATGTCTGAATGCCTCTCCGTGGTTTTACAGAACCTCTAGACAGCCGTTGTCTCAACATTCAGTGCAGTACTTCTGAAAGAGTCTTCCCATTCCTGTTGGCTAATGCGTGATGTGTGTCATAACGCAGGACACAGCCAGAGCGTGCTCGCTAGAGTGCCATATGCCTCTTCGAAATCCGGATAAGGTGGGTTGACATCTTGCTTAATCTGGCTAAGCAAACGGTTCGAGGGGCGTGACTGCGTCTGACGCATTCTAAGGAGAAGATACAGAATTTTTCATTGCCACGTGACAAACACGTCATGGTGGTCAATGATTATGATACTGGACTGCTAACCCAAAAGTCTCGGGATAAAATCCCGGCTATGGCGTTATCATTTTCGATGGCGGCGAAAAAAGGTGAGTCCTCTGTGCCTAATTTAGCTAACGTTACAGAGCCCCAGGTGGTCGAAACTTACAAAGCCCTGCACGATGGCGTCTCTCGTAGTCGTGGTTTTGTGACGTTATGCCCCACCAATAATTATTATATAACACTGTTACAAGCTCAGGACAGAGTGCTTATAACGCTAATTTTCCGTGGGCACTGCACTGCGTCATTTTGAGAGGTGAGCACGGTTATAGCGGTCGAAGCAGATAACCAAGACTCTGTTGTCAATGCACCTGGACAGGCTGCCACCTTTTGGTGAAATCACTCTGATAAGTCTGCTAGGTGAATATGTCAATGACTGGTGAACCGCACTCAAGAGAGCCACAATAATTGTCGAACTCATTGAAGCTGTCTATTTCCGCCTGTGTCACATGGATCTCGTTGTCACGTAGTTCTCACTGCGGTTTGACACTCTCTTCAAATTTATTTGCATAGCTACCGAAGACATTCAAGAAACCGTCGAGAAATTGGGCTTTTAGAGCGTCGTTGTAGATGGCCGGAGCTCCGTGTATTTTTTTTTTTCGTGTACCCGGAGGCAAAAGTTGTGGCTGCGCTTCTGGATATAAAGAGCGTGGAAATTTGTACAATAAGCAATGTCTTGTGTTTTATTATTCAAGTATAGTAAATAAGAACGAGCAGGGCATTCATTTGTCATACCTTATTGCTCTACAGGTCACCTACTGTAGCATTATTTATAGCCCCACTCACACTACTAAAATACTTTGTAGATGGTCTCTTAAGAAAACAAAAAAAAAACCTGACGTGCGAATAACTCATAGCTTGCACTAAGTACCATTAAGCTCAATACATAACGATGCTGATCAGTCTCAAGCTTATTTATCACTGTATTTATAGCCAGAACTTTGTTTTAGCGAGGTTTTGGCAAGTTTGGTTGCCATCCTCGGCTCATCGTATTCGCTTCGCCACCCGTCGTATACTCGTATTTGACAAGACCTGCTGATGATGGCTCAAAGGCTTCGCAGCCATTCTTTAGGCTCACTGTTGCACTTTTTAGTGCACAAAGGGTGAGTGGCGGTATTTAGTTAACAAATATGTGCAGCACACACCCGATTATGATGGTGGTAGTTTCGTGATACAAGATACAAGGAACAACCCGCCAAAC
Organism: Rhipicephalus annulatus; assembly: GCA_013436015.1. Classification (NCBI taxonomy): domain Eukaryota; kingdom Metazoa; phylum Arthropoda; class Arachnida; order Ixodida; family Ixodidae; genus Rhipicephalus; species Rhipicephalus annulatus. The sequence goes on from WOVY01003149.1 coordinate 33,354, forward strand.
AGCTTCGACGCTAGAAGCTTTAGTGCACATGCACGCTCATTTGATAATCGGGATGTTTTCGTTGAGGTTGATGATTTCGCGGTGTGTCGAAGTCTATCGTAGTCAAAAGAATGACGCGTAAATATTGTTGAGGGGGAAAACAAACTCAGAATATAGACTTTAGGGAATACGCATACATATAGTTACTACTGGTTAGGTGATTAGCGCTGCCAATACAAGAGCTCGTGCCAGTCGTCATCTTCTTCTAGTTGTTGATCGCTGTGCCATTGGTCCGTAGCAATGCATTCGCGTATGCAACTCCTTCACTCCCAGTTCTTGGCTCGAGTTCCCTTGAAAGTGTAACGCCGCCTTCAGTGACTGTCTCTCCGATGCGTATGTTCTGCAATCACACAAAACATATTGCAGGCATCCTGGGGCTCTACGCTGACTGCATAGCGTCCAAGAGTTTAACCTTGAGCGTGAAATAGTATTCTTGGCCCATGGCACAACACCGGAGATTTACACACCACAGAAGGGCTGCCGACTTTCTTGTGGGTCACGATCATTCATGATGCTTTGTAAACAATATAATCTATGGATATCTCGGCATGTGTTTATCGTTGTGTACATGTATCGTGAACTTGAGAAAAATCATCCATGTTTCTTCAAAGGACTTCAACGTTAAGCTCGCCCAATGAGGCTTCCCGCATGACAGGGCAAATGATATTATGTTCTGGCGTGGTCAATGGACATCCAGAAAGAAGGTGTCGTGACTACTCTTGCAGATTTTAAACGTTACAGACTTCGCATGAGACTGGTGATGAGTGGCACTTATGGTGAAGTGCGTGGTGAGAACACTGTACCTGGTATGGCTTGTAGTCCACTGGCTTGTACATGGTTGCGCTGCGTGCGACTTCTTAGTAGCCTGCCTGCACATCGCTTTAAAAAAAAGACATTAGTTCAATATAATCTGAAAAGAGAAAACCGGTCGGGGAAACAGTCTTCATATTTCGCAAGATCCACCGGAAACGTAGATCTTAATCAGGATCATCATCACCCAGCAGCTGGAGTGGCATGTAAGATGAATAGCCGCGCCAAGATCTCCAGCCTCTCATTAAGACCTTTCTCTCTCTCTCTCTCTCTCTTATTCACTCTTATGCTAGCTGACTGAGCCTGCCTCGATCGTTGCGGGAACAGTAGACGCTAGTACCAGAAGGCTCATTTTCCATTTTCTCTTCAAACACGTCGGTGCAGAACTTGGCGTATCCAGATATCGGAATTTCAATATATGCTCTTGCATGCAACTCGCCCAAGCTCCAGTGGATTCTGCAAGGCGTGTTCGGATCTTCGGTCGAAACCTCATTCCCGCTAGCTTCTCTCATTTCTTTTTTTCTTTTTACATGACGGGCTTCAGAATCAACCCTACTGGTATGAAACATCAAACGTTACAAGTAGAAAAGGACGGTGTAGCAGAAACAAAATACGATTAGAAGTCCTCGCATCGGAAGGTATTCCAGAAGCATGCGCCTATTTCGTACTATACGAGAGAAGAAAAAAAAAAGAGCTGTTCGTTTCGTGGGTCTTTGAAATAGCTCCGGCCGTCGGGTTATTGGGCGGGCGATAATTCTGCGGTCCCCTTGAGCACAAAGGGCTGAATCCAATCGACACCGGAATGCCTCGCCCGAATTCCCGTCATCGTTCCGGTGGAGCTGTTCCGAGTGCGAATGTTTCCTTTGCGTTTATGTATACCTGCATTTCTCGCCGCGATATTTCCATGTTCTTCTGACATATAGTGACGGGCTCTGCCCGCAAGGGCGGAATAGATGTACCGTATTTATCCCCGTACACTCAGTCCTAAGCCGATTCTACGAAATTAGAAAACTAATGAAATGCTCTCGGTGCACACGGAGACTGATACTTCCAAGTAGTTGTCGCGCAACTACAATGTACCGCGTGGTTATTGACATCCCTGGTGCTACCGAGGTACTGCACAAATGTAGGCTTACAAGCTACAAAGAATACACGCAACACTACCTAAGGCAAGGCATGTCTTCGTCGTACCGCATACGAGTCTAGAATGGAAAGAAGGGGCTGAACACTGACGGTTACAAGAAAACTCCTACCCAGACCCCATGTGCCTCCGCAGGAGCAAGCCCGCCATATAGCAGGGCAACAAACGTGAACTACGCAAAACAGAGAGGTCTTCCAATAAACATATATTATGGTTAAGTCCCGACATATTAACAAGCTCCTCTGAATCTTTCCAGGAGCAGCGGTGAAAGAGCGCTGCTCAGCTTGGAGGTCGAAGGCTGTAAATATGCCAGAGAGCCGAGGTCAGAAACGTTATTCGCTCGCTCACCTCACTCTCACTCACTCACTGACTCATTCACTCACTGACTCACTCACTCGCTCACTCACTGAGTATGCAAGATGGCTGAGCTATAGTAGTCATAGTGTTTCCTGTAAACACACTAGAGAGAACTCTGGCGCTAGTGTCTATGTCTAAGGGAGCGGCAACGTACGGTGCTTCAGCAATCAGGGTAATGATGAGCAGTATATAAATTTGTTTAATTTTCCTACTTTCGTTTCCGGTTGGCTTCACGTGGATTGAAGTTGCCTTGTCACGAAAGAAAAATCCAAATTTTCAGGAGCTGCACTTCACCACTTTAATCTTTTAGTCTCACCATTTCAAATCGGCTCACGAAGCTTATAACGGTCTGTTTTTTTTCATCCGGAACAAAACAAAAAAACACCGTAGTAAACGAAGCCGCAAGTGGGTTCGAGACATGCAAGCAGGAAGACTAGGCAAATACGTGTACTACCCATCAGTCCCGTGGTCACTGAACGATCGCAGTGCAGGAGTCCCTCTAGTTAATCTTAGGAAACTCCATGGTGGCAACTGTGAACAACAGCCACCACAACAACACCTACAGCCAAATAATATATTTATTTATAAGCGGGAAACCTCTCAGATGCTTCATGACACGTGAGATATGACCACCGGTGTTGGCGTCCTGCGGCGTCAGGAACGAGGAATGAAAAAATTGGCCCCGTATCTGCATGTTACACTGCAAATGTCGTCGAAAGACGACAGTTTTGCGTCTGGAGAGAGCGAACAAAACGTTTATTTGGTGTTCTGCGCAAGAACATTGGTGAATGGTATTCTGGAGGCGCTGCGCCAGAGTGCCTCGAGCGTGCAGCGGAGGCAAACGAGTGCATCAAGTCACGTCACACGTGAGACATGAGCGCTATCTGGCGGTTACCTAGGAAAACGAAGCGTCGGCGCCCTGCGCGTCCGTCTCGGAGGTGGAAAGGTGCAGAACGCAAGGCAACGGGTAGGTACCACCACCTTAGCAAAGCGTCTTAGCAATGCGTTGGAAACGCTTGCCTCTTCGTGCTAGCGTTGCCTGATCAGCGCAATGTGATAAACGCTACGATCCTTATAATTACTTATGTATGTTTTTTTCTAGCAAGAGACACACATACAGAATATTGACGTGTTGTTATGGTGGCTCAGATATGCGCAATAATTGCTAATTGACAATCACACAAGTATAAACGCTGAATGTTGAGCAATATTGGTGGGCGCTGCGGATGGGATCGGCCGTTTGGCCACTTTGGTGCCACTTAGGGTACCGTTAAGGGCAGGTAGACAGGCAGGCAGGCAGGCAGGCAGGCAGGTAGACAAAAATTTTTGCGTCGAAGGTCCCCCAAAAAACTATCGTCTTTAAAACTAACCATTGGCTAGTAATGAAGGCATAATAACATCATCGCGACGTCACTGGGGCATCATGTGACATCTATTGACGTCATAACCTGGCACCATAGCTCATTCGAAGGTAGTCTGATCACGGAGGTCATGCAAAACTAGGTGAGATGCCTCAGATTTTGGAGTCAGTGCAAAACCATGCAAGGCGCTGAAGGCTTTCCTATGGTAGCAGGACCCGAAAAAAAGACAAGGTCTTCCGCCTTCGAGTCGTATCCAGTGGATGCATAAGGGACCCTGTGAGTTAGTTTTATTTTTACACCCCGCAGCCCCCCCCCCCCCAGGGATGTTGCAGGTATGGGAGTGGTTGTTTAGTAATTTCGACAAGGCACGTCAGTGTCGACCGAATATCAGAACAACGATGAAAACGGCAAGCCACTGTCGTTGATTGAGCTGGTTGTTGATTAACACAGAGAATAAATTACGCGAAAAAGAAGTTTAAACACGGAGACGAAAGGCAACCAGTGCTTGTCCCGTCTGCTTGTTTTAAGTTCCCGATTTTTTTATCGTACTATTTATGAGTGGCATGTTTGAACTTCTTGGCCATTGTTGTAACGGGCTCTCTATGTGCGCGGTTATACGCCGCAAATTTTGGCACACTCAAAAACACTTAAACATGCCACGCATAGCTTGTTGTGGCATTATGCCGGTGCTACAATGATAACCTTATACAACTCGGGTGTTGACGGTAAGGAAATTGCGTCTATGTCACTTCTTGGCAAAAAAAGTCAATTGTGCTAGAAGACCTAAAATAGAAGGCATAGAAGGTGAACTTAAAAATAATTGTTGTGGTTTAATATCCCAAAGCCACGATATGATTGTGAGAGACGCCGTAGTGGAGGGCTCCAGAAATTTCGACCATACCCGGGGTTCTTAAACGTGCCCCTAAATATAAACACACGGTCATCAACCATTTTCGCCTAAATCGAAGAAGGTGAACTTAGTAGCCCGATTTTTTAAGCAAGTTACAATGGCAAGCCATTCTGAGGGACGACTACCACATCAGATGCGCTTTAGAAAGTTTAGCAATCCCATTGAAGCGTGTACACGACACCATATCCCCTCGGAACAAGCACGCACCTTATATCCGCACATATACAGCACTCAGCGATGGTGCCCGTCGTGCGCAACGTACCATCTCGTGTCGGCCGCTCAGCCGCAAATGATGAGGTTTGTGTATCAAAAGAAATACGAGGAACTTGCACGAAAAAAAGACTCCACGTTCCTTCATCGCCAGCATTGACCCGACTAATGGAAAGAATAAATGTCAGGCTCCCAGCATGAATCGAAGCCCGGCATTCTGCGTGCCGACAAATTATTCTACCACAGAGCCACGCCAGGTCTCGCAACTACTTTTCAAGTAGACCTTAAGGTTCGTGAAACGTCAGTTCTTGTTGGAAGGCTTGCTATTTAATTTTATAAACATTGCTTAGCAGATCGCAGTTTCAGTAGGTGCTCTCTTTTTTCACCTAATTTTAAGTGAACTTCGCGATTATCACATCCGTGTCCGTCGGTGATGGACGTGGACCCCCACGGACGTCCGCCAGTTACGGCGGCGTCGGCGGTGGCCGCATCCAGGAAGCGTACGGGACTCTACAGCGACTACGACAGCGAGGGCACTCTTGGTTACTCAATGAGCAGCGAAGAGCCTTCTGACGACGACGATTTTAAGCTGGTGCTGAGCCGTAAAGCGAAGAGGCGGAACGTCAGAACATCTTCGTCATCGAGTACGTTGAATGACAGAGTGCCAAGGAGACCCGTGACAAACACTATCCTTTTTGTCCCTGAGGTACCGGACGGTAACATGAAGCGCCTCAACAGGCAATCTGTTTCGGTGATGCTGGAAGGACTCGTGCCAAACGAGATCACAGACATCAGAGTGAACACGCGTAAGAACGTATTGGCCATCGACGTTTTGCATGCTGCGGCACTTAATGTACTGCGCAACGTCAACGAGTTGGGGGGAATGAAAGTTCGCTCCTACATTCCTGTGAGCTCTAACGTCGTCACTGGAGTCATCTACGATGTGGATACTGCCATTCCCAGCTCCGACTTCGATGTTCTGGTAAAACCGGTAAATGAAGCCAGCGTCATTGCAAAAGTTGTCCGTTTGGGAAACTCACGCTGCTTGAAGATCATGTTCAAGGGCGACACTCTTCCTTCACACGTAAAGGTGGGCCATTTTCGGCATTCAGTGCGACCTTTCATACCGAAGCCCTTACAGTGTTATAAGTGCATGAAGATGGGCCACGTGAGAAGTGTATGCGAAAATAGGACGGTGTGTCCTCGTTGCGCGGAAGCCCATTCTGTGGATGACTGCGAAGCAACTACCCTCAAATGCTCGAATTGTCATGGGTCACATGAAGCTTCGTCAAAAGAATGCCCCAAAATCCGAAGAGAAATAGCGGTATTGAAACAAATGGTCAGAGACAATTCGTCGCATCGAGAGGCTGCCAGGACCGTCCGAAAGAGGCGTCACCGTCGCCGCAGTTCATCAAAGAACGCCGCAGACGCTACATCGAAAGCACCACTCCACCACCCTTCTCTTCCACCGCCCTTGCCTCCCAGACCTAAGGCGGCCAGCGCGGTCAACAAAACAACGAGCTGCACAGTTGCAGATGAATCAGTTTGGCCTTCATTGCCGAAATCACAGCCACCTGCAAATCCCAAGCGCACATCGACAGTCACATCACTCCAGCCAGCCGCTGACAAGCTGCCTGAGGAGGACACAGAAGTCATCAGAATGTTCCGAACACTGCTGGATGCCATGCGAAAGCTGTGCAGCAGCCTGAAGTCTCCACTCGCTCAGAGTGCACTACAAGTACTGGATGCTCTAAGTCCAGTATTTGCAAGTCTCCAGTAGCAACCATGGCTCGACCAATTTTCTCCTTCCGCAACGAGGTCCGACAAGCGTCGATAATGCAGTGGAACGCGAGAGGCCTGAGATCCCGCATCTCTTCGTTCCGTCAGTATATGTTCATGAATCGTATTCCTATGATAGTTATATGTGAACCAAACGTGCAACAACCTCCTAAACTATCAGGGTATGAATCTTTCGTTTCTTCAACGTGCGAGGAACGCAGCAAGGTGGTTGTTTACATTCGCACAGATTTCACTTATGTACATCATGCAGTTCAACCGCATGATGACAATCAATATGTCTGCTTACGTGTTAAAAAGGAAAAAGTGTCATTCACACTCATTGGTGTCTACATATCACCATCCGGACGATTTGAACAAGACCGACTACGAGACATACTGACAACAACTACGGGCCCGTGGGTTATAACCGGAGACTTCAACGCACATCACTTAATCTGGGGTAGTTCGACGATCAACGCTAAAGGAAGAAACCTCGTGTCATTCGCTTCCAAGCATGACCTATGTTTCTTAAATGATGGCAGTCCTACATACCTGCGGGGCCTTACGTACAGCAGTTGCCTCGATTTGACTCTGGTATCCAGAAACTTCCGGTCGCAAGTGCACTGGTTTTCAGACATCGAAACGCATGGGAGTGACCACATTCCAACTTATATGCGAATAAGGGGTCTTACTAACTCCTTTCCTAAGACCACAATACGAAGAATTGATTGGTTCAAGTTTCAGCGACTCATGGAAAATACATGCCGTGAAGACCCTGACCAGAACTTGGAGGATGTCATCAAAGAGGCAATGAGGGAAGCTTCCTGTCTCCTCCCGTTCACCGGCAAGCGTTCAGATTTCGACGTTGAACTGGAAAAACTGTGCGCGCTTCGCCGAAGGGCGGAAAGAAGATACAGGCGGACGAAAGCAATATGCGACTTGAGGCTGGCACGACGCATACAGAAAAAAGTCCAACGACGTTTAGACAAACTTGCACAGGAACGCTGGAAATCATTCTGCGAATCATTGGATCCCCGAAAGCCGTTGTCCCGCATCTGGAGCACTATTCGTGGCCTGCGCTCGGCTCCCCAACAAAGACATCCTTTCATGGCTTTAGCCCTACATTCAGGCCACACCCAACTTGAAGTGGCAAATGAGTTTTGTACGCGAATCACCGGCGTGTCCGCCTTGTCTGCTGGCACCATTAGGAGTGTTATCCCTGCACCCCGCATCTACGAAATGGACAATCTTTTCACTATAGAAGAACTTGACGCATCTTTGGCGGCTTCCCGACGATCATCTTCACCAGGACCCGATGGCATCACCTACGCCGCTCTAGCCAACCTTCAACAGGAGGCAAGGGGACAGTTGTTAAGCTATTACAACCACTCATGGCTGGCGGGCAATGTTCCCCAGGATTGGAAGATAAGTAGACTTGTGCCACTACTCAAAGCAGGAAAGTCACCATTTGATTTGACATCATTTCGCCCTGTTGCCCTCGCAAGTTGCGTAGGAAAAGTCATGGAAAGGATGATACTTACACGCCTAGAATGGTACCTTGAGCGGTACAACGTATACCCAAACTGCATGACGGGTTTTCGGCGAGGTAGATCATCTCTTGACAACGTGATTGATCTCACAACATTTATCCAGCAACAGAAGAGCCTCAAGCGCATACCACTGGCACTCTTCCTCGACGTCAAAGGGGCTTATGATAACGTAACACATAAAGCCATCCTAGACTCGTTGGAAGCTGTTGGAATCGGTGGTCGGATGTTCCAATGGATCCAGGATTATTTGACAAGAAGGTCCTTTTTTGTACAAACCTCAGATGGACCTACCACCAATTACTATATCTCCCGTGGCGTCCCTCAGGGCGCCGTATTAAGTCCCACTTTATTTAACCTCGTGATGGTAGGACTTCGTGAAATTTTGCCAAGTACCATCCTCATATCCATATATGCTGACGATATTTGTCTATGGACTTCGGCTGTAACTCGTCTACAAGTACGTGCAAGAGTCCAGCAGGCTGCCACCTTGACATGCTCATATCTCCGCAAGCAAGGTCTTTCCGTCTCAACGGAGAAATGTGCATTGGTTGCGTTTACCCGCAGAGCTATGACACAATACCCCGTTACCATCAATGGACAAAATATTCCATACCAGAAGAACCATCGCTTCCTGGGTGTGATCATTGACCGGGACCTTTCGTGGAGTGCCCACTGCAATTACCTGAAGAGAAGGCTAACTTCCATAGTCCATATAATGCGGTTCCTCTGCGGAAAATCTTGGGGCGCATCTATAAGGTCAATGATGCAGCTATACAGAGCACTGTTTCTGGGATTTTTGCGCTACAGCTTGCCGTTACTGGCAAGTACGTGCAAGACGAACATTCGCACTCTCGAAAGTCTACATGGACAAGCACTACGCGTGTGCTTAGGATTGCCGCGATGCACCTCAACCTACGGGGCAATTATGATCGCAAGAGAGCATCCAATTCGAACATACATCACCACTGACAATTTGAGAGCCCACATAAGACACCTCTGCCGAGTTCCTGGTCACCATGTTGCAGTGTTGCCACTTCAAAGACCACACGCGATCTTTTCAAAGATTATTTCTGCCCATAGAGAATGCCTCCCTTTTGGCTTCACTCCCGCAACAAGACCAGCGTCACCCCCGTGGTGCCTACAACAACCACAGGTGTGCCTCACTATTCCGGGAATAACGAACAAGAGCCATCATTCAACAGTGGTTCTACGACAGGTGACATTGTCGCTACTCAACGAAAAATACGGCCAGAGGACCCACATTTACACCGATGGATCGGTCTCGGCTGACAGCTCCACAGGTGCTGTTGTCATCCCGGCGTACCAGGTCACTATAAAGCTCAAACTGTCGCATAGGACAACATCCACAGCAGCGGAGCTTGCCGCCTTACGTGCTGCTATACTTTATATTGCGGAGGCCCGACCTCAAAAATGGGCTGTGTTCTGTGACTCCAAGGCATCCCTTCAGAGCTTGCAATCAGCTTTACGACAGCGGGAGCACCAACAACTAGTGAATGAAATAAGAGAAGTGATTCACGAAGTTTTATCGAAAGGACATGACTTGGTGTTCCAGTGGTTACCGGGACATTGTGGTATTGTCGGTAATGACCTTGCTGATAATGCTGCCCGATCCGCCCACGCGGACGCCCAGACAATCCCAATTCCATTGTCGAGAACCGACGCTGCAAGGGGCCTTCACTCGTTCGCTAACACCATGTCGGAAACTTGGCTGAGTGACCCCAGTGTCAGGAACCGCCGCCTACACAAATTGGACCCATCGAGAAAGCTTCAAGTTCCATCGGACCTCTCCCGCCAGGATGCAACTTTACTGTGCCGCCTGTGGTTAGGAGTAGCTTTTACAAAGGCGTACTCCTTTCGCATAGGAATGGCGGATAGCTGCCGATGTGAATCGTGCGACACTGACGAGACAATAGAACATCTACTGTGTTCATGTGAACGTTTTGCGAGCGAACGCAATTTGCTACGCGAAACGTTGGAGACACTAGACAGTAGACCTTTTTCCGAAGAGAAGATACTTGGCTCATGGCTCTACGCGTCGCTGGCCAGCAAAGCGACGCGGGCACTGCTAAGTTTTCTGAAGACGACCGGACTACGCGACCGCTTATAAGCGTGCAATGGACAAGGTCCCACCAACATACACGTTGCCCTTCACTTCTCTCTCTCTTCTCCTTTAATCCCCTCACCCCTTCCCCCAGTGCAGGGTAGCAAACCGGACGTGCGTCTGGTTGACCTCCCTGCCTTTCATTTCTTCCCTTCCTCCTCCTCCTCCTTATAAACATTAAACATGTATTCCTGTGATACAGCCGTCATGTTGAGGTAATGGTAATTATAGTCGAGTACCATGCGCTTATGCTCATTTATGTAGCAGTGTCTCCGGCTACCATTCTTGCGAGCATCAGAGCTTCATATCAGCTTATCGCTTCTGGCGTTGCTAATGCACATAGTCCTGTTGGCATCGTCGCACAAGTGCAAACAACAGGTCATATAAACATCTGTGACTGTTCAACACATGTTTGAGCGCGCAACATTTGTACACATAGTTTAGCGTCATTTCATAAGGTGTCGCTCAATAAGGAAATTACAACACGGTATCCTTCCATCCGCACGCTTCGCATAAAGTCGATTTGCAAGGTATGCGGAATATGCAGACTTTTTACTCTGATAACTTAAATTTCATTACTTTAACCATCTCTACTGTACTAACAGCAACGAAAATTAAGCTTGAAATCTGAGTTTTAAGCTTCCTGCCGAAATCCCTCTGCGTAACCTCACTAATTCTGGAGCCTCCTTGCGGCATTTTTGCGGCATAGCCTCAAAGCAATTTCTTCAAACTCGGCTTGTTAAGTCTCTAGCCCACTCACAGGTCTATTCGCTTTTTTATCAATTAAAAACTGCGCTGTCTTCAGCAGACACCAACGAATTCTACCATCAAAGTGCCACACGGAAGTATTCTTGAACCTTTGGTTTTAAATTAGTACATAAATGATGTAGTCTAGACCAACGTCAAATGTCAAATGATTTCAAATTAGTGTCCTTCCTCTCTTTCTATTTATTTCCTCTCCCTTAAGTATTGAGCATATTGGCAGCCAATAACCATATAAATATAAATACAAAAAAACAAAGGCCATGGTTTTTCATTCACTTGGCAAGCAGCTTTCTGCAAAATACAGCATTGTTTATTGCGGTCGCGGATCACAGATAGAGCTGGTTGAATCTACTGGGTACTTGGTGTGTATTTCTCAAAATCATCGCAGTGGGATGAGACCGTAAATTCCGCTTTACAAAAGTTAGTTGCAATAACTGGTATTGTGCGTCACAATCGCTATCCAATCCCGAAACCACTTAAACCGTTGATTTGTATTGCCCTTTTCACCTCGTACTTATACAACTGCCATTTCGTTTGGGGGACTACTTTGCGGCTATTACTTATGCAACAGATATATTTAAGATTAATTGCAAACGTACCCACCGTTCATCTTTCTAAAGAACTGCTTAGAAAGTTCTAAAAAAATTAAAACACAGGACAGACACGTCAACAGATCACTCCGTGAATATTGAATACATTGAGAGCACTACAGAATTCTCTCATGGCATTAGAAAAGTCGTGTCCGAAAGAAGCGTCGTATAGCATACGAAAAACCAAGACATGGTATGTTTTGCATTGTCGGACTGGTTACGGTTGTAAAATAGCTCATAATGAGCTTCCGTCTTTATAAATGATTATAATAATAAGCAAACTGATGTTTACAATGTAAAATTGTCCGATTTATATTATTTTTTCTTAACCTATGCTTTATGGATAAAATTGTTTGTATTTAGGTAAATGACCACTAAAAATGTGACTATTAAGCGTTACAACGATACAGTATAAAATTTAGAGTGTTAATGTCAGTTAAACTGTCACACTGCTAAGAACAGGCCTATGACTGAGCTTCTGTTTTTGTGCGGGGGTGCAGGACTCCCTCAACACATTCAAATCACTTATCTTTTCGCCTCCTATCGTATTATATTATGATGGAACAATAAAGTTCAAGACAATTTAACGACGTCGTCACGATTGATGCGGGAGCAGACGTCGAGACACGCACTCTATTTTTGCGTGCTTTCTCGCTCCCCATACTTCTTGTCTCGGCAAGCGTGGTTATTTTGGTATTGCCAAGGGGCAACCTATTAATGCGAGAACATTTACAGTTTCAGTTTCAATTTGCTCATTTCAAAGATTCATACACAATTTACAGAGTGAAATGTGCCATAGAGGTAATACAAAACTATACTTAGATGTCTCTTGACGAAGCCTTCACCCCAGATCTACGTGTCCAACAGCAGGAGCAAAAACACCGAAAATATGCCAAAATGTAGAAATACTTACACTGATCATTACACAGTACGCAAATATTAAGTGAAAATAAATAGAAACAATTTGACATGACTATAACAAAAAAGTTTATACAAACTGCAATAGTGGAAGGGATATCGGTTTTCGCTTTAGTGTCATTTTAATGTTTCATGTAACCAAAACGAACGATCTCTTAAATTACACTGATTTAGTTCAGGGTAGCTGCGTAGCACACGACACTAATGTGACACTAAATTTCGATGACAGGCACGGAAACTTTGTGCCTTGCGGCACGGGAATGCAACGAGAATCGAAAGACGACACCTATTCAGCCAACAACAGATTACCAGTGAATGCCACAGCCCCAAGCACGAGCTACGGACGTTAACTGTGGCTGATGACTATCTGCGCTATCCCGCGGCTACATGGAATAAGGTGGCCGCTCACAGACCGATATAAGCAGGTTGGTTTCCAATTTTAAAGTTCATTCACACGCTCGCTTCGACTCTCTCAAGAAGCTGTCTCTATAAGGCTATATTGATTTGTGTAAATTTTCGCTATGATTCTCATGGCTTCGGAGGACCTGTGTGTGTCAAAAACGGCGAGGTATATGGGGAACGACAATGCGCACAAACTCCGTCCATCATTCTGTATGCGCCTGCTGTGGCTGCATTTTCGATAGAGGCGAAAATGGTGTAGGCCTGTGTGCTCAGATTTGGGTGCACGTTAAAGAACCACAGGTGGTCCCGGAGCCCTCCACTACGACGTCTCTCACAATCATATGGTGGTTTTCGGGACGTTAAACCCCGCATATCAATCGATCATAAATCCTCCAGTATGCGTGAGCAGCCGGCTTTGCAGTACGGGCTGATACATGGCGTTGGTTGAGGGCGCTGACGTAGAGCGTACACAGGAACGTGTGACTCACAGGCATGCATACCTGCTTTTCACGAGCGGCAACGTCTGAATCATTTCAGGGCCCTTGCTCAACGAAATTATGCACTCGGTCTCGCTGGCGGCATTTCGATGACCAGTAAGGACGAGTTTGGGCTGATTGTACGCGCACTACTCCCACAACAAAAGATGCGAGCTTGCCGGTGGTTTCTAAATGCGTGCTCACATCGCAAAACTACAAACCCGGGCAATGCGTACGACCTGCAAAGCAAAGGCGTTTAGCAACATTATTCTAACATGAGGGCGTTGAAGAGCTCGTTTCGCATATATATTCCGGTGTCGTTGGCTGGGCACGAGATACCGGCGTTGGCAGTAAACGAATATACGAGATAGATGTAAACAACTTGACGAAAAAAAAGTTCCGAAGCTTGCGTAAAGGTTGTTTAAGGCTGCATGGGGCACAGCAAAGCGACTGGGTGCCTATAGCTAGTTCAGGATTGGCTAGGCTTTGACCCCCTCACGAGTCTCTTATCGACCCCTTGTTATATGATACTAAACATGTCTGCGGTTTCTCTTCCTTACAGCAATGCGTCACATAAATTGGGGAAATCCCACAGTAGGGCACTAAATATTAAGGGAACACACGGGTGGCCATGCTGACTAATTTTATAGTGTGAGAAAATGCGAAAAAAGATTGGGACAGAGTAGAATATGTTCTCGCGCTGTGAAATTCACCATCGTTAACTCAGATGGGCTACGCCAAGCTTCTATACTTGAACTGCTAAATAGCGCTAAGTTCAGATATCGGGAGGCAAGAGAAGGCGACACACAGGCGCAAACTTTCACCAGGCGTTAAAGGGCATTGTGGCTAATAACCCTCTATTCGTTATTTTCTTTCTACTATTGTTCAGCTGAAGCTTACCACTTTAGGGTGTCGTGGTTTTGTGGATGTGAAGCTGCGCTGGGGCGAGGTCACTCATGTGCTTCATGTATTTCTTTTTTTTATTCACTGGGAAGTTAGCGCTTGCGTAAGTCTCATCCTGAAGTTTAGCCGTTGAACGAAGTACCAACTGCTCAAACAAGCACCATGTTAAGTTATACTTCAACACTTGTAAGGCGAACATTGATTAGAAGCTGCATGTTTCAGCATCTCTCTTAGATCATCTGTACACAGTTCCTGGGCAGGGATCGAGCTCGTGCCTGATCGACACACGGCAATCCTCGATCATATAGCAGCTCTGCTGCGAAGTCTTCGGTCCGACTGAATATTGAACCAAGCTATACATTTCGTGGCGAGCGCGTCTTCTCCCACGGAGCGGGCCACGCGAGTGCTTGAAAAGGGATCAGCAGGAAAATGACAGCGATTTCATGTATCAGGATTAGTAGCTTTAACGCGGGTAGTATTGCGTTGCAGAATCGTAACGGGTGTCGCAACACGTGACTTGCGGCAAGAGTGGGCGGTTCATAAAGCTGCCGACCCAGGTTACAAAGTTTGCAATTGCGCACGTGCACGTGGCAACTTACGGATGTGTAATGGACGCTCCACCACTTCGTAAAATGTAGATATATGACGCGGATGACATTTCACAACTCTCCTTGTAGTAGGCCCTCGAGCTATAGTTTGAAAACGGCCGCACAAACTTTCCTTTCCTGGAGCCCCGTTTGAAGGCGACGCGAGCCGTGGGGTCGATTGCTTTCTATAGTTTTGAAGGCGATGCTGAAACGTCTTCCGACTTTTTTACGGTATAAACCAACGTGCGCAGTCTTTTAGGCCATGTCTACTACTGGACACATCGCGTCAGACCCCGCAGGCGCTGATAAGTGTCAACCCGCGGAGCAAAGCCGGCTACTGGCGCCCTCTACACAGCAGCGAACGGGACTCCACAGATACAGGCTCGGGAGGACCAACGCATCCAAGTTTTCATGACGATTCACCCGGTGCAAGGCGTATAAGTGGTGCACCGTGGGCCAAGCGCTGGGCTCGGGCTCTCATCTTATTTTGTCCGTGACCCTCCCGGCCGGAATTACGGTCGGTCCGGGATGAGGCAGCCAAGCGTCCTGCGCCAGACGGTGTGCGCGTCTCCTTTATTGGCCTTCTTCGTTTTCCGGCTACGGGGTGAGCGATATCTTTTCTTTTATTGTTATTAGTATTACGATCACTCTCCTCCTCCCGGGGGAGTGCTTTTCATTGCAGCCCACAGGAGAGACGCTATACGACGTCTCCTTTCCTAACCCCCCTTCGTCTTCCGTATTTCGCGGACGTTAAGCCGCTTCAGGGCCTCATTTTTTATTTCCGCCTTCGGTCTTCCTTATTACTTCCGTGCAGCGTCCTGCCTGGACGAAGGAACGTGCTTCGAAAGGTCTTGGCGTGTTTCCTAAACGGAAAGCCGTTATTGAGGGACTCCGGCTGTTGCGAAGATCAACCAGGATGCCATAATGTCGGAAAGCGTTACGACCGAGCGCACGTAACACGCTAGCGTTAACCTGATGGGCTGAAATTCGCAAAAAAGAAATGAAGATTTATATGCCATTTCACTAATCGTGACATGACCCGGAATATTGTTTTGTTGGTTTCTGAACCTGACTGGCTGTTTTTACCTGTCCGGTTATGTGGTGCCTAATGGCCGCCCGATCGAATTCCGGCCATGGCGCCAAATTTTTCGATAAAGGTGAAATGCTAGGCGCGCTTGTGTACAGGTGCACATTCACGAACCCCCGGTGGTGGACATTTCCGGAGACCTCTGCTACAGCACCCCTCATAGTCATGTCATGTGTTATTGGCACATACAACGTCGACAATCATTATTCAGTTGTTGAATTTGGGTACGGGATCGAAAACTATAGTCTTCCCTGGCTATCGGTTTAAATATCTGAACAAGGCTCTGAACAGTCATGAATATGCGCAGAAGCGCTTGAACTTGGGAAAATAGAAAGGTTGCTAAAAAGTACGCAGCTTGATTCATGTGGATAGTTTTTGTAGTGAGCTGTAGTTTCACATGAGCTGAAGGGGTTACGTGCGAGATCCTGTAGGATCGAAGGGCGAATGCGGCCCCACCGCATCTCCTACGTAATCAGGTGAAATAGTTTCGCTTGTCATGCGCGGCGCAAATACGTCACGGGCTCTGCTCACTGATGAAGTAGAAGGAAAAAGCAAGGAAAAAAAGGAACCACCAACCAATCACGTTAGACTTCGGAACAGGGTAGAAAAGATGATTGCAACATGGCTTGCCAGCGTGTACCAACGATGTGTGTAGCGTTGTCCGTTCTGGCTTTTCGAAGTTGGATGACTTCAGTAAGCTTCATAAACCTTAGAAATTCCAATAAAGACATATGATGCGCGGACTTGCCCGCAGGATTTCATGCGGTACGGTTGTGCCCCCGCGATCTCCGAAGACAGCGCAGCTCTGGCTCGACCTACGCCATCCCCTGACGCCGACAAGAGCTCTCGCGGAGTGGTGCCCCAACCTCGAACTCATGCGACCGGTTCAATCTTTCCATGTTCTCCTTACTTCCGTATGTGGTTGTCCCTGCACCTCTCTCTATCTCAATACATTTAAATCCTCTCTATTCTTTTTTAATCCCTCCCTACCTTCATCCCCTGTGCAGAACTGGGGAGGTACCCTCCATTGAGAGAGGCAGTAATAGAACTGCGCTTATTTCTTCCTTTTCCCCTTTCAAATGTTACTTATATGATGCGCCAAAAGAAACGTGCTGAGCCCGCAATTTCGCCCCGCCGCGGTGGTCTGGTGGCTAAGGTACTCGGCTGCTGACCCACACGTCGCGGGTTAGAATCCCGGCTGCGGCGGCTGCATTTCCGATGGGGGCGGAAATGTTGTAGGCCCGTCTGCTCAGATTTGGGTGCACGTTAAAGAACCCCAGGTGGTCAAAATTTCCGGAGCCCTCCTCTACGGCGTCTCTCATAATCATATGGTGGTTTGGGGACGTTAAACCCCACATATCAATCAATCATGAGCCCGCAATTTGCTTCGGCAATGAATTCGCACCGGGTGACGTTTTGCGAAGAGCCTGTAGTTTTGCGCGGCTAATGTAAATGCGGCGCAGATTAAGAATTAAAAGCGGGTCGTTACTATCCTAACATTCCGAATTTGGCTGAGCAGAGATGCCAAAATTATTGACAAAACTTTCGCGGACGTTTACTTTTCACCTTGAATACAGTTACGCGCGCATATGTATGTTTAGTTAAATCAACCATCTTCAGCATATGATCAACTTTCTTGACGCTGCTAGTTTGGGCGCTATCGGATATCCTAAGTCAACACTTGACAACGAGGGACGGCTTCTTGCTCTCCCACAGTATATACATAGTCACTCTATGGTATAGAGTACCAAGTACTTTAAATCGTTACTAATTTTTCTAAACACACTTGTTGACTCAATAAAACCCAGGCCCACGGGACGGCTTTATGCTCTCCCATAGTAGTAAGTCGTTAGCCAAATTTAGGGGCGAAGCTCTTTAAGGGGTTGGTCGGTCGTCCCCGATGTAGTACTGGAAAGAAGGGGGGGGGGGGGTGCTGACATCCTATGTGAAGTTGTTTGCGCCGCGTGGCGCGCTTGTCTCGCATAGAAGCCGTTCCGGGGTGGCAACTATTGAGGTGGTGCTGTGTTCGCGAGCGGCCCTCTGTCAACCTTCTTATTCATGATGTACCTACAAGGATTAGAGGCCAAATTAGAGGAAACTGGACTAGGCTTAAACCTCTCCTTCGTGAAACAAGGAAAACTCATTGAACAGGCAGTACCAGCATTGATGTACGCAGATGACTTAGTGCTAATGGCCAAAAACAAGGAAGATTTGCAGAGATTGGTGGACATCAGCGGTAATGAGGGAGATAGGTTAGATTTCAAATTCAGTAAGGAGAAATCAGCAGTCATGATTTTTAATTACAATGAAAGTAGTGAGCTTAGAATACAGGAGGTCACGTTAGAGATAACAGATAGATACAAATATCTGGGCGTATGGATAAGCAATGGGGCCGAGTACCTAAGGGAACACGAAATGTACGTGACGAATAAAGGTGACAAGAATGCAGCGATGATGAAAAACAGGGCACTGTGGAATTACAATAAGTATGATGTTGTGATAAGAATATGGAAAGGGGTCATGGTTTCTGGTCTGACATTCGGAAATGCGGTCTTGTGCATGAGATCAGAAGCTCAAGAGACAGTAGAAATTAAGCAACGTGGAATTAATAGGCTTGCCTTAGGAACTCACAGGAATACACCAAATCAAGGAGTACAAGGTGATATGGGATGGACATCATTTGAGGGCAGGGAAGCTAGCAGCAAGATAAAATTTGAGAAGCGATTGAGAGAAACGGGGGAGGAGCGTTGGGCTAGGAACCTATTCAGCTACTTTTACATGAACAATGTCGATACCAAATAGAGGAGGCGAACCAGAAAGATGACTGGTAAATACTTAGAAAACAGCAGGGGGCCAGGCCAAAAAGAATTATCGCTTTAATAGAAGGTGATGTAAACAGAGACGAACATGTGGTGAATTGGCATGATTGAAAAGTCCGCACTAGAGATCTATCGAACTTTTAAGCAGGAAATTGCCAAGCAAAGGATCTATGATAATACTCGGGGTAGTTCTCTACTGTTTGAGGCCAGGACGGGAGTATTGGGAACCAAGACATATCGGGCCAAATACGAAGGGGTAGACACGGTATGCAGTGCGTGTGGAGAGGAAAAGGAAACTGCCGAACACTTGATGATGTCCTGTAAAGGGCTTCACGCTATAGTTCAGGATGATGGCGCAGAGTTTTTCAAAGCACTGTGGCTTAGGGACCGGGAGGGCAAAATAGACTTTAAGCGGGTAGAATTAACTAGAAGAAGGTTATCTGATTGGTGGTGAAAGTCAAGGCACGAGTGAAAATTAAACTCTTCACTGCAAAGTACGAGTCCTCAACCTCCATATTTAAAGGGGAAAAAATAAATCTAGTTCTTGGTTCACTAAGTATTACGGCTTGGTGGCGTGAGCCACTGCGCGATCTAAAGGGTACAGCCATATCAATCCGAATACATCGTGATCGCCACTATCATCATCATGGTTGGTAGAGCGGCAGCGCCAGCCCTGGCAGAAGGCAAGCCTTGGTGGCGGGAGAGAGAGTTGAGCGAGTCTCTTGGGCGGGTGGCGTTTGGCGCGAATGGTTGCTGTCCCGGCGCGTCCCCGGCGCGTCCCCGGCGCACGGCAACGTGGGCTGTCTACCGGGGGCCCACGCGGTGAGTCAAGCGTTGGCGACGCCGCCTTTCGTGGGCTCTTGTGCTTACGTTGCTACGTGCTGAGTAATAATATGAAGGATGCCATGGGTTGATCACGATTGATGTATGATAATTCGGCTGACGATATTGTCGTTCTAAAGCAGTGAGATAAATGTGTGTGTCGTTGGGTTTGTTCCCACCGTGTCTATTGTATCCCAACTCGTCTTAGGATTCACCGCTAGGTGATATAGTTGTTAGCGGAATAAACCAATGCAGATGTTATAAAACAAATGGCGTCCGTGTTGTTTTATGATGAACAATGAAAAGAACATTTTATACTTACGCTATACGCCCCGCCGCGTACAGGGTAGCAAACCAGTTCTTCTAGGTTAACCTCCCTGTCTCTTCCTTTTATTTATTTCTCCCCCCGCCGCGGTGGTCTAGTGGTTAAGGTACTCGGCTGCTGACCCGCAGGTTGCGGGTTCGAATCCCGGCTGCGGCGGCTGCATTTCCGATGGAGGCGGAAATGATGTAGGCCCGTGTGCTCAGATTTAGGTGCACGTCAAAGAACTCCAGGCGGTCGAAATTTCCGGAGCCTTCCACTATGGCATCTCTCATAATCATATGATGGTTTTGGGACGTTAAACCCCACATATCAAATCAATCATACTATCGCTATGGAGGCTTTCATTTTGGGGGCGAAGCTCCCTATGTCACAGGTCGTGCGTCCGTGATGTATGATAGTGGTAGTAGTAGTAGTAGTAAGTAGCCACCTCTCGTTTAGTTCTTAGAATGTCTGCTGGGTGGCGGTACTTCTGTATGATGAAATTATGATGAAAAGATGCGAGATGGCGGTACTTGGAGTGTTCACTAGTTCAACGGACGGCGAGATGGACAAGCAGATGGACGGACGGATGGACATAGAGACAGACAGACTGAAGCGCGGACGGACTGATGGACGCTTCGCCCACTCATCGTCATTCAGTCCGTGGATATGCTGTAATTTTTTTTTGCTAAACGTATCCTCGAAGTGAAGTGCATGGAAGTCTAACGTAAATACCTCGAAAAACTGCTCTCCTATATTTTTGCGCTAAGTAGGTATTTTAAGTCGTTAAGCACTTTTTCTAAACACAGTAAGCATTAGGGCGAGAGTATTAATACTCGGTGAACTCTTTTCTTGGCATTGAAGCGAAAGCTACGGGGGTGGAGCTTCTGAACATGTAGCCCTACCTAAATAGTCTGATGCGGGGCACCTCTGGTAACACTACGGAAAGAGAAGGAGGTGCATTATCACCGTACATGTAGACGCAAGCACGGCTTAGTGTCTGAGGTACACGCAAAAAGGTGGGACTTTATCGCGTGTCCAAAAAGGCTGTACAATAAAATAAACAGAAATGCCTTGCTGGTGTGCACTGCATGCGTCCGATCCCAAATAGCTCCACGTAAAAATTTAAGAATAAACTTTTTTACTTCCCGATGAAATGAAGGGTGCTATTGTGGAACTACATTCACTGCGGTAGAATGCGCGTGATTTGGCTTTGTCCTTCACTTCAGTGCCAAAACGTTGTTTCAAAAGGCTGTTTCACCTAAAATAAATCGGTGCCGCCATCTTGGGCTCTTAAGTTGACGCTTTCTAGTTTTTGTATGTTGCGGCAAGAATTAATAGGACTGCGAAGCATCGTATTCATCAATCCATCCATTTTCATGCGTTCGCGTCTACCATAACACTGTTAGTTTTGACATTCCAAATCAGAAACGGATAATGCGAGGGAAGGAGGCGACCAATGAGATGTTCGGGTAAACGTGCAGCGCCACAGAGTCAAAGGTCAAACAAACAGATAACGCAAGCACTCATGTCGGCTGTTCCTTTGTCTTGATCATTTACTACGAGACAAAACGATTCTCATGTTTATTTACAATTTCACTTTGTTTTGAAACCTTGTTGACTTTATTACTTTTTTAAGCATTGACAGCGCCTATGACTTACTTTTTAAACTATCCATTTCCATACATACCTGAATTGTAAAGCAATTTTATCTCTCAAATAAAGTACCGCCATTGTATTGCCCATCCCTCGCGATGGGTTGCGCCAGGTCACTAAGGAACAACCAACCGACTAGCCAACCTTCCTTTGTTCCACACTGCACATTTACCGAAGCATGTTAACTTACCGACTCGCCTAGCTTGCTGTGTTGTTCGGCCAACGAGAGACGACGTGCGAGGAGGAGGGGAGCGCCGGAAAGGCGCCAGTTAATGCTGTGCTACGCTGGGCGTGCCACGCTGGCTGTGCCACGCTGGCTATGGAAGAACGGGGTTTCACGGTGCGCGCCGCGCCCTTCCCAAAGATGGGTTAGACTTTTCATCCTTCAGATGTTCGCGAACGGCAACGGGAGTTGGATCGAGAGTGCTTCCCTCTTTCGATACCTATCAATGCGTGAAATTCGTTTTTTAAAACTCTAGTAGAACAAAACAGTGGAGAATCAAGACCACTACAGTCTATGAATGTCCTGAGCATTGCCTTAAACGCCTGAGCACGATCTGTATATTCTCCTGCAAGGGATATACTATCATGAGAGTGTTCATATATAATGCATTTACGCATATGAAATGATTAAAAAGAATAAGTATGGGTGAAACGTTGCCGAAGCCTTCGAAGGACGCATGCAATGAAACGCATTTCGCAGATATATCAGGCTCTCGCTAACGTCACAAATAATAAAAGTTAGCTGAGGTATGGAGATTACACGGAGCGTCAAGTGTCCCCACGTTCATAAGCCGATCGACCCATGCGCCATCGATCGCCATTGAAAAGAAATTGCTCGTCGGAGATCAAACAATGCCGCGTTTCGTTACGGCGCGTGGCCGAACGAAACTGCCACTGGACGCTATTGCTCGGGAATCCAGGGCGCCCAGCAAACAGCCTGTACGTGCTTTCGAAGAAATCCTTTGATTTACGTCCGGGATAACAATTTAATGAGCTCTTCATATATCGGGTAAAGCGACAGCGCTGTTTGCAGAACGCAGCAATTCCAGCTTTTGTGTACCCACCAGAGTTCGCAGCACTCGTCATAAGTTTCAATGTGCGCCAAGCATTGAAAACGTAGCGTCGCTTTTCCTCCTCCAGTCCCATCTGGGCTTTCTCTTTTTTGTTTGTTTGTTTCTTGGTCGCAATATTGTTCCGGTCGTGAAAGTGCCCGGAACGACCTGCACTTGTGTAACTTGCCAGTAACTTCAAAACTTTACCCGCCATGGTGGGGTGGCTAAGGGACTCGGCTGCTAATCCGCAGGTCACGAGATCGAATCCCGGCTGTGGTGGCTGCATTTTCGATTGACGCCAAAATGCTTGAGGTCCGTCCGCTTAGATTTATTTAGGTGGACGGTAAAGAAACCCCAGGTGGTAGCAATTCCCGGAGCCCTCCTTGACGGCGTCACTCACAATCAAATATTGGTTTTGGGACGCCTCAACAATTACTATTATTATTTTTATCTTGAGACACTGTTTTAACTTGTTGTATGATGACGTTCGGTACGCGAGATCCACAGGTGACCTGAAGGTGGCGGGTTTGATACCGGCCGCCTCTGCTTTCTTTCAATTGAGGTGAAATAGTAGAGGCCCTTGTGCCTTGTGATGTCAGTGCGTGCTGCACCACATAATCCAAGTTCTCCGAGTCCTCCACTGCGGCGTCTTTTATAAATATAGCATAATTCTGTAACGTGAACCCTCAGATATGGTACATTTGCTACGCAGCAATAACCAAACATTCTGGCACTTCTCCCTTATCAGGAAAATAGGGGCAAGCGACACTTGGTCCGGCACACTTTTTTTCCTTCCTTCCTTTTTTATGTATATCACACTGGGCAATATAATTTCTCGTATAACTGCATCCTTCCTCTATTCCTGACCGCATGTCGTGGGATTGAATCCCGGCAGCGGCTGCTGCATTTTCGATGGAGACGAAAATGCTGTGGGCCCATGTGCTCAGATTTGGGCCCACGTTAAAGAACCGTAAGTGGTCGAAGTTGTCGAAGTGCTTCACTACGGCGTCTCTCGTAATCATATGGTGGTTTTGGGACTTTCAACCCCACATATCAATCAATCAGTCAGTCAATCAATCACTCAATATATCATATAATCTTGGAATCGAACCCAAATGTTCAGCAGCGCAACGCTTCTACTATAGACAGTTTGCACGTGAGGTCATGGACGCAAAACATGGCACCAACATGATGGCTTCCATGGTGCCGAGGTGGTATAATCACGCGGCGAATAACCAGCTTCAGTCTGATAACGACGTAGCTCGAACGTCATTAGGCCTCCGTTCATGAATAATGAGGTAACCAGCATGCGATGCACCGATAAAAATAACGTGACATCACGAACTTCTTGTCCCGCCATGTTGGTGCACCAACGTGGCTCTTTTTGTCATATCGGTGCAAGCCATCTATTGAGGCAACAGTGACGGTCTTGTGTTCGTACCCAGACGAGACTGAAGTGTGACGTTGTGAAATTATTATTAGCTTGAACAAGAAATTAGATTGTCACGGCAGAAAGGGATGGTAGCCGAAAAACCGCAATCAATACTGTATCATTTATTAGAGAGCGGTGCGTACCGATACGTATGTAGCTGGTGCACCTTCGGGAGCCTCTTATCTGAACGCTTGGCGGTGCCTGGCTTTTCGCATTAAATATCACCTATGTCGGTGAGATATGACATATGCATCGCTTGAAGTATTGTACGAGCGAGAGAGATAAGAAAAATATCAGAAAGATAGGGAGGTTAACTAGACTAAGTACAGTCTGCTACCCTACGCGGGGAGAGGGGAATGAGGGAGAAAAGAGACAAAGCGGAGGAGGAGGAGGAGAAGGAGGAAGAGGAGGTGGTACACATTGCATATAACACACACAGTTCAGGTTTCAATGGTGGTCGTGCAGTGATGTTCCCTTCAAGAATTGTAGAAGGACTCGTGTGGCAGTCTGGGCTGAAGTACTTGAAAGCCACGCTCTCAAAATCTCCAGAGTGAAGGGTCCATCATCCAGCTACCTTAAGGCATAGAGAAATAAAAAAAGGTTATGCTTAAGGCACAATGGAGCGTCCGGCAATCCTCTTCTAAGTCTGCACAATGGCGCAGGACATGGTCGGGAGTTTCTACACATTGGTAGTTATCACAGTTGGAGGAGTCAGCCATACGAATGCGATAACTTCATGAATTGGCGAAGGCAACGCCGACGCACAACCTACACAGCATTGTAGCGTCCCGAGGGCAGCCGCGCATCGTACGCGATTGGATATCACTACAGCGAACGCTTGTAGTATAAATTTCATAGCGCTCTAGTTCTTTCGGAAATTTTCGTCTGAATGCATCAGAGGCCGGTCTCGACAACGACATACGGTGGTGCGTCGTGCCATTCAATTTACTGACAACAGACGTAAGCAACAGGGAAGAGGAAGGTATCCCCCACTCACTCGTCGACTGCGATTACCACTGTCTAGTATGGCCGCAAACACCTGCAACACTCTTACATTGGGGGGAGGGGTGGGTGGGGATTCGGCTTTGCGAGTGCGAGAAAACCCGCGTATTTCTCGAAAGCTCGATGCCGTTAAGCAACTTAGCGCAAGCTCTTCGACGATTGCAGCACCCCCTGCTTTCCAGAGGCCCGCGTTCCGGCGCCGTTTCCTCACACCACCCTGAAACATACGCGTCCCGGCTCTCGTTGGAGAGGACCATATAGATCCTCCCGCGAAGCTCCAATCACGGCTCGTTTCCAACTGCTGCACGCAACCCGACGGGACGGCAGCACGCGAGAGGACTCAACGATCCCGGGACGATTCCCCGTTCTTCATCGGTATATGGGAACGAGCCCGGACCCGGGTTTTAGTCGGTGGCGCGTATTTCGAGCCGCTTGCCTTCCCCCGTGTATTTTTTTACGACTGCGGCGAATCCAGCTGCGACGATCCCTTTGGGTTTTAAGCGGTCCCTGTGCGGCCGTGCGCGTCCTTTCCTAGCTCTACGAGAGAAAGGCCCAGGCCTACACACGGTGTGAGAGGGTCTCGCGCTGCCACTTGGACGACCTGGCGACGATTGAGTGGCTGTGAATTGGCGCCGTTACTTGGGCCACGCCTCGGTTAGGTCTCGCAGCCTTTACAGTCTGTTCACCCGGGCCGGCTGCTTCCGTTTGATGTCCCCGGATCTCTTATACCCTCACCCTTTTCCTGCTTTTCCCAATTTCTTTCCCTGGTTTTTTTATTTGTTTTTTTTCTCTGTCAGTAGCCACTCCGCAGTCGCCGGACAGTACACACACACTGAGCACCAGCGTGGAGACATTTTCTCAAGAGCGTGCGCCGGTCCGTTTTCTCGTGACGTCGATATAATGTCCCTCGCGCCCGATGTTATTGTGCCGTGCTGTTGTTGTATTTATATACGTGGAGAAAATTTCCGCGCGACTTAAATGGCTCCGTTGGCGCGGCCAATGGGTCTCCTTTTTGGGAGTGGCCATCTGGACATTGAGGAGTCGTTTTTACACTCGCGTGGGCTTCGAGTATCCGCGGTGGCGTCGAATGCGTTTTTCTGCTTACGGCTGTTTGCTCGTAGAACGCCGAACTGGAGCGCCGACAGTGTTTCCGTGGTACGTTGACAAAAGAACGCACGCGTTTCAAAAGAAAGCGATACGGCTGCTTCTATTTGCTGAGGCGTGTTGGCTCTTTTTCGTCAGCACAAACACGTCTTTCAGGTCAGGTACCACCTATGAACAGTAATGTGGCAACGTTCACAAGCATAAAACGAAGTAAATTGAAAGTAAAGATAGTGTAACATAAAATAAACATTGCTAAAACACGTTGGTGAGCTGGTTGGTCTGCACCTATGAATTGTGAGTAAGCGCGAATGGACAAGAGCGTTGAAGAGAACCGACACGAACAAAGTGCTACTTTCAACTGATGTTTTCTTTTCGCACGAACCGATAAATATATACCGAGCGAGCGGAAACAACACAAACAAAAAGAATGTTTTATGAATTCACTTCGTTGAACTGAGCACGTGTACAACGCTCTATCTCAGCATAGTAAAAAAAAATCATGTCACTGCAACAAATCAAATTAATGAAGCTCTTTTTGAGAAAGCGATCGATATCGAAGGTGCGCTAAGACCAATGTTTGCTAATAACGCAATTCTTGTCTGGATAGATTGAAAGAAGCACGAACCATCACCTTGACTTATTCTCTGCAAAAGCGCACAAATCAGATGGTGACTCTCTCAAGGTGACTCTCTCAAGGTGACTTGATGAAATGTGCAGCCCATTGCTTGCACAAGTTTTGAGCAGTACGTTTTCAAAATGCTTCAGGTTAGACTTGCGAACTATCTTTAGAGCTTCTTTTTAGATGCGAAGCAGCTCTTTGACTAGCCTGTGTAACGCTGTCCGTCCGTGTATCCGTGGGAACGTGCCGCACGCGTTCCCCCCGCCCCAGTTGTTAGGACGATGCCAAGTAGGTAAAGTCTTGGCTGCGCGTTGACGCCACTCTCTTCCTCGCCCGTAGCAGCTGCCGGCACCTCCCAACACACCTAGTTGGTGTTGCTCGTAACATAATCCTCTCTCGCTTGATCCTCTCCCTCGCCCGCAACGCTCGCCCGCACGTTAGGTGGAAACAGTCTTCCGGCTCACTTATTTGCGATGAAACTTACAGGAAACCTAACCCGCCTCCTGTGTCTTTGCATTTCAAAGGAACGTCTACTCAAGTAAAGGATACACCAAGTATCGCTTCGAACCGTTCTTCCAGCACCCGCGTCGACGCCCGCTTCAGCCGGGTCAGCGATAGGCGCACCGCTACTGCTTCGCATTCCGTCATGGTTCCCTTCAGGCTGATGGTCCACAATTTTTATTTTCTGCTAATTCTACTTACACGACGTTTGGTGCCACTAAATTGTATCTGCGTTGGGTCTTGTATTTCTTTCTGCTTGAGTGACTTGTATACGTCGCTAATCGTAACCAGGCTCTCCATGATAGCCTTAAAGATCACCTTGACCTTGTGCGTGTATTCAGATTTAATAGATAGATCGATAGTGACATTTTTGTGGTTCAGAAAAATCTTTACCGCATTTTATATTTCAGATTTGTGGACAATTTGATTTGTTTCAAACAGTAGATCATGTATTTCTGACTGTGAGGTCTCTAACATCATAACCACATTCATGGAACGCGTGTCCCCTTTGGTATTGATGCATGAAGTGCCCAAGGGCAATATCGCTAACTTTTTAGACTGAAAACTCTGCTTTTCATCACAGAAAGTTTGCTGCAGTTATGAGCCAAGAGGCCGTAAGTCAACCCTGCCATTTTCTTCCGCCTATTTAAACCTCCTTGAACGCCCCATTGTGAAATCATGTTTTAATAACTCTCGCCTGAAGTCCAGTAACCACAAGATAGAAGGCAGTGTTCTGAACGGGCAAAGCGCTTAGCAGGTTACCCAGCAAATATGCTGAGCTCGGTCGCACATGGCTTAAGTACAAAGCTAAAACACTAATTTAAGGGCAATATTTGTGGTAATGCAGCTAAAAAAATTACACCATTTCTCCGAGGTAACCATGAGGTACTGCGAAGCATCGCGGAGAGTTCCAATGGTCTTTTCAATAGCTGTGTACTGGGTTGCGGTGCTACCTTTGCAGTGAACGTTGTGTCGTAAGATACTGCGATGCTTCGCGTCACCCCTTAGTCCCCTTCGGGAAGTGGTGTGATTTCTTTATTTAACCCGCATGTTGCGAATTTTAAATGCGAAGCATTTCTTAGCAAACTTCGGCGACTTTGAGCGTATCTATCTATCTATCTAGCCCCCTAGGACTTTTAGCTCGCCTCGCTGTTTAGATTGCGGTATCGATACCATTCTTGGTATGGCATAACATGACTGTATGAAGAACATATTGGATTAGCCAGAACATGAAAGTCATGATATGTATGTCATGAATGTCATGATTTACATTTAATGATCCTGCAGCTCTTGCGGCGGTTTCGTTCACATGGCATGTTGCAAAACTGGTATGGTATGGCATGATTACATGGCGAACGCAAGCGACAGACCCTAACATAAAAAATTATCAGATCCTGTATACGTACAGAGGGAATCGATGATTTGTGAAGCACTAATGAGAAAGGTTGATATGTCACTTTAAAATCATCACAACGTTATGAGGTGGAAGTAAATAATGCCGTACATGATTTCTGTGTCATGACTATCATGTTTGGATGTGTCATTTACCTTTGTCATCTATTCACGTCACGTGATACCAAATTTAGTATGTGTGGAGCTAGCGAAACGCCCACGAGTACACTATTAGCGTGGTATGTTGTCATGTTCTTACATGACACGCGTGTCAGGATTATCAAGTTTGCACCAGTCATATATTTCGTCATCCATTGACTTCACTTAACACCAAATTTGATATATGTGGTGATAGCGAAACACTCGCGAGCGCATCATGAAGGGCCCAATATACTCTAATGTAGCGTTGACGCACGCTCACGCTGAGCACAGCGACGTCAAGTTAGCAAAACGCGAGCACTCTATATTAAGACGCCAGGCGCGACCGGCGCGACCAGCGTCCGGCGGCGCGGCCCGACAGCAACCGGCACGCAATGCGACATGCTGCATTTCGAGCTGATGCTTTACCCAGACAGCACTGCGTCTCCCTCTTTTCCTGATGAAAGGACGTCGGACGCGCTGAAACGCGCATGCGTCAAAACAACGCAGTGCGGCGCGCGCCTGCGACTATATGGCAGGACCGGCGCCTGGCGTGGCAACGCCGGCGTGACGCGACAAAATGAACGCCGGCGAGCACGCGCACCGCGTCTTGTCGTAATGTATTGGCGTCTTGACTGTGGCATGTAGTCATGTTCTCACATGACACGCATCTCATGATTGTCATGTTTGCAGCAGTCACATACCTTCGTCATCCATTGACGTCACGTAATAACAAATTTGGCATATGTGAAGCTAGCGAAACGGCCGCGAGCGCACATGAGTGTGGCATGTAGTCATGTTGTTACATGACATGCATATCGTGATTATCACGTTTTGATGTGTCATTTACCTATGTCGTCGGTTCGCGTCGCGTAATACCGAGTTGGTACATGTGAAGCCAGGGAAACGGCCGCGAGCGCATCATGAGCGTAGCATGTAGTCAAGTTATCACATGACATGTTTATGATGTTTGCACCAGTATTATGCCTTCGTCATTCATTTACGTCCCGTAATACCAAATTTGGTATAAGTGAAGCTAGCGGAACGGCCACTAGCGCATCATGAGCGTGGCATGTAGTCATGTTATTACATGACACGCATGTCATGACTTTCATGTTATGCTCTGTCACTTGCATTCGTCATGCAATCATGTAATACGATACCAGTTTTGCAACATGCCATTCGAACGAAACCACCACAAGAGCTGAACGACCATGAAATTTAACTAATGACATTCATGACATGTCATGGTTTTCATGTTATGACTAGTCAAATATGTTCTTCATACAGTCAGTCATGTTATGCAATACCAAGTTTAGTATCGGTACCATTATTGAAACGGCCTGGAGAGCTAAAAGTTGTAGGCGGCTGGAAAGACAGACAGACAGACAGACAGACAGACAGACAGACAGACAGACAGACAGACAGACAGACAGACAGACAGACAGACAGACAGACAGACAGACAGACAGACAGACAGACAGATAGACAGACAGACAGACAGACAGACAGACAGACAGATAGATAGATAGATAGATAGATAGATAGATAGATAGATAGATAGATAGATAGATAGATAGATAGATAGATAGATAGATAGATAGATAGATAGATAGATAGATAGATAGATAGATAGATAGATACGCTCAAAGTCACAGAAGTTCGGAAAGAAATGCTGCACATTTAATAAAAGATTATTTGAAGTAGCGTTCTGTCCGTGTCACTTGTCTTCTACGTCGTTGTCTGTTAGCTTTTACTCAAAATTCATGAAAGAAACAGAGCTGTCCTCCGTCGATGCGAACAATTGCTATCGAGAAAATCTATCGCCCCATGATGTACACTATAGCCACACTCCACAATCCAATCAAAGTACCTATACAGGGAACCTAGTGTGAAGCTGTTTAGAAAAAAAATGTTGACGGTTTAGAACATTCTATATTCTATTATGGGGGAGTGCTACACTCTCCCTGAGGCGACTAAAACAAAATTTGTGTGTTTAGAAAATCTCCCCTAAGTGAACCGTGATGGGATGCGAAGCAGCAGCGTTGTGCACGGGTGGCGTCACGGATTGAACGGCACTAACGCGGGCGCTGCAGTGACCGCTGGAAGATTCGTTCGAAGCGATGGCTGGCGTAGGTCTTGTCGTTTCTTGGGAGTGGACACGAGCGCTGGACGGCTACTGGCGCGCGTTTCGTCTCGACTGCCACGGCCTTGTGATCAGTGAAGTACACGCTGGGAGGTTCCTGCAGACATTCGACACCGAAGTTCAGCGAGGTGTAGCGAGCTGTGGTCGCAGTAGCAGAGCAAGTGGCGGTCGTGGTAGCAGAGCGAGCGGCGGTAGCGGCAGGTGTTGCGGATAAATGAACGAGGCGGTAGCTGCGGGCGCTGCAGCGAGCGCGCGGCAGGCGAGGGTAGCGCGACGTCAACGCGCGGATGTGGTGGGACCTACTTGGCACCGCCCCAGCACCTGTGGCGGGAGGAGTGCGTTCGTACAGACGCAAGGAGGGATTGCGTTACAAAGGCATGTCAAAGAGCTGCTTCGTATCTAGAAGTGTTTAACGATTGATAGTACTTGGTACTTGACTACGAGAGAACAGAAAGCCGTCCTAGTCCTATTAGACATGCTATAATTTTACTTATAAATTGTATTATAGATTTCGAATATTTCGTTGTCAACTGTGGGAGAGCAGTGTGCCGTCCGCATTAATATTGGTGGCATGCAGCTGTAACGTCGTGTGTTTAGAACGAATATGTGTTTGGAAAAAGTGGTTAGCGACTTAGAGTGTGTTCTGAAAAAGTAGGTAACGATTTAGAGTATTAGGTAGAGTGTGTTAAGGAAAAGTGGTTAACGATTTTGAGTACTTGGTACTCTACTATGAGACAGCATAGAGCCGTCCCGTGGGCCAGGGGGGGGGGGGGGTTAGAAAAAGTGGGTAACGATTCAGAGTAGAAGGTACTCTACTATGGGAGAGCTTAAAGTCGTCCCGTAAGCCTCAATAGGATTCCACGTTCATAACTCACAGCAACTAATGTGTGAAGAAAAAAATGGTTAACTATTTAGAGTACTTAGTACTCTACCATGGGAGAGCTGATAGCCGTTCCCAGCATTGTTGACCTATCACCCACAGTATCGATACATCGTGTGTTTAGAAAAAGTTGCTAACGATTTAGAGTACTTGGTACTTTACTATGGGAGAGCTTAGACACGATGTTCCAAGTATATCAATGATTTGCGTGTGTTTGAAAAAATGTTTAATGATCCTGTGCTCAGAAAAAAATATCAACCATTTCGAGTACTTCGTATTCAACTTTGGGAGAGCAGTGAGCCGTCCCAATAAAATTTACACATATCCACGCAAGTGAACACAAATATTTTACACTTGACTTGTTTGTCAAGTCTATGTGTGTTTAGAAAAAAATGTTTAACGATTTCGAGTACTTTCTACTCAACTATGGGAGAGCTGGGAGAGCACTAAAACGTCCCGCTAAAAGAAACTTGAACATAAGCGTTAGCGAACATTAGCTCTAAAGCGGCAGCATTGTTCCTATACGCTACCTGGGAAAGCTTCCACGCTTGCATTGGTTTCTTTTCGAGTTTGGTCGCTATATATAGCTATAAGGTTGATAATTACCCCATGGCGAATCACTGCTCGCAGAATAAAATAGATGCTCATAACATTCTTTAAGCTAACCTTATTAAACTCGAAGTTTGGGGCGCGGATTCTTAAATCTGGGGACGTGGTGATAGAGAGAACACGTTTCAGCGTCCCCGCTGAAATGTGTTGGTGGACGAAGAGCGCTCGCCTGAAGGCGAATATGTCATTTTGAATGTGAGATGCACGTAAAACGTGTGTTGTTTTCACTCGTGCAAAAATGGGAGGTGACAGTCCATAAATTAAAGCAAATATGAATATCTCTTTACTACGTCTTTTCATACACAGCATTCGGTAGAAAAAAGAGGTATAATGTTTTTTAGGCACGAAGCTCTTTATAACGGCACCCGTTTGTCCCTCGTAGTCGTTGTAGTGTGCAGCAAGTATAACATTTTGACCTCCAAGGTGGTTCCGGTTAGAGATATCTTCTGTGCGCTGCTGAACAATAAAAGATAGTGCTCAATGTATATGCTAATGGCTGCTAAGGGGGAATTAGAGAGGAGCATTCGGCTTTTATTAACGCGCACGCTGCGAATTTTTTATGGTTCAACAACGCAGAGAAGACAAGAAAGGATTGCTGCGTTATACTCACTGGGCGTAACCTCCTTGGTTTTAGAAAGGTTTAGCGAGCGTTGAGCCGCAGTGCCATGAATACAGTAAACTAGTAGTATAAACCATGAACTCGAGGCCGTTAAAGGTGGGAAGTGCACACGAAGTGCAAGCCGTAAAAAAGTGTGCGTGTGCCTCCACTCGTTCAGTCCTTGGAATGTCCGCTGGACAGCTGTGCTTCTATATGAGGAATATATGATGAAAAGATGCGAGATGGTGGTACTTGGAGTGTTGAATAGGTGGACAAATGGACACACAGACGGATGCACGGACGAACGCACGAATGGCTGCACGGACGGATGGATGCATGGACGGACGCAGGAGCGGATGCATGGACGAATGCGGAGACGGACGCACAGATGGGCGTGCAGACGCACGAACAGACGCACGCACGGACGGGCGTATGGACGCACGGGTGGCCGCACAGACGCACGCATGGATGGACGGAAGCAAGAACGAATGGACGGACGGATGCTTCACTCTACTATCCATCATTCACTCCGTGGATATGCTGCCATTTTTTTTATGAGATGCACGTGAAAATCACGAACGTAACTTGGGACTATATTCTTTAGCGGTGGTACGAGCCCATTTTGGCTACGTAGCTTTCCCTTCATTGCAAATAAAAGTTGCCCATGAGTATAGAAGTGGTAGTGTCTTCTTAGGTTATATCTTGGTTTCTGTGACAGATACGACTGATAATCGCCTCGCGTCTTTGTCGTTCGACCTGCTCGCAAAATCACCGAATCACTGTATTCGTTTTTCCGCGTCATCGTGTATGTCGGCAGCGCCCCACGTGACCGCCTACCTGGCTTGCCTCGCCAAGACATGGTGTCCTCTACGTCTGGGCTGCCTTAGCTGACATTTCCGACCCGCAGGCGTGGACAGCGTCAAAATCAATGCCTTGGTAGCTTTTGCGCGTCGCTACCCTACTATTCTGGACAATTCGGATCTAGAAGGACAGAAACATTTCTTTCTCGATTCCACGAAAATCTAAACCGAATGAAATAAATGCAGCGTGCTCGTCACTTCATTAAATCGAGTTTAAACTCTGTGTCCCCAACCGAGGCAGTTCTCGATGATACGATCGGTGTGCGAGTCCTCCTTGCAGTAAGGCAGCTGTAGCGTTTGTCAGCAACAATGAGCAATATTCGAGGTGGCTCCACACATAAGTGGGCACAATAAAGGGCAATATCAACTCCCACCCCCTCCCCCCAATTGAAAGGGGTGCCAAGTTTGTCCCACAACTTCATTTGGTCGGACTGATCCAGTCATTAGTTTTTGACGACAGTGACGGTGAGAGACTACTGGTGAAGCATTACACGAACGACTTACTTCCCAGTTTTACCGCAGTAAATCTAGGGACCCAAAACGAGCCGTTGTTAAGCCCGCCATCTTTCCATTCACTTCGAATTTTGTTCTCTTTCGAACATGACCAATTGGGGAGGCGTGGGGAGAGGAGGCTACATCGAAAATTCACCCCCTTCCTAAAGGGAAACCCAGCGAGCGCCTATGCTCATTGATTTTCAATTTGATCTCCAAATGGTTTAAAGTTGGAGATTGTAGTTCGTTCTGTGGTATTTAGTCTATATTAAATGCCTGCCAGACTTGTGCCAGGGCCCCCAGGCTAGGTGCCTGCGGCTTGCAGAGGACGTTGTTTGGGTGCCACCAAGGTGCAGCCGTGTTCTGAAACGGAACCTTGGAGTCTAATACCTATTCATACCTCGCCCTATGGTGTACAGTGTACGCCATGCTCGAAAATCCCATTGGCTTCTCTTGACAGTTGCTTAGCGTGGCTTCATTTCCTGGGCCGCCAGGAGTCGTGGCGCCTTCCTGCCAGCGGGTGGCCTCCGCGGCTAGCTAGAAGACTCGCTGATTGCTTCGAGGCCGCATTCGGAAAAACTATGTCCATTCAGTTTCACGAACGTCTCGCTATCCCCCCTCCATTTCTCGCCTTGTCTCCGCGTCTGCCGATGGGGTTGGGCTGAAGCTAGTGCCAGGGGCATCCGCAGCTACAGACCTCCCCACATCTTCTCCTCCTCCGAGATGTCTCTACACGTCTGAGGTGGCTCTTATTGGATGCCCGGGGGGGACTAAACGGCTTTTGTGGGAAGCGATTACCGACGCGTTCGCTCACTTTGAGTGTCCGCTCGAGGACTTCCTACTGATTCGGGAAGCCGGAAGAAGGCCGGAAGAGAGAGATGGTAAGATGGAAAAGGTGGTAGAGGAGCTGAACCTGGTAGAAAACTTTGGAAGATGAGTTTCGCTGGGATTTGTTCCCCTACGTTTAGAAACGAGGTATGAAATCCCGTTGTCGACGTCCGGATAGAAGTGGTCTTCATTAAATAACTTTTCTTTCTCTGCACTTCGAAACCACGCGTGTAGGTTGCGTTGATTGCGAGCCCCTTGCCCGCACATGTCAAAAGATGGAGACTGGTGCGAGTAACAAGTTGAATGGGCAGAAAACACGAATTCGCATTTTTCATTTCACTTGAGAAAGTCGTTCCCGCAGCTCATTTATAAAAGTTATGGTGCACTTAATCAAGAGAAGGTACTGTTTGTATCCTAATTTACTCCTTTTTTGCTTTCCTTAGTGATTCTTGCTGTCCAATTCATTGCTTCATTTTAGGATAGAAGGCGCGGAGAAATGCCAAATTTTAGTGAAAGCAAGATCACTTGATTCAGCTTTAAATTTATTGTGCTCAATGAAACCCATAAATAAATGTCACGCGTTTCAACCCACTTGAAGCAGCTCTTCATGCTCGATATCGCAACAATATTCCTTGATCTTTGCGTTGTTTATTGTTACCATCGACCGTGTATATATGCAGCCCGAACTGTGCTGCATAAATTGGCAGACAGGACAGCACATAAAAAAACAATTTAAACTCTTAGTTTTACATTATGAAACCGCAAAGTGGTTAGGAAGCATGGCGTAGTAGCGAACTTCAAAATAACTTCGACCATGTTGGTTTTTGTAACGTGCCCTCAGCAGATACATACACGCGTATT
This sequence comes from Rhipicephalus annulatus, assembly GCA_013436015.1. Taxonomy (NCBI): domain Eukaryota; kingdom Metazoa; phylum Arthropoda; class Arachnida; order Ixodida; family Ixodidae; genus Rhipicephalus; species Rhipicephalus annulatus. Next base: position 69,479 of record WOVY01003149.1, read on the forward strand.
CGTGCGTTTTACTCTCATCGAAACGTGGTTGCCGTGGCCGCGAGAATCCAACCCTAGTGTTTAAGCTTAGCAGCGCAACACTAACCGCTAAGCGACTGCGGTGGATATGACTGCTTTGGTGCTTTTCAAGGTGAAGCCAGCTTTTATGAGCTGCATATTTCAGTGGCGGCGGCATCTTACACGAGAAACGCGGCACCAGCGAGCGATCGGTAATGCAGGTGTACATAAATGTGGCCCTCGATCGATCGTGCGCTGGTCACGTGTGTATTGGTACGCTCCGTTTCCCAATATGTGGTACTCTGACCTATTGGGAAAGTTTTTGCAATGTTCTCACTTATTAGAATCTATATATTGAAAGCGTGTGATCGGGTCTTTTCTGATATGGAAATCTGATCTTTTATAGAGATCATCATCATCATTTCATCATCATCATTTATTTTACCCTTAAGGGCCTCTCCCGGGGCATTACATAAGGGGGGCGGGAACAATCCAAGTACAAATTTCAATGAAAATGCAGTTCATGGTTACAGTTTTTGAATTACTAAAACATACAGGTAGCAACAAAAAACAAAAAGAAAACAGAGCATGTCAAACGAAATATTCAACAGTCAATTCGCGGTCCAAAATATACAGCGGCAGAGAACAAACAACAAAGAAAGACAAACAGTGATTAAGAGTCAAGGGTAGCTAGTAATAAATCTCTAAATTTAAAAGCAACTTTTTCGCTGACAATAGCATCCGTCAAACCGTTCCACTCATCGATAGCCGTAGGAAGAAATGATTTATTAAAAGCGTTAGTAGAACCAAACAGACGTTGGATACTCAGGGAATTAAATAGGCGACGAGATGTTCGGACAGGTGGAAGTAAAAGTGAGCCATGTAGGTGAGGAAAGCTGTAGTAAAGTCTGTGAAAGAGACAGAGACGTGAAATTTTGCGTCGAGCTGACAAAACAGGGAGACCGAGGGATGATTTGATTTGAGACTGATGCTTGCTCGTTTGTCGTAATTTGCGGAGATGAATCTGGCGGCACGATTTTGGACGGATTCAAGAATGTTAATTAGGTATATCTGATGAGGGCTCCAAACTGCAGATGCGTATTCCATTTTAGTACGAACAAAAGTTTCAAAGGCCAATTTGCGAAGGCTTGCAGGTGATAATGACAATGATCTCCTAAGATAGCCAAGAGTTTTTGAGGCATCGGCAGCTAGTTTGGTAATATGCTCGTTCCAGGTTAGTCTGCTTGTAATTACAACGCCCAGGTATCGGTAAGAATCCACTTGGGATAACACTGTTGAGTTTAATGAATACGGATGGATGACGTTAGTGTGTTTTCGTGAGACAGGCATGAACTTACATTTGGAGGTATTCGGCCTCATCATCCACTGGGCGCACCAGTTATCAATGATGTGTAAATCTTGCTGTAGTATTAGCTGATCTTCGGGAGTTGATATACGACGGTAGATGACGCAATCGTCAGCAAAAAGCCGAACCGTTGATGAAATGCCGGAAGGAAGGTCATTTACGTAGATTAAAAAGAGGAGCGGGCCGAGAACCGAGCCCTGAGGGAGGCCAGAGATTACTGGAGTAGTATCAGAATGGGCACCACCGATAACAGTGAATTGCGACCGGTGGGTTAGGAAGCACTTAATCCATGATAAGGTCAGGGGATCGAGGGAAAGTGAAGAAAGTTTGTTGATTAGTCGTTGGTGAGGGACGAGATCGAAGGCTTTTGAAAAGTCGACAAAAATAACATCAGTCTGAAATGACGAATCAAGGTTGAGATGCAGATCAGTCGTAAATTCAAAAAGTTGAGTTTCGCATGAGAGCCCTGAACGAAAACCATGCTGCTTATGAAAAAGAAAGAGTGATCATCGAGGTGACGAGCAACATGTGAATATATTATGTGTTCCATAAGTTTGCAAGCGGTGCACGTTAGTGAAATGGAGCGATAGTTAGATGGGTCAGATCGCTTGCCAGACTTGAAAACTGGTACAACCTTCCCAAGTTTCCAATCATCTGGGATGAAACCTTCAGAAATGGACTGTTTAAAAATTATCTCCAAAAATTTGCTAGAAATGCTATTAGTAGCCTTTAAAACTTTGGCAGGAATATTGTCAGGTCCGGGGGAGCTGGATATTTTTAATTTCTTTATCAGATTGCTGATGCCTTCGGAGGTAATGTCAATGGGCGGCATTTGTGAAAAATTAGATCTCGGCATGACTGGAATACTATGAAGTGGTTCAGAAGTGAAGACTGAAGTGAAGTAAGTATTCATAACGTCCGCCCGCTGTGGGAGAGGAACGTGAGAACCATCGGAGTTGGTTAAGGATATATTGTGCGTGTTATTTTTAGGGTTGAGAAGTTTCCAAAACTTCTTTGGATTAGTTCGGGCAATGTTAAGCAAGTCATCATGAAAAAATTTCTTTTTGAAGCGCTTCAACAAGTGAGTGTATTCACGAAGGCATGCGAAATATCTGTTTCATTTTGATATTGACTCAAAGTTTTTAGCAGCGCGAAAAAGACGCTTTTTCTTTTGAGATAGTTTCTTTAGGAGATTAGAATACCAGGGTCGCTGAGCATCGTCTGGAACACGAATAAGGGGGACGTGGTTATCGATAAGGGTTAATAATTTCCGCTTGAACAATAACCAGTTTTGGTCAACTGTTCGGGTAGAAGCAGACAGGGTGAAGGAGACCAAAAATGTATTAAGTTCTGAGTTAATCGTCGAGAAGTTGGCGTTGTTAAAGTCGCGTATTAATTTTTTCGAAGGTCTTCGCGAAGGTAAGGCAATGGACAATGAAAACAATACAACATTATGGTCACTCAGACCGGGAATGCATGACACTGACTGAATTAAATCTGGGTTGGAGACAAGAACAAGATCAAGAGTGGTTGTGCCACGAGTTGGCATTGTGACTGATTGCGATAAGTTAAAAAGGAGACACCGTTCGAGGAAATCTCTGGATTGTCGTGAATTAGCACACAAGTTGTCCCAGTCAATATCAGGGTAATTAAATTCCCCGCAAAGCAAGAAGTTTGCGTGAGGAAACCGGGATGTCAGATCAAAAAGAACATTTTGAAGGTCATCTGTGAAAGAGTGGTCGCAGTCGGGTGCGCGGTAACAGGCTATAAGAATGTTTTTGCACGTGGGAAGGATTATTTCAACGCAAAGAATTTCAAAATTCGTACTGATTGTCACAGTTTGGGAGGGTAGGCTGTCTTTCACGAAAACTAAAATACCACCCCCTCTGCGTCTGTTCCTATCAAGTCAGTAAGACGTGAAATGGGTGTTGCTGTGACGTAATTCATTGTCGTGAATACCAGGGGTTAGCCATGACTCAGGATTGCGATGTCGGTGCTGGTGTCCTCAAGGAGAGTTTGCACAGCTTCCTTTTTGGGCATATAGCTACGGATATTCGTAAGCAGGATAGATGTAGTTTGATAGACTGGAGGAGCGATTCTAGTTGGAATGGACTCGAAAGGAGGGGAGGACGGAACCCTGGAAGCACACAGTGAACGCTATGCTTTCAGCTCTATAACTCTGTCCGATTCAGCATCATAAACGAAAGGCTTTTTGTCAACGATAAGCTTGTCGAAACGGATTTTGAAGGACACGAATTTGCTTTCCTGCGCATACAAGAAAAGCTTCTTCCTTGCCAATCTTACACGCGCTGAATAATCCTCGCGTACAGAGAATAACGAGTCCTTCAGTTTCGGGCCAGCGGAAAGTATTCTAGCCTTATCCTTAAATCTGGACAGGGTGACTATAATCGGGCGGTTTTTATTGGCTTGAAAGCGGCCTAGTCTGTGTGCTCTTTCAATATCTACGGAAGTAATTGGAACTTCAAGTTTTTCGGTGCAAAACGAGATTATACGCGATTCTGATTCGGCCCACGTTTCGTTAATGACGTCGGGTATTTCAAAAAATAGCAGGTTGCACCGGCGGAGGCGATTCTCTGAGTCATCGCATTTCTCGGCTAGCGTTTTAATGCTGGAAGAAAGCTTAGATAGGGTATTACCATTCTCGGTAGTGGGATCAGCGGCACGGGCTGCGTTAATTTGCTCAAGAGCGTCAACACGGGAGGAGAGGCGGTCGACCAAGCCTTCCATGTTTGATTGTGTTGCTCGGATAAGGGCCAATTCAGAGAGCACTGTGTCTTGCGATTTTTCAACGCGAGCGATGGCTTCAGCAATACTTTCAAGTGTGGGGGAAGGACCAGGGTTAGATTCAATGTCTCCCGCGAGCATGAGCAGAAGGCAAACTAAATGGGCATTCATGGCGAAAGAACACAATGATTGACACAATGATCTACGCCACCTACGCCAGCAATCAAGGATGTCAGGGGGGCACGACACCGCAAGTAGAAAGGAATCACTTGATCGAAAGGAATTAGCGTGTTGCAAGTAACTGACCTGCATTAGGACGGGCATTTTCATGATCGCGTTCAATGCGGTGGCATGCCCCAACTGGCACCCGGGCGAAGGCGGCTTTTGTAGGGCTGCGGCGCTAGTAGGTGTCCGAAGTTGCCAGGCGATGAAGTGGTCGGCGACTGAAGGTGGCGGATCCGGTTCGGCTTGACATTTATCGTTCTCGTCGGTGAACAAAAGTGGCGGCTTGTTGGTGAGGTAAGCAGGAGGCAATCCGGGAGGACTTTCGGGCAGCCGGAAAACGCAGGATGTAGTCGAGATGAACCCGAGTAGAACAACCTGCATTAGGAAGGGAATTTTCATGATCGCGTTCGATGTGGTGGCATACCCCGATCACTTATCTCTATCACTTATCACTTATCACTTATGATTTTGCGTTGCTACATGTCACTGTTGACTTTCATTGTAGCATGTTGTTGTTTTAGGATGGATGGTCGTTCTTGCCAGTAGCGACAGACGTTTGGTGCCACTGAGCAGGTGAATAGAAGGGTCAGATACCCAGCTTGGAGGGCGGAAAAAGTTCGCTGAGGGCGTTACGCAAAAGATAGAAAGGAAACAAAGATAGAAGAATAAAGAAAGAATGAGTGAAGAAGGAATGAAATGAGAAAAGAAAACGAAAAAAACGAGACGAAGAAAACGACAAGAAACGGGAATAAAAGGAAGAGATAAAATAAGAAAATATTGCAAACGTGAATAAAATGAAAGAAAAAAGAAAAGGAATGAACACGGGAAGAAAAAGAAAGAAAGAAAGAAGTAAGGAAAGAAAGAAGAAAGAAAGAAAGAAAGAAAGAAAGAAGAAAGAAAGAAAGAAAGAAAGAAAGAAAGAAAGAAAGAAAGAAAGAAAGACAGTACATTAGACCCCGCCCACGTCAAGCTTTGGTTGCCTACATTTCCCTGATAGAAGAGGGCTTCTGTATTCCTTTTCACCCCCCTAACTGGACTTCACCCCCCCTAACTGGACTTTCACCCCCCTAACTAGACTGGACATTGACTTTGCGTGCAATAAACTGTGTGCACTTATGCTCTCTCTTCGTCTCTATATTTTAGCCACTCATTCCTCTCCCCCAGGTAGGGTTGCAAACAGGACGTAGTCTCGTTAACCACCTGTTTCCTGCGTTCTCTATTTGTTTCTTTAGTCTACCAGCTAGTCTAAGCATGTTGTCGCCACTTCTTTTATGCCGTGTTTTTTGACACACGTAAGCTGCTCCATTATTTTCTCCCAGTCTCACGTCCTTGTGAGCTCATCTGAGGAACAAAATGTTGAGATATGTGTGTTGTGACCCAACATTTTCTTACAATTTCGCTTTTGATGTAGCCTTCTTCGAAGCTTGAATTTCATCGACTTCGTTTTAGAAAGATTTAACCGAATGAGATATTGGGTGCTGCGATATTGCACAGCACACTTGACATATGGGCAGCCTAATACGATGTGACGGACGCTTGAATATTATTGTGCGTTTGCTCGTGAAGGTCCAAACAATTTTGCTATCTGCTCCTCGACTTATTTCACATGACAGGGTGTGCTCAGTTCGGAATATTACTCATCGTCCTCACCGATACATACCATCATCGTCGTGGAGGCCCTTGTCATACATTAGTCGCGGTGCTCGGCTACTGATCCGGAAGTCTCAGGTTCGATACCCAGCGCGGCGGTCACATTTCGATGCAGGCGAAATGCCGAAGGCCCGTGTACTGTCCGACGTCATTGCAATAATACGAGATGGTCGAAATTTCCGAAGCTCCCCACTAAAGCGTGGCATGTATTCAAATCGTGGCTTCAGCACTTGAAACCGCCGAAATTATTGTTGTGAATCCCGCAGGACATCACCAATGACATATAAGCAGTGGAACCAAAATGACAGAATTTTGCTTGCCTGTATTTGCGAATACTTTCGATGCTTTAATGTGTCAACATCCCAGAGATCTTTTTTTTAATTGGATACATTTTTGCTGTCTTCTAATCTGTTGAATGGGTATCGCTCTGGATGACCCCTACTCGCAGCTGAACGCCGCGAACTAGTTTCGCACTCAGAAAGCGGATCGCTCCTTTGGCATGTCCATGTTGCGCATATACTTACATAGCGTGCCTTCACCCGGCCCACAGGCTATGTCCATCAATCATTGCGGAGGTATTCAAACCAGCGTAATCCTGCTTGTAAGTCAGGCTTTTTGCGCATTACATCAGCTCCAGAACACCGCCGCTCACAAAGAAGCCCCAAGCCTTTGCCAACGGAATGGCAAGCAATGCTTTTGCATAATAATCAATTCATTCCTCCTGTTGCCCAAGAGAAAGAAAATCCCCGATATGCGTTTATCGCTTCGCTTGCGAGCCTTAAACAGCCGCACACGTTCCGCAAAAGCCCACAGCATTGGCGCGTCCGCGCGGGCGGGCGCTGCGCTTTATCCAGCTTGTAAGCCGGCGGACAGGATGAGAAATAGCCGCTCAAAGAAGGGCCATCGTAGAAACAACAAAAAAGCACCGGCCGTTCTGGCATAGGCGTCGGCGTGATGGAAGGCGTGGGTTTGCACTCCGGCTCAGGCGGGCCGCACACGAGCTCGCTGCATAGTGCGGCGTTTTCGGCAGTTGCGAATGCCGCCGGCGCTGTACGAAGCAGCGGCGTGGCTGGCTACATGCACCGGAGGCTCGTGTGTCCGCTGCCTCCGGTCCGGCCTGGCTGCGGATCCGGCTCTCATCGCTCTTGATTTGAGCGCTGACAGCTGTTGGAACGAGATCGGTCCCAACCACGCCCCGACCAAGGCTGCGATGCCGGTGCTTTTACGTATTGAAACCCCCCTCACGCGTTTGTGCCCTGTACACACATGTCTTAACGTTTGGTTTTCTTTCTTGGTATCTTTTTTTTGTTGTTGTTGCGGCTCTTTTTTGTTCCTTGAAAGCCGCTTATTTTGCCGTAGACGGCCTTCTTTATTACCCGACGCAGAAGAGGGAAATGAAAACAAAATGATGGCCAATATACGTGGGAGATCTACTTCAAAGCTGATCACTGAAACAAGTTCGAAGGTAAACAATACCGGAAGCCGTGTTGACGCTGGGCTCAGTCTATAGTAGGTTTATATACGCGTAATATCGGGGCCGATCGGTACGTGCGTGGACTCGGTGGCCACTGCACGTCGACATATATGTAGGCCCTGTGTGTGTGTGTGTGTGTGTGTGTGTGTGTGTGGTGCGTGTGTGTGCGTGTGCGTGTGTGCGTGCGTATGCGTGCGTGTGCGTGCGTGTGTGTGTGTGTGGTGTGTGTGCGTGCGTGTGTGCGTGCGTGTGCGTGCGTGTGCGTGTGTGTGTGTGTGCGTGCGTGTGTGTGTGCGTGTGTGTGTGCGTGCGTGTGTGCGTGCGTGCGTGTGTGTGCGTGCGTGTGTGCGTGTGCGTGCGTGTGTGCGTGCGTGTGTGCGTGTGTGTGCGCGTGCGTGTGTGCGTGTGTGTGCGTGTGTGCGTGCGTGTGTGTGCGTGTGTGTGTGTGTGTGTGTGTGTGTGTGTGTGTGTGTGTGTGTGCTTTTTTGGCCCCCTGTATATGAAGATAGAGAAATAAATAAAAGGAAGAGACAGGGAGGTTAACCTGGAAGAACCGGTTTGCTACCCCGTACAGGGGTGGGGAGAAAGGGTCAGAAAGAGGATAGAGATAGATATAAAATAAATTGGAAAAAGTTCACATGCGCACCAATTCAGGGAGTTCCGATCACAGTCGTTCGGACAGGCTGGTTGAACGCAAGAAGCGCAGAAGCGCCTTCGTAGACGTCTTCTGCGACATAAAGTTCTGTCGGTAGCGCAGAATTCTTTTCCGGAAGAGTCTGGTTGTCCAGTGTGTCTACTGCATTGCAAAGTAACTGTCTCTGCGAGCAGTATTGTGGGCATTCACACAGAATGTGCCAAGTTGTTTAGTCACTGCCGCAATGGTCGCATGCAGCAGTGTTGGCCATTCCTATGCGGAACGCGTACGCATTGGTAAATGTGACTGCCAACCATAATGTGCACGGCATAGTAGCGTTTCGTCGGCGAAGTTCCGGTAAAATTCGAAGACTGAGAGTTAGGTCTAAGGTACATAATCGTGCATGGGTGAAATGTGACTCGTTTCATTGCGACGTGGTGCGCCAGCGAGCAAGCATGCGGAGTTTCCGCTCAGCGTCAGTTCTAGAGAGCGGAATTGATATTTGATCGCTTTCAGTATGTGCAGAACGGGCAGCTCGATCGCCCTGTTCATTTCCAATTACTGCATAATGACTTGGAAGCGCTTAAAAGGCTATTTCATGTCATTTTTCAATGAATTGGTCAGTCTCTTCTGCATTCTCAAATATCAGCTGTTCGTACGGGCCATTGCGTAAAGGTCGTAAAGGTGCTTGCAGTGCCGTCGTTAAGTCACTGAAAATTGTCCATTTTTGTGGCTGTTGGTCACTTATGAATTGCAATGTGGCACGAAAAGCTGTTAGCTCCACTCCCGTCGATGTCGTAAGGTGGGAGGTCTTGAATTTTCTTGTCGTGTCTTTTATTGGTATAACAAATGATGCCGTTGAACTCTTCTGTAAAACAGAGCCGTCGGTGTATACGTGTATATAGCCTTGATACATCTCGTATAACAAGAGCAGAGCAAGATGCGCAGGATCAGGTGACGACATATCTGCTTTTTTTCTGGATGCCAGGTATAGTTAGCCTGATGTTAGCCTGAGTCAGGCACCAAGGAGGCGTCGAAGGCCTGGCGGCGGGTGTGAAGCACGTTGCCGAAAAATCGCGATACGTGGTTAGCGATACGTGGTGGGTGGGTGGGTGTGTAGAGTATTGCCGTTGAATGCGGGAAAGTACAAACAATTCGGCAAGTGGCCACTGGCCTGGAGGATGAAGTAAGCGTTGAGGAGGATGATAACAGTTGTCTCTGAAAAGTCGGAGTTAATTTGATCTCCAGGAGCAGCATAGCCAAGCACGGCGGGAAGCTCGTTCGAACCAGGGATGCAACAGAAAACTTTGAGCAGCCTGTTCGCCACTGCGAACTCAGACAAGGCACCAGTTGAAATTGTTGTTTTTCGATATAAAATGAGCAAGGGATAATCACTCACGCAAGCTTTGTGGATGCCATGGTTGAAGTATATAGGGAAGCTGTAGCAATGATGCTATTGTTATCAGTCGCAGGGGTACTCCCCACCTATGTGACTTAAGTGCAATTATAATCGAGAGCATCCATGCAGAAATTATTATGATAGGCTACGATAGCAAGAAAGGTGAATTGATGTATCATGCGACGTCCAAGTAAAGTGTTGTTAGCTAAAGAGCGTCATTGTCACCTTATTGCTCACTGCTTAAAAGACGAACACTTGGGATGAAAGACTAGACGGACACAAGCACAAACATTGAACTTAGTTTATTAGACAGACACATGATGCATTTATGCAATCGTGTTTATGCTATTGCAGTGCGCAATAAGGTGACAATGAATAGGTGTCTACTCGCCCAAGCAAGTATACTTATAATGTGCGTCATGTGGATGTCATAGTGACAGAGTTGCGCATTACAGACGTCAACTGAAGCAGATACGCACAAAACTTTTTATGGGTTAATTGCTCATAATAATGCCCGGGTAGTGTTGTATCACTGTTGCGCACGCGTAAATGGGTGGCAATGTAATGCGTGTGTGTGTATTTATTGAAGTTGTGCTGTTCGTTCAAGCGAGGTGTCCCACACATACACATGTCCTGTGCAGTTATATGAAATTGATGAAGGTAATACTGAAAGTGTCCGGGACCAGACGATAAATGCGTAAGTCTTTTAGGAGGGGGGCAACCACCGTGGAATTTCGTACGGACTTTGGATCTAATAAAATAATGTCGTGTCGAGTTCTTCAGTCTGCCAATGGCTGTGCCAATAGCAATTCAAGATTTTATGAAAGCGAGTCCGTACTGACCAAAGTGATATTTTGGCGTATCGCACGAAGCCTGATCTCACTCCTATTGCAGCTGCTGCGTCAGCTAGTTCGTTTCCTGAAATTCCCAGATGACCGGGTATATGATAATTGGGTGTGCGTGTGTGTGCGTGCGAGTATGTGGGTGTGCGTGTGTGCGTGCCTATCCGGTGAGCTCGTGTTTGCGTGCCCAAGCATCTTCCGTCATAATGTTCGTACGTGCGTGCGCAGAGGCGCGATATATGGTGTGGGGCCTTCGTGTATTGATTTCACGGAAACGTCGTTGTCCGTGGCGACCACTGTTCCGGGCATGGATCGGCGGGCGTGGTGCGCACGGTCACACGACGTGCAGCAGCTTGAAAGAAACAAGAAAAAAGAAAGCACGAACAAGCAAAACAACGAAGAACAAAATCAAATGGAAAAGCAACAGATTTTCAAGGGCAGCCAGGCATTCCTTGCGCCATGTTTTTTTTTTTTCGCAGGTTCATGTAGGGCTGACAGTTGTGACGCCGCGGTTTAGGTATATTGCCGACGCTCGCAATTTCGAAACTATAAGTAGGTTTTCAGCGAAACACGTTCGTTAAAGCGTGTTACGTAAACTTCCGCAGTACACTGGCACACATGGTATTCACTGCAGTGTACGAAGAGCCCATGCTTAAGGTCAAAGGCACGCCTAACTTAGCGCAAAAAAAATTAATCATTCTAAAGCGCTGTACTGAAAGACATAAAACATTAGTCGAGTGGTCGATGGGTGAAATAAGCAAAAAAACACCCGTAACAGTTCGAGAGGGTGCTGGTGGTTGCTTTGCCACAAGTGGCCAGGGCTGGAGCTTCTACGGTATTCGGGACGCTTAACGGACTGGGTTACCGGTGGTGTCTTAAGAGGCTGGACTGATGGCTGAGACCACTGCTGATACCCTGACTGCGGAGACGTGGCCATACATCCCACAAGGTTCAATAGGTACTGATATCATTCAACGCATGACGTCGTTAGCGTGTTGTATTGCGTTAAGTCTAAAATAATATATAGTTTCATTACCTAATCACTACAGCTTCGTGTTTTTGGACTGATCCGAAAGAAAATTTCATAAACACTTTCCCGGTAAAGTTTCGGGTGGTTTGTATCTATCCAACTGGATCCGATTTTAAGGGGGCATTTTCAAAGGTTCAAAAGTCATTTTCAAAGCTGAGAATCATTAATCGCATGAAGCACACTTTCATCAGCAGCAGTAACCTCCTAACACACGCCTGCGTCCATTACAGCAAGCTTTGCATTGAAGTATTTGAGCTGATACGTATTTTGGCAGTCAAATTTTCCAGACATCCAAAATACACCTACTATGGGTTCGCATATTTTCATGGTCTCATTTCGCCTAAGATAATGGCGTATTAAGAATATAAATAAGAGGTCCTTGATTTCTTACCTAGGTGAAAGAGGCTGGTAGAAAAAGCTGAGCACATGTCGATGAGCACATGTCGGCCAAAAGTTTACTTTAACGATTATACATCAGTGCACTACGAACAACCTCAATAACAGAGTAAATAAACATCAGAGAGACAGACAATGAACTTTCATAAACCCTGAGGAGTTACTGACAGGACCCCCGAACGGAGGTTCTGGAAGTGGTATAATTACTGGAAGCGCCAACGTAGAAGACAGAACGCCATGACGCTCCGCCCTTTCCTGGAGCCTCTGGATAGCCTTGATTTCGGAGTGCCGTGTTTATTAAGACCTCCGCCCACTCGGCTTCGCTGGAGGGGAGGTTGTTAGGCAACGCAGGACGTCGCTAGAGCATGTAAGCCAAAGAACAGAAGCTTTCACTGCAGTCAGGTCAACTAGGGTCCATGTCCGAATATAATTTACTGAGGAATCCCACCGACGGGTAATATCCCTATTGTAACAATCTCAGAGTAGCTGACTGATTCTTGCTCAGCTTCTGGTGAGGAAAACGATAGACTCTTCTGCCAAGCTGCTAACGTTTGGTGTTTGGTATTATCAGCGACAATGAAAAGCAATTCGATTGGAAGTAATCATCAACGAGAGTACATTACCACAACTTATAATGTAAGATTAAACTCCAAATTTCGGAATTTTTGGAGATTTGCGAAAAATAAACTCCGATAGACGCCGAATTTTTTCCCAAAAAGCAAGATAGGAAAAGTACCCTCCAAATTTGAGAGAAATTAACTCCGAAACCAAGCAGCCCTACCTGTGAGAAAGATGGATAGGGGGGGGGGGAAGGTGACGAGGCATACGGGTTGACATCGGTGACGTGCCGGGTCGGCTACCCTACACTTCGGAAGTGAGGATCTGGGAAGAGAATGACACATAGAATAGACAGGAAAATTAGATGTATTAAAAGTGAGTTTTGCCTTAAAGGAGACGGAATTAATGAGATAGCAGCAAATTCTAATCGAAAGAGGGGTATCTGCTAACTCCTTTAGGACCCGATATGCATCATAAACATTGGCCTAAGGGAACACAGTCGTTCCAGTGAGCAAACCGGTTTTCGCGCGATCGCCTCAACTTGGAGTACATGGTCAGATAGCACGTACAAAAATAGGAGCCTTCTATTGATGTCTCTTGAGACTGCGCGCGCGCCGGAGTGATCAACCGCACCCACGCCCACCGCTTTATGCACCCTTTCATGCTTATTGAACCAGCCGGAACGTTTGATCTTTGCTTTAGTCACACGCCCCGGCAGCCTTCTGAAGTTCTCGCTTGCGCGCATATAACATACAGCGTGCTATGTTGCCGATTCGGATTCTATACATATACATATACCATACATATAACATCAGTCTTGGTGCAGTGCTCGTCTAGTGGCAAGACGGCACTGAACGTCCCATCGCTTATGCTAGTCGTATTCTGTCATCTGCGGATATTAACTACTCGACCACGGAGAAGGAATGCCTTGCTGTTATTTGGGCGATAACAAAGTTCCGACCGTATCTGTATGGCCGTCCATTCAGAGTAGTTTCGGACCATCATGCGCTCTGTTGGCTGGCTAATCTCAAGGACCCTTCAGGGCGGTTCGGGAGGTGGAGCTTGCGCCTTCGAGAATTTGAGGTTACAGTTGTCTACAAGTCGGGCCGCAGGCACACTAATGCTGATTGCCTTTCGCGCGCTCCTCTCGCGACGACATTGAGTGACGATGATACCGATGGCCATTTTCTTTGTGCAGTCAGTGAAGCTGACTTGGCTCAACAACAATGGAATGATTTAGAGATCCGACAACTTATCAAATACCTTCAAGGTCACAGCTCGAGTCCACCATCGGCAATCGCACGTTCAAGGTCATTTTGTCTCCGCAACGACATCGTCTACAAAAAGAACTTCGAACCTTATGCGACTGAATACCTCCTCGTCGTCCCACCAAGGCTACGTGCTGGCATTTTATCTGCCTGCCACGACGAGCCTTCCTCCGGCCACCTAGGATTCGCACGTACCCTTGCCCGGATTCGGAGTCGCTACTACTGGCCAAAGCTCACCCAGGATGTCAAGCATTACATTAAAACGTGCAATCCTTGCTAGTGCCGTAAAGCCCCACCTGTGCGCCCTGCTGGTTTATTGCAGCCTGTTGCACCCCCGTCACAACCGTCTGAACGAATCGGCATGGACTTGCTTGGGCCCTTCCCGAAGTCACATGATGGCAACCGCTAGATCGTAGTCTCTACTGACAATTTAACGAGGTACTGTGAAACGAAAGCCCTACAATGAGGTACCGCCCATGAGATTGCGTATTTTTCATCAACAACATCGCCCTCCGCCATGGAGTGCCAACAGTTCTTATGAATGACCATGGAACAGCCTTTACAGCCCAATTGATGCAAGACGTCATGAGACTTACCTCATCGCAATACGACCGCATACCATCCACAAACCAATGGTCTGACGGAGAGATTAAACAAGACGCTCACTAACATGCTACCTATGTACGTCGACCGCGATCACAAAAACTGGGATGAAATTTTGCCATACGTAACGTTCGCTTACAACACTCCAGTTCAAGAGACTACGGGTTTCACTTTCTTCCGGTTACTTCACGGCCGAGAAGCAATTACTATGCTGGATGCCATGCTGTTGCCTGACATGACCGATATTCCTACTGATGCGAACGACTTTATTCGGCTCGCCTACGCGGCCCGCCAGCTTGCACTCGAGCGGATCCGAAAAGAACAACGCATCGACTCGCAGATGTACAACTTCCGTCATCGCCATGTTATTTACCAACCCGGTGATCTGGTGTGGCTGTGGATCCCCGTTCGCCAAAGGGGCCGCTCGAAAAAGTTACTTCACCGCTACTTCGGTCCGTATAGAGTACTACGGCGCCTCACCGGTGTCAACTACGAAATACTGCTTGAAGACACAGCTCGGCATCTCGATGTTCTCAGCAGGCCGACATTGTTCATGTGTCACGGATGAAGCCATGCACACTACCCCCCGAGCCACCTGACACTGCCTCATCATGCGTCTTTGTGCGTGTACTTGATTAGTTTAACTTTTAGTAGGCATTGATCATCAGTGTGGTACTTTTTTGGAAGGGGGAGGGGGGTAACGCCACAGGCATGGAACGAGGTTTAGCCATGCCATTGTGAGTGTGCCATGGTGTGAAAAAAGAAGAGGTCTGTTTGTGTGCTCATGCTCTAACGTTCGGTTCGGCTCGACGTCCAGTGCTGCTGCTCCTGTGAACTGACGTTGTGGTCTTTCTGTAATCACGTGACAATATAGCATACATATACTATACATATAACCGAGAATTTTCTTCGAGTGTCCACACAATTCGTGTCGTAATAAAAGAACGCAGACACTCACAAATATTCGTAAAGCACGGGTACTTCATCAGTTGATTGATTTGATTGATATGGGGTATAACGTCCCAAAACCACCATTTCATTATGAGAGACGCCGTAGTGGAGGGCTTCGGAAATTTCGACCGCCTAGGGTTCTTTAACGCGCACCCAAATCTGTGCACGCGGGCCTACAACATTTCCGCCTCCATCGGAAATGCAGCCGCCGCAGCCGGGATTCGAAGCCGCGACCTGCGGGTCAGCAGCCGAGTACCTTAGCCACTAGACCACCGCGGCGGGGCGGTCTACTTCATCGGGTGCACTGCACAAGCGTTGTGAGGTATCCATCATCGTGAGGTGCGATGTCGACACCACCAACGCTTACGTCGCAGTTTCCCGAAACGATGTTCATTTCGGCCCTGTCTAGCCACGTTCAATTCCGGTAATCTCAATTCGCTTGTTTATCCGTTTGTTTGTTTTCTCGTTCCCTCAGTTGTTTGTCACGCCTTCTTTGTCTCTGTCGGAAAGCCGGGCGAAACGTAATGGTTTTCATCTCAAAAACCGAGTGCTGGCGGCAGTAGGGGAAGGCGTCCGGAATGGAACGCTGCACGAACACCTGCGACCCGCGAAACACAAGGCGGGCGGCCATCCTTTCCGAAGAGAAGGAGAGCGTTAACGCGGTCGTCGTCGATTAAGAGCCGTGTCTGTGGGGGCGTCGGAGCCCCCGAAAACAGCGTAGCCCAAGCACCAGCTGCCGTCTTGACTTCCCGCGCCAATTTCCTTCGTCGGTCGGCGAATACATACGCACCCTGCCTTTCCACTCCTGGTCTTGCTTGCGGCAAGGGACGATCGATGCTGGCTGCTAGGAGGTAGTACAGCGGGCTGCCACAAGATGTGAAAAAAAAGGGGAAGAAAATAGAAAAAATTCTAAAGAGAAGACGAAAATCGCTCATTCGTCGGCCCTGCCCCTCGATGTTTCGCCCGTCCTCCCGACACCTAGTGTTCCTCCTTAAACAATTTCCTTTTGTTTTTCTGTCAACACTTTTTTTTTAATGAAAACTGTCCCCCTACAATTTTTTTTCACCCGTTTCTACATAATCGTTCTCCTTAGTTCCCCCCCCCCCCAGCTTTAGCTCTCCCCCGCCTTAGTTTTTTTTTCCTTCCTTTGAGTTTCCCTTTATTTTTACACCTCCATTTAAAATTTGTAACCACGCAATTTTTCATTTGTGCTCCACTTTGTATTTCGTTTGCTTTTGTTTTGTTTGTTATGTTCTTTTCCCACTCTCATCTGAATCTTCCCGAACAGCTTGCAAAAAGTCAAGAGTGAAATCCGTTTCTTAAATCTTTTGCTTACGCAATCTTTTTGTTACGCTCAAACTCCCCGCTTCTGCAGTGTATCCCTCATTCGACTTCAATTTCTGGCTTTGCAGCGTGAAACTTTCGTATGATGTTGTCATCCGTTTTTTACGAAAGTTTATACAAACCTCGCATGTATTGGCTTTAAGGAATGTCAGAGCACTGTCTGTCTGTCCATGCATTGTTAGTTTTACTTGCTGTTGTTAGTTTTACGTTTGATCCCTTACATATGTGATTAAACTTACTTCCATACCACGTAAGCGCCCTCCGTTAAAATTAGGTTTAACTCATCTGTGTTATATATATTTTTTCTCCCTCTTCAATGTACTTTCGTTGATTTTGATCACTATATAGCTCTCTAATCCATGCGAACGCCTCCAGTTCTTGCATTTTTTCACACCTCTCAATGTGCAGCTGATACACACACACACACACACACACACACACACACACACACACACACCACACACACACACTATATATATATATATATAATATATATATATATATATATCTATATATATATATATATATATATATATATATATATATATATATATATATTCCCAACTTTATTTTATCACGCTCCTATTTCACACCCGATTGGAGCTCTAGAATTTCCTCAGGGCCAAATATTCTATTTCACCGTTTCAATTTTATTTTATTCTAAATCTATACGCCTGTTCTTTTCGTACCTCCAGAAGCCACTGTCCAATTTCGCTTTGTTACAGATTCGTAGTCTCGCTTCATTATTTTCATTTCAATTATTCTTTTTTTACGAAGGGCAGGGCAAGGCTAGCGGCGCAGTATACTACGCGTACCACTTCAGTGCGCAAATAGAACACGGCCACAAAAATTAAAAAAAGAGAAAAAAAAGAAGCAAAGAAAAAGATGTGGCTAGAGGCAGAGATCTTTGGAGGCAGGAATAATATGAATAATGGAAACAGAAGGTGGGCGTAGCTGAAATAATAGTAAGGCGCAAGAAAAACGTTAAATATATAACGACGAATCTTACTAATGCACTCGCAGTAGCTGCGGCAACTAATTTTCTCCTCCTCTTCCACCATCACCGCGACGGGCTCTTTTTGATTTTTTTCTTCTCTCACTCGTTTCGTTCTACGCGATTGGAAGTTTTCCAACCATTGTCGCCGCGCAGCCGTCACCTCGGGCTTCTCTTATAACAGTCGACGTCTCTTTTTTTTCTCTTTTTTTTTGTTCTTTGCCATCACGCGAGGAACGGCATAACATATTCACCGTGTCTTCAACGCTGGCACGCGGTGTTTTGGCCGAGAGAAATTTTCCATCGACTCCTGCTGCCCTGGCATTTGCTGCTCGTTTGTCGGTAGCACCAGGTTTCTCTCTCTCTCTTTCTTTCTTTCTTTCTTTAGTCAAGAATACACCATGCACAACCTCCTTGATTATCATACCCGCTGAATTCGGCAGGCTGAAAGATAACAGTGTACAAACGGGGCGTCGTCCCTGTACGGTGCGTGTCAGATATAAGTAAAGGAAACGATAAATCGAAAATGAGAACGTACTGCTGTCTACGGTTGAGAGAGGGCACGCCTGTCGCAAACGGGGGCGTTAATTTCTAAGACCTGCACCTTGAAAGGCACTCGCAAAAAAGTTATTTCTAATTTTTATTTATTTTTCGCTCAACTCCTCCGGCGCAAAGAGCTGTAAAATTGTTTTTTTTCCCTCCTTGATGTTTTAAATGTGCGGTGTTATTGCGGTTATTTTTTTCCTGTTTAAAAAAGAAATGTACAAGCCGGAAAAAACAATAAAGAAACGAAATGATTTATACACCACACCTCCCACTTCTTAAGATGCAGTTTCATACGATGGAAACACTATGCAGTGGTTTGAAATACTGCACAAACAGCAGCAACAAGAAATACGAGCCCTCAGCACTGCACATTAGTTTTTATTCGCCTCTGCTTTGAAAATTGTTCGAAGCTGAAAGAACTTGTTTAGCAGGCGTAGAGAAACCTACGGCTGCAACAGAATCCATAACCGTATGTCAAAATGTACACGCATAGTAATTTCGTAGGCCTAAAAGTTCTATGAAAACAAGCAAAAATAAACCCGTCTTTTCTACTCTTAGCGTCCGCGTAAGACATACGACGCAGCGAGGGACTCTAGGTGTCAGCAACGCATTGAACGGCCGTAAATTAATTTGTCTCGTGCTCCCAGACCTGAAGACAGCCTGCTTCAACGGTCACGAGAGACGGCGAAGGCCCACGGCTACCTGGAATTCTTTAAGGCCGCCCGCCTTAGGCGCACATAGTGTGCTATGGACGAAATGAATCTGTATTCTCCCCGCGCTAAAGTTCTGGATATTCTTGCGTCGATATGCTGACACGCGTGCTACATTTTTTATACTTTCATATTGCCGCCCCGTTACACACGTAATCCCTGCTATGCGCAAGCCGTGCCTGAAGGCCTGGGAATACTTCCTATTAATTTACAATCATCATTAACAACAAGCAAAGAATAGTGTACTCTGGAACTAATACGGCCACCAGTGGTAACGCGGGAACGTTCGATGCGACAGGTATCAAATACCGAAAAGCTTTACTTTTGCATCGATCCAGTGGTTGGGATACTCGACTGCTGTCCCGAAGGGTGTGGGGTCACACCGTGGTTAAGGCAACTGCATTTTTGGTTCAGGCGAAAATTAGTTAGGCCCACGTCTACTTAGACTTAGGTGCACGTTCAAGAGCCCTGGGCGGTCTAAATTTCCGGAACCCTCCAGTACGGTGTCCCTCGTAATCATATCATAGTTCCGGGACTTTAAACCTCAGTGATTATTATTATTTGTTGCTCATCACCTTACCGACGACGCTGCCTGCCGCTATCAATGTACAACCTGTATTGCTTGAACTTCGACTTTTCTTTTCGTAGGCGCAAGTGCGCCCGAGTACAGTTGAATATTGAACGCACCAACTGCCGTCTTTTCAATGTCGTGACCATTTGAATATGTTTTCATTAGGAAAAATGCTTGAGAATGAATGTGCGCGTCTGCTTACTTTCGCTCCGCAAAGCATGTTCCTATGTTCTAAAAATATCTTTACTCATTACATACAAATATGCATGTACATACGAAAATTCTCTACTCAAATCACAGCATGTAGGGGGGTATTCACGCCCACCTAAGTTCTGCTTTTCTTTGCATCTTTATTTCCTATCATCTTGCCCACAGTCTGGCGTCGCAAATCATATGTAATGCTGGTTAACTGGCCCCTTCCCCTCATGTATCTCTCTTTCGTCCTGCAGAGGCGCGCTTGTTGTCTTACGTACGTGAAGCGAGCACTTTGCCATTTTGTAAAAGGAAGAATTATGGCGTAGTCGGGACTTCGCAACTGTACTGCATTCCACGCAACCGTTCGCATTTCAAAGTAGCTTGAAACGGCTAATGTGCGGTGAGCAGGCTTTTTTTTTTGGTTTAGCGACATTAAGAACTGAAGGCAGGTTATTCGTTGTAAAGTTTGTTCAAATGGGCCAAGATTACGCTATCGCGTTCTATTCTTAAAGACGAGGCTCTAGCGTCCTTTAATTTTGTAGCGAGAGCCATGTTTGCCGGATGCTAGTCGCTTCGATGTGGCCGGTGGCCGCACCGTCAGCTGAGCCGTTGCCTAGCAACCGCTGCAGCTGGCAGCGCCGCTCGCTGAGACATCTGCCATGACGTTGTGGACGATTTCCGCAGCGGCGCCCGCACGTTTCCATGTTTGATCACGTGACTGTAAACTGGCCTTCTCCCAACCATGGAGTTTCCTAAATATATACTAGGGGCACCTCTGGCACTAGTGTCTACAGGAGCTGCAACGCTTATTCATTCTTTGCGTTACCTCTGGATTCGCGTGGCTTCAAGATGCTTTGTCAGGAAACAACAGTCGGCAAATGTTCGGCAGATACGCTTCACCACCTTCCCCTTTTAGGATCGCCATTTCAAATGAGCTCACGAAATTCAAAGCGGTCTGTTTTTTTTTTTTTCATTCGAAACAAAGCCGAAACACAGCAACAAACAAATCCACAAGTGCAATTTGCCGCCCGGAAGCACGAAGACTAGGCATATCCATGTCATACCCATAATTCCCATTCTCGCTGAATGATCGCAGCGCCAGAGTCTCCTCTAGTTAAATTTAGAAAACTATGCCCCCAGCCATGAAGGCCCCCTACCGATTACGCTCACCCCGCGAAAAATTGTGGGCTGCCAACAGAGAGATCACAACACGCATTGCGTTTCCTCCTGGTTGGACCGTGACATTCAATAACTAAAATATCTATTCCGCGAGTAGACGACCTTATAGCCCAAGTTGAACGTAGAATAAATTGCGTTCTTCAGGCCGTCACATCAATTTCTCTGGTTCTGCGCTCACCTATGACCACAAGGGTTCGTTTATTCATCTTTGATGAATGTTAGTCGTCGGGTGGAGATGTAAGCGTTAGCGTGGATGCACAAACGTTGAAAGGGTGGTGACACCAAATTTTGAGGCTATCCCAAGCCTTTTGAGGGTTTCCTCTGTAGGCAAGGACTCTCCACACGATGAGTCAAACCCAACAAACGCGTACAATATATTTCAATTCACTTCTACAAGTGCAACTGAATGCTCACTGTCGTGATCTAGGCAAATCACTTGCGCAGCAACACTGACGTTATCGTGACGTCACACCAGATTAGTAGCCATGTGAGTGACCTCCGCCGTCTCCGAAACGCCTTTTGTGAACAAGGAGAGAACTATCATGCCTGCTGTTGCGAGTGTGCTGGCGTCCCTTGCAGAGACACTGTGTGCGTCCGTCATGGACTCTGGATGCTTTCGAAAAGAGACTTGACGCGTCGTTTAAAGACTCTGCGTCCGTCCAGCAGCGGGGCTGTCTCATCCTCCATCAGCATCTCGGCACCTATATAAGGTCGGCGCATCAAGCGGATTCATCGTCCATGTTTTGTACATACGTTGTAAATATAAACGCTTTGTTTCCTGCTTGCTGCCTTTCGCCTTGCCACTGCCTCGATGCTACTGCAGCTGGCCATGGCGACTGTCAGCGCGCTTGTTTTGCTGGCGCTTGGTGTGGCACGTGTCTATCAGAGCAGACGAAACTCAACACGATGTGCGTCACAGCCTTGTGTGCTCACGTGACCAAGACTACTATGCATCAACGTCACTGCCCAATTCGGCACCGCGAAACCGAAACCGAAAATGGTTCACATAAGTAGAGCAATATTAAATTACTTATCGAAAATACACGAATCTCGGTGTGTGTATCATTCTTTCTGGAGCTGAAGTAAATGCTTACAGCAAAAAACACGCATGCCACAAATTTGGTGGCACCACCCCCTTAAGTGCTGTTATAGCTGTGAAATATCAATATACATCGCGCAAGTTCTCCTAAATCAATTAATACAGAAAACAGTAAACTCGTTCTGTAGGGACACGATTTACTTTCGTGTTTTCTTCATTTTACTTTTTTGAAGTCACTTAGTTTAAACTATAGAGCACGGGCTCGACGGCACGTCTGCGAAAGATGAACGGCGCTCCCAGTGGCGTGCGCTTGTGTGCGACCTAACGAATGGCGTAACTGACGGAGCGACTGATGGGGACGTTTTCCGTTTCTCGTGGCGAACGCTTTTCATTTCTGCTACACACGGCTTTCGCTGTCAAAGAACACAAGGACCATAAAGATGGGTTTTCGTGGGGTGTGTGCTAAATTTCCACTACGCAACTAAACCAACTCGCCCGCTTCTCCGTCCTTTTGTAGTTGAGGTCAAGTAAGGTGTCTGTTATGCGAAGGAGAACCAAGAACTCACAAGTTCCTTCGTGGTTTCACACAAGACTATTCGAAGGCAAAAGCCGTATCATTTTCCTTCTCATTCGGTGCATTGATGCGGCCCCACCACCCTTCGAAAGCTTTCTGCACTTGGTTTTGCGCTGTATCCAAGATCGGAGTGGCCTCGCCTGGTTTTGTAATTCCCCCCCCCCCCTGATCGGATCACTTTCGACCAGGCTATGATTTGTTGTAATGACGTCATCGTGGGACGTGACGTCGAGATCGCAGCCTAAATTTTGCGGATTTCCCACGTCACTGTGTTGTGTATTGTGACGTCATCTTTTAATGATGTTTTCGCATCACTCGTTTCTGACGTGGCGGGACGCCTTCGACGAATAAATCGCGCGTTTGATGAGGCATCTAAGGCGTTCGCCTTAATACGAAGGCTGCCGCAAGCGTGCATCGTCTGATTTACGACCGCGATGGCCACTTTTTCCTTACCGTACGTTAGTTCCTCCCCAGCATTGCAACGCCCACCTTTTGCACCTTAATTTCCTTTCCCGTCAACTTGGTGGCAACGCTGCCTCGACGGGAAGGTGAGCGTATTTCCGGCCGCCCAATATTACTCGCGAATGCTTCAGCTTCGGGAAAGCGCGCGTCCCGGGAGGAATATCGAGACGGCCGTTATTAATACCGGCATCAGTAATGCCTTCTTCGGCCGACGTGTTATGGAACAAGAAAAAAAAAATAAAGAGAAAAGTAAAAGGTCAGGAAAGCTCGCACGTAAACGACAAATTAGGCTGCTCAGTCAGTCGAGCCGAAACATAAGAAAGGAAGCGACAGAATGAAATAACGAGGAGAAAGAAGGAATGAGAGAGCTTGATGCGTACAAGGATCAGCGATCTTCCTCGCAAGGTGGAGCTCTCAGTTCGGGGATCCATTGGCTGGCGCCACTCCAAAGGCTCGCTGGATCAGCCGACGCTGCTCGTGAGAACTCCGCTTAATTTTGCTGGGCTTACAAGGTGAGCTGAGCATTTCTGACATCGCCACTTCAGCGTTACAAAGAAAGAAAGAAGGAAAGAAAGAAAGAAGAAAGAAAGAAAGAAAGAAAGAAAGAAAGAAAGAAAGAAAGAAAGAAAGAAAGAAAGAAAGAAAGAAAGAAAGAAAGAAAGAAAGAAAGAGACTGTTCTTAGCGTGCGCGCGACGCACCTGTCGCCACGCTGATAAAACACCTCCTCTCTCGCGAGGTGTCTCCCCATCAAAGGTGCCTCGAGAAAGCCCTCTCTCCAGCCTCGTTTCGACCGGCCCACCCGTGTTTATGCAAAGCGAGAGAGCCTGACGCGTGCGGACGAGGAAATTAGCGGTCCACGCGGGTCATAAGCTGCTACCGCTCCGATGCACAATGTTCTTCGCCGTCCCAGCGAAGCATTATGTCGGCGCGCGGTTGCACTGGCGATCATGATGAGGTGATTAGCCTCACAATGGGTTCCGTCGAGGGCAAAAAAGAAGAGGAAAATGCAATTTTAGGATGGCGGGTGTGCTCAGCCTCGATCCCTTTAACGCAGTTTTTTTTTGCTATTTCGAGGTACGGCCCGGAGGCGTACAGGAAATCGGGAAAAGCCCACCCTCTTCTTCATCGACACGGATACCCGAGGTTAGAAGAGGAGCCAGCTGATATTTGAGTAAGCCAACAGCTGCAACTGTTTCTCTGAGTGCTCGCTGATGGCCCAGGCTGACGATGAAAGGACGAGGGGAGCGTAGATGTATGGACGTTGTACTTCCATTGCAGTGCCGCAACTTTGCCATCCATTAGCAAAAGGGGGGGGGGGGGAATAAAGGAAGAAATCGGGAGATATCTCAGAGATAAAACGGGGGACATCACTTTACTATATCAAGGCTGAGCCCAATTACAACATGCTTCAAAGTACTTCTTAGTATAAAGTAAAAAAACGCTGCAAAAAAAGAGTAGGGTATTATCGCATACATCCGTTCTCTACATGGCACGCGGAGAGTACACCTAAATTCTATATCTGTACTACATGAAGTGGTGTTGATATTGTGCTGAAACACACTGTTGTAATAATTCATAAGTTGTTTTATCACTACGTTCAAAACTTGTACTTCGTAACGCAATATCGGTACCTTTTTAGCAAGATCAATGTGGCAAAAGTGAAAGCCATATAACCAGTAGCACAAATGGGACTCAAATGTTTAGCTATGTATCTGCCTATTAGTCAGTGGTGGCACCAATATAATGTGAATGAGATCGGGTGGATGAAAAGACGTTATTAAGGATGTTTTAAGAAATAGTTATTAACGATTTAGAGTACCAGGTACTCTACTATGGGAGAGCATAAAGCCGTCCCGCGCATCTTTCTTGCAGATAATGACCTTCAACTCGACCAGATCGGCCGAGAAGGATATTATCTGCAATTAAAACGCGCCAAAACCACGCTAGGATTATGATGCAAGGCATAGTGTAGGGTCCCACAAGTTTCGACCACCTGAAGTTCTTTCAAGTGGTCGAAAAACCTAACTCAAGTACACAACTTGCATTTCGCCAGTATCAAAAAGACCCTGGCTATCGAACTCTCGACTACTAAGCCAGCAGTCGAACACCCTAAAGTGGCATATACATCAAATTTTGGCATGCAATTAATTTTGCATCATTGATTACTTGTGAGTGCCCTAATAGAGATTCGTGACACAAAATGCAATGGAGGTAGGGACTATCTGGTATATTCGTAAATAGCTTTGGTGCTGCATAGACCGGAAAGGCAGGGAGGTTAACCCAGACCCCAGATGGTCGCGTGACCAGACATAGCGGTAACATGAGGTTCAGATGATATATCGTGCACCCCTGTTGCGAACAGTTAGGGAGCACTGTAATCATGGTGCGTAATCTGGCATGCCAGGTGATATATCTTTCGGCATTTTGCGGTCATATTTAGTATTCAGAAAGACGTTCAATAGTTAAATGTTACAGAAATAGAATCGATGTAGTTGGTGATCTTGCAAAACGTTTTGCGATTTTCTTATTGGAATTAAATTGCCCAGGTTTGTTGCTTAAAAGCTGAATAATTTTCTTGCTTACATTATGAATTTAGCAGAACACACAAAAACATAGTGTGCCTTCCTTCACGCAGTAATTAGCCGCATAGTTTGGTGAATCTGTCATAGAATGCATAGGCATGTTTTTGAACTCTGGCTGGCGTTAGATGGGGCGCCCTGTATATGATAACGACGGCGTTGTCGATCTAATCATTCACAACATCCGAATGATCAGAACACAGGTGGAGCGGAAACACCCTTCCCTACAGGCCGTAAGGTAAATGAAACCGGTTTGTAGGAAATTCGAAGAAGTGGAGAAAGAAGATTTAGAAGCCGAAGAAGACACGCTTTGTTCCTCCCCAAGTTTCACGACAAGGGAGCTGAAACACCCTGCCTTGCGTACCTCACCCTCCCCTGCTTTGTGTTTGTTTTGTGTTTAAGTTAATACCATTTGCCACTAATCGATTCAAAGCATCTGGATTACGGTCCATATCAGACATGAGGGAAGAAAGCAGTTTGGAGGGAGCATTGCCAAATGCCATAGACAAAAAAGAAAAAAAAGAAAAAAAGAAAGAGAAAAAGAAGGAAAGAATAAGAAAGAAAGAAAGCAGAAAGAGAGGAAGAAATAAATAAATAATAAATAATAAAGAAAGAAGAAAGAAAGAAAGAAAGAAAGAAAGAAAGAAAGAAAGAAAGAAGAAAGAAAGAAAGAAGAAAGAAAGAAAGAAAGAAAGAAAGAAAGAAAGAAAGGTGCTACATTAGGCACGCATACGCCCAGCTTAGCTTGTTCCTATAAACCCGATAAGGCAAAAACTCCTTCAAGTGAGAGCCTTAGATGCCTTATCAAACTCAAAAAGTGCCCCTTTGCCGTGGCCGTGGGTGATTAAAAAATCAACATAGTTTGATCACGTTCCCTGTGTGGCTGCTCTAA
The DNA here is from genome assembly GCA_013436015.1 of Rhipicephalus annulatus. Taxonomy (NCBI): domain Eukaryota; kingdom Metazoa; phylum Arthropoda; class Arachnida; order Ixodida; family Ixodidae; genus Rhipicephalus; species Rhipicephalus annulatus. The sequence continues at coordinate 95,703 of WOVY01003149.1, forward strand.
TTGTCGCAATTCGTGATTTCATTGCAACGGCACGTAACGTAACGTCACCAAATTACAACTTCACTCGCCCTTAGGCATGACCGATACCAGAGACCACGCACAATTACGCTGAGCCGCAGAAAGTTTGCGGGGACAGGGTGGAACAATGGCTATCGCCTTCCAGTCGTATCTTAGGCGAATGCATAAAAGACCTTGTTGGTATTGATTTATTGATCTTCGCCTGTAGGGGCAAGTAAGGAGCACTTTTAAAGTGACATCATCGGAGAAAAAAATATGCCAGCTCCGCCCCAGTGGTGACAAGTCTGAAGAGAGTTCACGGCTGGACAGCCTGCTTTGTTTCTCTTCGGTTTCTTTTTTTTTCTCCTCATTTCCTATCTTGTTAATTTCCACTTTTTCCAGATTTTTTTTATTTTCACCTATTTCTATTTTCTGGTGTTTTTCTTTTTTATCACTCACTTTCCATTCCTTGTTTGGTTCCTCTTTTTTTTTGCTATTTTCGTATTGCCTGCATTGTGCCAAGCTATGACTACATACGGCAGTCTGTGCCCCAAAGTGTGGCGCACCTAGTATCATCATTAAGGTGCTTGACGAACGAGAGGAAGATTTCTTTGGCGCGATTGCCACAGGTTGTACGCTATATATTTGGTTTTCCCATTGCAACGTTACGTCAAGCGACGGCCTCAGCATGCTATCGTCGCATACGACATCCCCGCCCCCTGAAGTCCTCTGCAAATAAATTTTGGAATCGCTAGAGTTAGATGTCCTTTCGTTTTAACTACAAAAACGTCCGTGGCTAAGAGTACCATTCGTGCTCTTCTGCGGCAAAGCCAAGGATGCTTAGAAAAATCTTTTGGTGTGGAAGCCCTTACGACGCCATATAAGCCAACGAGAAGCCAGCACTTGCCGATAGTTAACCTAAAGAAAATTTGCTTCTCGTGCGGTGCCTGATTGGACATAATGTGCGATAGCTCTGCGAACTTAAGTTCCGGATGAAAACGACATGATAGGTCACTGTTACCGAAAAAGATAATATCTAGGGATGAGTGTTTGTACCTGATCTCTAACATATTTCACCAGATTTAAAGGTTCCTAACAAGAAAAGTAACGCTCGAGACGTTCGTTGAGCAGTATCTCAGAGAATAAAATGACCCTACTGAAATTGTGGGGCGTTTGGTGGTGGTAGTGGTTAAAAAATGAGAAAGGGCACCTAAGTTCTGCAGCCCGGTCGGGGGCACGGCGCTGTGCCTAGTGGGGTGTTTGAAGAAAACACTGCTCGTTCATCGCAGAGCGCCAACGTTGTAACGTGTTTGGAGAGAGAGAGAGAGAGAGAGAGAGAGAGAGAGAGAGAGAGAGATAGACTTTATTCACAGGATCCTGCGTGGGGTAGGTGCCGGCCTCGCAGGGCGCGGTCTACCCTTCTAATGTTCTACTCAACGTGTTTGGAGTGAGATGGCGGAGGTCTGGCTTCCCATTCCGCGAAACAAAGTCTAGAATTCTTTTTTGTACCTTCATCGGTAGTGTGCCCTCCCGCTAGGAAGAAGACCAGAAGTGTTTCGAAGGAATTTTCGGAGATTTCGAGAGTGACTTACTGCGCTATAGAAGAGCGTTTATATGTGCTCTGGTTATAAGTAAACCATAAGGGTGACAGTGGCTTGTCCACAGAGGGAAGCTTATTGTACACACAAGCACCTATGAATTAAATAAGGGAAGCTTTATTGTGAATTCGACATAAACAAACGAAACAACTAACACAAGTAAGAAAAATCACAGCATATCCACGGAGTGAATGATGATGAGTGGGGCGAAGCTCTGGAGGGTTTCGTCGCTAAACTGTGAACCACCCGCAAATATCGCCCCCTACATAATCAAAGACGTGACAAACACTGTATATAATTACCAACAAATTTTATTATTGGTAAATGGTAGCTATACGTCGCTTCCGTTCCCCCTTCGTTATAACGGCTTTATGGTCGGTGAAGTGATGGATCGGTGATGGGGCGTAGCGGAATGTATGCGAAGACAAAGTAGTGGGCAGTTTTCAAAGGTGGAACTATAGGTGGTCACGTAGAAACAAAAGATGGACACAGTGGGAAAATCTGTGGTTTTTTAACGCACACCTGAATACAAGTACACGACCATCTTGCATTTCATATCGGCTACTTCTCAACAGCATTTTCTTTATGGTCGGTGAAGTGGTGGATCGGTGATGGGGTGTAGTGAGATGTTTGTAAGGTGGCTACATACACCGACGGACGTAGAACAGACCCACACCTTAAGGAGCTTCGCCCCTTAAACACAGTACATATTTTACGAATGAGCAATAAAACACGAACTTATCTCTCTAAAACCGAGTGGGACAAGTTAAAGAAACCAGAATTGGCGCTTCGCTGTTCCAAAAGAACTTTTGTGTTTAGATAAAGTGTTTGACAATTTAGAATACATCTTATTCGACTACTAGAGGGCAGTATAGTGTCCCGGATGTGAAAGAAGCAATACACCAGTCAGTCAGTCAGACGTCAGTAAGGCTGCCACGCTGCAGTGCCGTGCTCAACCTGCTGGGGTGTTCTTGGCTGAGGATTGAGTGGTTGTAACTTTCTGTCTTAGAGTCCGATTCTATAGTTTATCTGTTTCTGAGTCTAACCATATCTCTAGTGCCCATGTCGACTACTTCTCCTGGCCAGGCGCGATCCGCCTGGTCAGCGTCCCTGCCGTCTAATGAATTACCGCTAGACTCCTTTTTTCGCAGTGGTATCGACAGCATTCCTGTAGCACTGGTACCTACGAATGGAGGCTTCATCAGACTTTCAAACCCTCAGGTGGTTCAAAAGGAACTTCAGACAACTTCAAATCACTTCCAGACCATCACAGATGTGCGCCCATTTGGGCGAGGAGGTATCATGTGTAGGTCGCCGGATCAGACCTGCGTGCAGGATCTTCTCAAATGCACCACCTTTGCTGCTACTCCGGTGAGTGCTTTTATTCCACCACACCTTGCATGTACCAAAGGCCTTGTACGGGGAGTCGACTCCAAGCTGAGTCCAGCTGAGACCCTAGACAGGCTCTCTGGAGCAGGCGTAATTTCAATTTACCGGTGTAATCGCCTAGTCGACAACCAGAGGGTACCAACCGAATCTGTTATCGCGACTTTTGTGGGCACAAAATGCCCGTCAGAAATAAAATTATGGCCACTGATCTTCCGAGTAGAACCCCTCGCTTCTCGTCCGATTCAGTGCAAGAACTGCTGGAGATTCGGCCACAGTGCGGGAGGATGTAAATCTAACGTTCGTTGTAGCACCTGCGGAGAGAGTCATCCTTCAAGCATGTGTACTGCAACAGCGGAAAAGTGTTGTCTCTGTGGGGGCAGTCACTGCGCCGACAACTCTGACTGTTCCGCTCGTTCCCGGGAGGTTCAAATCCTAGAAGTTATTGACCGCCGCCGCTGTTCTCGAAGGAAAGCCATTGACATAGTTAGAGACAGGGCTTTTGGATACTCTGGTATTACAGCGCGCTGCACTTCCAGTATGAACTCAACCCTATCGCAGGCTATTGAAACTGCTGTGGAAAAGGCAGTGAGTAAGGCAATGGATAAACTAATATCTAACCTTTCCGACTGTTTAGTGCAAATTCTTTCAAGCCAGATTGGACAAACAGTACAGACTAGTACAAAACCTGCAGTATTACACATTACCAGTGACGCCACACAGCTACGCAATGTATTGATGGACGAACTTTCTGCATCTGCAGGCAAGGCTAAGCAGCCAGGAACACAGGTGCACTTGGACCGACATTCGCCTCGGCCGAGTACAAGTACTGATACAGATATGGAACTCGATATGCGATCTAATAAACGTACCAGATCCCCTATCTTCACCGATCTCAAGTCCAAATCTAAACGGAATGAATCAGCTATTTCGCGTGAAGATGCTAACAAGGGCGCGACATGCGCCTCTGCGGTGCGCTCAACACCATAGGTCAGTTGAGGGTACTACAGTGGAACTGCCGTTCTATAGTCTCAGCCTCCACCGACTTACATTACTTTTGCAATAATTTTAATCTTGATATTATAATTCTCCAAGAAACTTGGCTTACACCAGATAAAAATTTCCATCTTGCAGGTTTTCGTTCTTTTCGATTAGATCGCCCATCACGTGGTGGTGGTTTAATGATCCTTGTATCAAGTAAATTATGCCATAGGGCGAAAATTTCTTTCAGAATGTTAGACTTGGATTGTGAATTATTAGCATTAGACTTGTGTCTCCCCGGATACCACCCTTTTTCAATCGTAAATTGTTACTTCCCCTCCGGCGTGCAAAGCACGCGTTATCTTGACAGCGTTTTGGTAGCATGTAGAAAGGAAATTGTACTCACAGGAGACTGTAATTCACACCATTTCTCTTGGGGTATAAGGACAGATTCTTGTGGTAGGCGACTGTGGGAATGGACAATTGATCACAACCTTTCCTGTCTGAATAAAGGTCATGTAACATTTGTCCGAGGTCAAACTAGCTCAGTATTGGATTTAACGTTTTGCTCCAATGCAATCAAGATTTTGTCATGGGCTGTTCTGGATTCGGCAACTAACAGTGACCATCTTCCTGTAGTTTTTGACATTACTTGTCCAACAATAACTTTAGATCAGCCGAAACGCGCATACATCAACCATAGCAAATTTCAAGCCTGCCTCCGTTCTGCCATTTCCAAGCTCGGAAATGCCAGTACTAAGGAGTTTGCATCTACGATTGGTTCAATGCTGGAGGGATCTAGAAAAAATTCTGAATTTTCTATTCCATCCAATAAACGATCCTCCTCTCGTTGATGGAACGATGAGTGTACGCGCGATTATAGAAGACGAAAAGCCGCTTGGAAAAAACTTCTTCTTAATCAGAGCCCAACAAACTGGAAAGACAATCAATTCCTTGCTGGCGTATTTAAGCGTACAGTGAACCGCGCGAAAGAAGAATACGAGAGTAGACATTTTTATTATCTTTCTAAATCAAAAAATAAGCGTGCTTTGTTCGCTTATCTTCGGACAAGAAAAGTACTACCAGCACCTTTAACGTTGCAGTCATGTGTCTTGCCGCCAGTAGAAATGAACACCTCTCTAGAAGACATAGCGCAAGGTTTAGAACGCCGCTTCACTGCGAATTTTTCGGCTATTCAGTCCGTTCTGGTAAACTTGCATGAATTTTCAGAAGTTTTTTTAGCTGAATTGAATCAGACAGTATTATGCTTACCGAGGACGGCTCCCGGACCAGATGGGATTACGAACTCTATGTTGAAATGTTTACTCCAGGAATCGCCTAATTTTTTGCTAGAACTAGTGAATTATTCTTTAGGGAATGCATGGATACCTCCAGAATGGAAACTTGCCAAAATTGTATTGTTGCTAAAGAAAGAAAATGATGCATACACGTTGGATAACATAAGGCCGATCGCACTGACATCAAACGTAGTGAAATTGGTTGAGAGAATCATCAATATACGAATTAATGAACTTATTAACATGAGGTCTATTCTAAGTCCCTGTCAAATTGGGTTCAGGGCTGGTTGTTCAATTTGGGATGGCCACGTTGACTTAGAAAGTAGGGTTCAATTAGCTCGGCTACATAAAAAATATGCTGCTTTAGTTACCTTAGACATCGCTATAGCATATGATACTGTGGAGCACTGTATTTTGATAGATCGATTAGAATACCTTGATTTTCCATCATACATAGTAGCGTGGGTTCACAATTTTCTCGCAGACAGGAAATTTTATTGTTTTAAAGATGGGTTTTCATCATCTACTCATATCCAAACGAGGGGAGTACCGCAAGGCTCGGTGCTTTCCCCGGTGCTATTTAATTTACTAATGAGCACCATCCCACGTAAACAGGATATAACAACTTATGTTTATGCAGACGATATCGCGTTTTTTGCAATGGCAGATAACATTCAGACCTTATATGAACGGCTGCAGACTTACCTTAATATATTGGAAAGCTGGCTCGATGGCAACAGCTTTTTACCTAATCCGAGTAAATGTGCCCTCCTTGTTTTCCCGCTGCAATACCCTGTGAACATCTCTCTGTCTTACCATCATGAGGATATACCACAGGTGGAATCTGTTAAATACCTTGGAGTAATTTATCACACATCGCTTAACTGGCAATCACATATCGAATATATCGCCGGAAAAGGTGTGCGGGCCATTGGCATATTACGTAGGCTAAGCAACTACCGCACAGGTATCAGAAGAGACACATTATTAATGATATATCGCATGTATGTTCGTCCCATTTTGGAATTTGGTTGTGTGCTTTTTTCTGGAGTTCCAGCTTACAAGTTGCGGCCTCTAATTCTTCTGGAAAGAGAAGCTTTGCGCTTATGCCTTGGCCTTCCCAAAACAGTCGCCAACAATGTGTTGTATCTCGAATCGAGGGTCCCTCCGCTTTCTTGTAAAATTCGCCCTTCTGACTGTTCAGACATTCTTAAGAATTTATGAATCACCATTACGACATTCAGAAATAGCCTTTATTTCCACCCCGGAATCATTTTTCGCTGCTAGATGGCCGCGATTTCACACGTCACAAATTATATTTGTGCAAAATTTACTGGAGCCTCTAAACTTACGTATATGCGACATCATGCCGAGTCGTTATAATTCAGCCCCGGTGGAAATTCAATTCGACGACATTTTTCCTAATAATGCCAAATTACTTCCCCATAATATTTTGGATGGTTTACTACAAGATCACCTGCACCATATTACAACGAACGTTATTATTGCTACAGACGCATCGCAATACGACGAAAAGTCAGGGGTTGGTATTTTCAGCCCGATTTTAAATTGGATTTATTCCCTTCGACTACCCGATTTCATACCCGTTTTTGTGGCTGAGTTTCTGGCAGTAGTGCTCGCCTTACGCAAGCTAGATACAGCAATTACATCAGCTGTCATAATAACAGATTCCCTATCTCTCTGTGCAGCACTTTCTGTTGGTGCTGATAATCACGTAACAAGGGCGTTCCGTGCACTAGTACCTCTGCATTTCAGAAAAGTGCGATTAGTTTGGGTGCCTGGACATAAAGGTTTGTTTCTGAATGAAATAGCCGATTCCTTAGCTAAGTCGTCAATCAGCGAACCAATACTACCGCTCTGTCCATCATCCGCTTATGTGACCGCTGCTCGATTCCGCAGACGTACGCTTATGCAAGTCTTTAAAGGTTCAGCACTAACAAACTCTACAGAATATCGCCATTTATTATATCCCTGGCGAAGAGACTTTTGCCGCACTCGAAAACAAGAAGTAGCTATCACAAGGCTGCGTTGCCGGGTACCAAATCTAAATTTCTATAAACACAGGTCTGCTCAGGCACCTTTGCCACTGTGCGCATTCTGTGATGAACTGGAAACAATAGACCATTTCTTTTTGACCAGCAGGCGGTTTAACACATTACTAAAAACCCTATTAGAAATACCTTTGCGTGGCATTGGTATGGACTTATCTCTGCCTGTCATTTTGTCTTTTGGAGCTTCCATTTATGGTTTCTCTAATGGCACAGTATGCGCGGCCGTCCGGGACTATATTGATGAAACTAATAGGTTGACTAATTAACCAGTTTCATTATCTTAACATGTCCACATAATTATATGCGTATAAAAGCAGATTATTGGTCTATACTAAGAATGAATTTGTTTATGTAAATATTGTATGCATTACATTAAGCACCACACTTGCCTATAGGCTATCGGTAATCTTTCTGTTATACCTCCATCATTCTAAATCTGAACAGTAAATTTTAAAGCCACTCAATTCTTGGCCGATCCCCCACAGTGGGTATGCGCCACTAACAGTAGGAGAACAACAACAACAACAACAACAATACACCAGTACTGTTCCATCGCATGCATTGTGTTTAGGGGAGAGAAATGCCGCCCGCATCTTCCCACAGGGGAAACTCGAGTAAATGCGTCGCAGAGTGCTGGGGGTATCGCGTGGATGCTACGCAATTTGGTATGATTTTGGAATGCTTAATTATTAATTTGACTTTATTATTCTTATTTATTGAATGAAAAAGAAGGGTTGCCTTCAACGTCAAGCAAAACCAACAAAGGACGCCTTTGACGGAATTCCTAACGCGCGATTCAGTGTCCACATATACTGGATGGCCAGTGAACGGTTGTGCAACGTGAGCAGTCGTTTTGTTGTTGTTGTTGTTGTTGATTTGTTTTTACTAACATATGATGCTTGTGTCGGCTTTGCGAGGCGAGAGAAAGGAAGGGGCGCGACAGTGTTGGTGGTGTCTTTCTGGGCCGGGATGAGCATGCCGCCTGCGTGCCGCACTAGACTCTATAATTCACAGTAAGGGTGTTTGAAGGCGCCACCAATGACGCCGAAGCACGACATCGTGCAACTAAAACATGATCCGCATTTGCAATGTTTAACGATTAAAAGAACTTGGTACTCTACGATGGGAGAGCAGGAAGCCGTCCCAGGGAACTACTACGAGAATGCAGAAGACTTGTGTTTAGAAAAAAGTGGTCTACGATTTAGAGCACGCGGTATACTCTACTATGGGAGAGCATTTTAAAAGCCGTCCCTTGGGCCTCGCAAACTTGATGAGGCGCCTTAACAACTGTGTGTTTAGAAAAAGTGTTTAACAATTTAGAGTACATCGTACTCTACTATGGGAGAGCATAATGCCGTCCCGATTACCTAGCGCAGTGGGTAACGTAACTGCTGTGAGACATCTCGACACGTCTAAATGGCAATGACCCGAAAAGTTAGATATTATTTTGCTAGAGTCACCACGGAAAGCCTCCGCGCTTGCTCTGGTTACATATCAGAACTTCCCCATATACCCAAAGAGCTTTATTTTTAACCTACACAATAAGTGCATCACAAAATGAATAAATGAACTTCCATTTATCTTTTAAACTAACGGCTACGCATATATAAAATGTTCGACAAGTTCATCAAAATTTGTTCTAAGCTTGGCGGAGCACGGCCCTGTCCCCGCTCGTATTATACTCCCGTTGACCCACACTTTATATCGTCCTGCTGGATGGCTTCCTACTCGGAAGTATGCACTTCGTATAGCCCATGGCTGTCTCCGCGTGATCGGGCGAAGCCAAGTTATGCAATTTAGCGCAAATGTTGCACGCGATGGGCGGGGCATAGCTGCCGCACTTGCGCAGCTTCACCAGGTGGTGCGCTATCTCTTCGCGATTCATTTTTCCAATTTCTACCTGATTAGATGTGAAGCAGCTTATGGCGTCGCTCGAGTCACCACCCTCACTGCGCATGCACAAACTCTGGCCCAAGCCAACGGCTCCTAGTTTTTCTAGGAGGCATTGCCCAAGCAGTGCACTGCCACAAAAGCGCCCACGCGCTGGCTCATTGCGGCCTGCGTAAGTGGCTGCGTAAGAGGCTGCGGCCTCTCCCCCTTACACTCTCCCAGCAATCGTGTGACGGCGTCGTGGAACGAGATTCTCCATACGCGCGATGAATCAACGTGCTCCCGCGTGGCGTGCCCAAACGAGCAACAGCAACAGAAGCTGCGCTGAATGTAAGGTGTCCTCAACTTACAAGGACGCATTAACATTCCAGGCAAGGTATACCCGTGATGAATGGAACTTCAAGTCAACCCATGCGCTCCTTCGCATGCTATCCATGCTTCGCTTTGGTGGAAGATGGTGTAATTAGTTCCTCTTTGTATTTTATTTTCACTTTCATTGAACCCTTGGCTATGAAGCCGCCATGGAATGTTATGCGCGGCGGACGCCGTCGCAGAGTGCGTGCTGCATGTCTTCTCCGCGGCTGCAGAAACGGCGCAGAAAGTTCTTTCTGTTTTTTCAAGTCTACTGCCATCTTTATGGTTGCATTAAGCGCTTTGCTGTTAAGAATCCTTATGGTTGTACCGCTAAGTATTTCCTGAGAATACTTCACCAAGCAAGTGGCGGGTTCGACCAACAGAAGCGCTGACAGCCATAGCAGTGAATGAAACAATTAATAAATTAAATCTTCACGCATAATCTGATTAGGTAGTTGTCTATAGAAGGTCGCAAAGCTAGGAATAAATACAGGCCCCGCTAGCCTGAATTCAGTGCCCCATAATTTACATGTGCAGGAGACTCGTGATGAGTGGTTTCGTTATAGCAATGGGTACACTTTTTCGCTGTTATGTACGATATTATGCATACTAAGAGCTAACAGCTTGTCATCTTTCTTAAATATTACGTTTGACTGAGAGACATTTAGGAATATTTGCTGAATTTCGCCAGGAATTAAGAATTTTCTAACAGGAACTAGCGACACAACATGCATCCATATAGGAAGTAGCCAACTTGATGGTCATGACAGGTGCTCAATGTCCCATAAGCGAGTAACTAAACTTTAATATGGCATGTATGCAATTATATATGAGTGAGATATTAGCGACAATTGGTGGAGCTAAAATTTGTACTTAAGTTTCAAGTTTTTGCTTTATCTTGAGTGTTTGCTTCCTCTCACACTACAAAAAAAACAAGCAGAGTGATAGCAGAATTTTTTTTTTGGGGGGGGAGGGGGTCGGTGGTAGCGAAAGGGGTTAAACCATACGTTGTGTATGTTGTTGCAGGCGATTTATATGAGCGTGTATATTATACGCAAGAAAATTGAAAAATATGGGAAGTAGGTGGGGGGGGGGATGTTGATCCCCCAAACTGCCTCCCCTTGAATACGTCCCTGTGAAACTCGTACTATACCTAAACGTGTGTTGTCTGCGCCAATAGCGTAGCCAGAAGAGTGAGGTAGGAAGTTTCAGCTATACGTGCTCGAGTTTGAATGCGCGCTCTATATACGCATGCATAATTGCGAAATTTCGAAAGCATTCATGGGCAGCAGATTGCTGTTGCCGACAAAGTAATACTTCCGGATGAGCATTCATAGCGTGATCTTTCATATTGATTGATATGTGGGGTTTTAAAGTCCCAAAACCACCATATGATTATGAGAGACGCCGTAGTGGAGCACTCCGGAAATTTCGACCACCTGGGGTTCTTTAACGTGCACCCAAATCTGAGCACATGGGCCTACAACATTTCCGCCTCCATCGCAAATGCAGCCGCCGCAGCTGGGATTCAAACCCGCAACCTGCGGGTTAGCAGCCGAGTACCTTAGCCACTAGACCACCACGGCGGGCGTGATCTTTCATAAAAGTTCAGGAGAATCTGAAGGATCCTAAGAATACAAGCGACACTCAAGGCGTTCGCTGAGCAGTATTTCTGAGAGGAAATGTCCCTACTCAACCCGTACGGGGTCTGAGAGAAACGCTGCTGGTTCATCGTGGAGGGCCAACATGGTCGCGTGTTTGGATTGAGGTAACGAAGGTCTGGCTTCACTTTCGCTAAATAACTCCGACATTCTTTTTTGTACCTCCATCGGCAAAACAGTATGCCCTCCCGCCGGGACGACGCAAATGAGAAGTATTCATAATAAAGGTTCGCAGATTTATAATACGATGTACTACGCTATAGAAGATCATTTAGGTGTGCTCTGATAGCGAAGAAACCACCGGGGGGGAGCGGACTCGTTATAGAGCTAACTTTATAAAACACGCAAGCACCAATACAAGAAGGAAATTTTAGGGGCGACGCTCCTTAGGCCGCCGGTCGTGCGTTCGAGATGTATGTAGTAGTAGCAGTAGTCGTAGTAGTTGGTAGCCACCTCCTCGGCCGGACTGGAGGAGCGGCACGCGCACACTCTTTTGAATTGAGGAGGAAACCCGCGCACGTTAATTATGAATAAAAAGATAGTTGTTTTTGATGAAATAACCTACAGAGACGATTATCAGTGACTTATTCTTCAATACAATTTGCCCGATGCTTACTAAATAAACTAGTAACAGAAGGACGCACTTTGAGCACTATCTCACTAGAAAAGGTTGCCGTTTTAAACTAGCATTGCGTAACCTCCTTGGTTTTAGCAAGGTTTAGCGAGGGTTGGGCCGCAATGCCACGAACTAGCGGCGGTGAAAGGTGGGAACTAGACATGAAGTGCAGGCCGCCAGAGAGTGCGCGCGTTCCGCTCATCTAGTGTGGCTGTTTCTCCTCTCATTTAGTTCTTGGAATTTCCGCAGGATGGCGGTACTTTTATATGGCGAATATATAATGAAAAGTTGCGAGATGGCAGCACTTCGAGTGTTCACTAGATGGACGGACGCCTGGACGTACGTATGGACAGATAGGCAGACAGATAGATGCACGGACGAATGGACAGACGCATGGAAGGATGGACGCACGAATGCACGGATGGACGGATGGCAGGCACGGACGCATAGATGGACGGACGGATGCACGGGTGGTCGCACAGACGGACGCACAGACAGACGGAAGCAAGTACTAGCGGACGAGTGGAAGCGCGGACGGACTGATGGATGCTTCGCTCCACTCATCATCATGCACTCCATATATATGCAGCAATTTTTGTAATTTAAAATGTAACCTCTACATAAATAAATGAACAAGGAAAACAAAGACAGAGTATACTTTTTATAAATTGAGTACTAAAACACCAATTTATCTCGTTCTACCCGAATGCGAAAAGTTAAAGAAACAATAAATAAATTGAATCGTTCTCACTTCATCGTATGTGAGGAATGTACTACTGTGGACGTTTCGTTAGTACGAAACAACTTAATTGTGTGCTTAGACAGTGTTCCACGATTTAGAATACTTCATATTCTACTACTGGACAGCGGTGATAGCGTCCGGATTGCGACAGACGCAAGAAACTATACCAGTGCTGCTCTTACGCACGACGCACGAACTGTGTGCTAAAAAAAATTGCCCGCAGCTTCCTCGGGGGGAACACTGAGGAGGATTGCGGAAGCAATGTAATTTGGTTAACGAGTGTTAAATTGCGACTTACTTGGGTCAGATGGCTAAATTGGTTAACGTGGTTGTGAAATGGGGTGTAAAGAGTGACATGTACGCGCACGTATGCGAAAGGGCGGTGTTTTATTTATTGCGACGACTTTGAGGACGATGGCTTTGTGGTCGGTAAAGTAAAGAGTGAGTGGATCGGGTTGCATTGGTCGTAGGTCGAAATTTGCAAAGACGGGTCGATGCAGGTTCCGCGAATGGTGGTCGGCTGGTGGTGTTTTTGCAGTCGTCGTGCGTTGCGCGTTTCAGCGAGTGTCGCGACGCCATCTATTCGACTATCCCAATCGTCCTTGATGACGTCGACGTTGAAGTCGCCAACTAGCATGAACGTCGATGTTGCGGTTGTTGTTTTCTGTAATCTTGCACGGCCTCGTCGACGTACTTTTCTGCGGCGGCACGAGAGAGGTTTGGCGTGAGGTACATCGTCATGACGTCGACGCCACAGACGGTAGCAACGCAGTGCTCACCGTTGGCGCGTTGTTGAACGCCGGGCTGTAGTCGGAGTTCAATGAAGGAGTCGTCGTCGTTGTCGACGTCACGCTTGACGTAAATTCCCACACCGCCCGCAGGTCGTGGGAACCCGTGCGTGCGCGCGAACCGAAGCGTATCCCGCAACGTCGAGCGTCATTGGCGTTCCACGTCTCGTGAGCAAAGCACGTCCACTCTGCTAGTACACAGATGGTGGGCGACGGCGCGACGGCGCATGCGCGCGTGTCAGCTGTCGAATGTTCGAGAAGTGGTCGGACGGCGGACGGCGCACTACAAGTGCGAGTATAAGATCTTCCGCATCTAAAACAAAATTATCTTCACTGGAATCATTGACATTTCAACAGGACGTTTTTAGGAGCGAAGCTCCTATGATCTAGGGCAATCCTTCGTCCATCCGGTTTACCCATTTGCCATAGGCGTATCAGCTGGGGAGGCAAGGGGGCGCCAACACTCACCCCCACCAAGAAGAGGGAGAGTGGCCTGATCCCCACCACTTCTGACAGTGGTCAATGTTGGCTGCACGATGAAGAAACAAAACAACAAAGGCGTTGTTTTCTTTGACCACAGTAATCACTCATTTATAAATGTTACGAGGGGATCGTTATATTATGAGAAAATGGTACATATAATGAAATATTTGCAACAATTCCTGCTGTGAAGATTCTTCTAGTGGACTCTTTGCGGTGCTGACTGCTGTACAATGCCTTCGCGCCTTGTGCTGTGGCCATTGCAGAGCAGGCTAGCTCTGAACAGGGCCCTATGGGATTACATCACTGGCTCGTGCATTTATTCTGCTGTGGCCTGGCTGGCTGATGCAGCTACAGATGGGAATGAGCGAAGTTTTTATGAACTAATGAAAGCACTTGCAACTTCACAAAATTTATATTGCTTCCATAGAAAGGAATAGCGTCACCGTTGCTCTGTCGAAGCTGCTGTGGCCTATGAATGTGAATGAATTCTTTTCAACGTTTCGTTTCGCTGTACTGAAAGAGGAAAAAAAGTTTGCGCTTCTGTCTCTCACTAACTAAATCAGTGACTAGTTTCGCTTATGGTACCTTGTATTAGTGGCAGCAGCCTTAAAAGTGGCGACGAATAAAACCGTGTAATCGAGCAGTGGGAAGTTAAGCTTTAATCTTTCTCTGAACTTCTTCCCACGAACCAGGGAGATCGTTTAAAAGTCAGTGGATTTTGCACTAAGTAGACTTAAAGAAGCGCACACGTGCTGCGCTGCTTATTCCTCTCTTTTTCTCGGCAAGGATGAACTCATTGTACTTCTGCAGAGAGTTTATAAGGTGATGCATAAAATCACCACCATATCCACAAAGTGATGTGATGTAAGAGGCGCTTGCTCGGAGACGATCGCGCAACCCACGAATCCTCTAGGTACATCTCCTGCAATCATGTATAGACGTGACAAAATTAGTATATCCCAGCTCTGCCCGTTTGCATGTTTCTGCGCATACCCTATAGTATGTAGTATAAAAATAAAACTCTGTCCTGCTTGTAATTTTTTCGTACTCATAACATATTGCACAAGTGCCTAGCTTTATTGATAGTGACACGATATATGCCGTATGTATGACGATAATGGTTAAGCACGTGTTGGTGGCCCCCACCGAACTTATCTAAGACGAAGGCAGGC
>WOVY01003150.1:0-26299 GCA_013436015.1 Rhipicephalus annulatus
TTATGAGTCCTGAACGCAAATGGATACAGCGTCAAGTTCTCATCGATGAGACAGGCAGTCTCGAAGTGTTCTGGACACAAAAGAGGAGAGTGTACCAATGATTCACTATGACTTTCAAGCACACACTAAATGCCGTCACCTGACAACAGTGATGTATTACCTGTTTTGTGCGAAGGAATCATGCCTCCTGTTCCCAAAAGGTAAATACCAGCTCGTCGTTTAACGCTAAAAGCAGGACATGTAGGAAAAACATAAAACTTAAAAACAGGAAGATCAATATAAAAAGTACAATCATATATTTAAGGTGAACATATTCGATGGAGATATGTCTGGCTGGATGAAAATTCATACGAATAAAACTCTTTGGCTACTTATAGTCCAAAGTTTCTAAACTTAAAATTTGAAAACTATAACTGACCCGACGTTTTCAGGACCGCTTCGGTCCTTTCTTCTGTGGTGACTGTTCAGCCCGGCTCCGAAGCTAGCAACTTCTTTAGTGGTGTCCCCTCTCTATCCTCCTTCTTCGCATCGTTCTTGTTGCTAGCTTTGAAGCCGGCCAAAACAGTCAACCCTGAAGATGGGACCGAATCCGTCTTGAAACGTCGGGTCAGTTTATACGTAGTTTCTAAATTTCAACTTCAGAAACTTTGTACTTTAAGTGGCTGGGAGGGTTTATTTATTCGCATGAATAACTTAATTGAATGTTGAGAAATGCAAACTGAGCCTTAGTACACTTCAAATTCTTTTTCATTATCTGCTGTTTGTTGTGTTGCAGTTGTGTGCCTCTTGCTTGTACACCTGTGCCACCAGCAGGTGTCATGGTAAGTCACGAGAATAGTATGAAATTAGATAAGCTGTTGCTCATTACTATTGCTTACCTATGTTCTGGAATACAATAAAAAAGTGTACCAAAAACTAGTTAACAAGCTGCAGGTCTTTACAACTTGGACAACAGCACACTTCTCACGACACAGACACGGGATTTCGTGAGCTCCATTGAAAAAGGATGGTGGCTTGTGCTACCAAACTTGTAGACAGATGTATATTTATGATGCACACTTACAGCCGTTGTGTTTTCAGCATATCAGAATTATGTTTCACAATGTCATTTCATACAAAACTTGTTGCCCCATGAAGTAGCTGTTGTATTGAACAATGTGTTGTATAAGACTCAGATGAGCCCTGAGAATAATCAAGTGAGCTGAAGCTGTGTGCACAATGTAAGACAACAAAAAATAAGAGAAAGGGACAAAGCATATATAGCTCTTCAATTTCAGAAAGCATTAGCACACAACAGCAGGTAAGGGATGGCACTAGGCAGTATATATCAATGTGCATTGCAGGCAAATAGGTTTATCATGTTAAGTATGAACAGCATGACTAAATGTAGACAGAGAACAACATGCACACACACAGCACTGACTTTCAAAACTGGAAACGTTGATTTTTATGTGGCACATGACACATATATATACATACGCTGACACGTGAAAACAAAGCAAGAAAGACAGAGGAGGAGGACCCAAATGCTCATACCTCTGCAGCAATCGCAATGTGTTGCTACAAAACCAGGTAGGTAACAGGTCTAAAAAACTCCTATTCTTGTCAAACAGCGAGAAGGATGGCATGCTGACACACTTATTATTCCTTTTTTTTTATTTCACAGGTTTCAATTATTTCCCTTGTCAATCCATCTTTGCCCCTGTTTGAAATGCTTCCTTTACCAAATATTAGGATACAGTCGCCTCTCTCACAATGAATGGCAAGTTGCCCCGCGATTACTTTCAAGACGTATTTAAGCTTCTTCAACCTTTGATTAACACAATGGCCAGTCTGGCCAATGCACACCTGCGCAATAAATTTGTAGATTGTGTTAAAAAGATGCAATCGGTTCATTCTGTAGTGTTGCACACAGGTGCACATTGGCCAGACAGGCCGCAGTGTTAACCAAAGGTTGAAGGATTATAAATACTGCAATAGCTTTTAGGTGAAGCTGTGTTAAAATTTTAGAAGTTTAAGGGTAGAAAATTCCACTTTCTCGAAGTTACGAATTTCCCGAATCAACCAATTTATTCTATTGACATAATTACTTTGTTCCACTCGTTTAAACTGAAATTACAAAATTATTTCTGACCCTTCCAACTTACAGTAAAAAAAATCAATTACTCACAGCTGTGTGTCCCCAGGCAACACGAGAGGACAATACCAGACATGTCCGTCTTTCTTCGATCTGGGAAAATTCAAAGAATGAAATTTTGATAAATGATCTGAAAACATGTTTAAAAAGCACTTCAAGCAAGTCCGCTGGTAAACAATTCATACTCGCATGTTACAGTGGTAATTCATGCCTCAAGTTTCTGCTAGATAAGCACTGAAATAGATGTCGCTAAATAGACCTGTGTTCCTAGTTGCATGACTTTTTGTTTGTGAAATGACAGCATTAACATAGAATACAGTCGATTCTAGATATATCAGACTCAGATATATGGATGATATGGATATATGGAAAATGACCACCACTGTAGCTCAGTGGTAGAACATCAGACGCGTTATTTGAAGGTCGCAGGTTCAAATCCTACTTGTGGCAAGTTATCTTTCATCTGCTTTTCTTTCTTGAATGTTACATCACAATTACTTTTAATAACCACCCTGTACTTTTTTCTGGCATTATTGTCAGCTGGTTGTTATAAATATTGCGGAATTAATACTCAGCACCAAGAACAGATACCTCAGTGCGGACACTACAGCGCTTGTGATGTCTGCTTTCTTTTTTAGCTGTCTCTGTTTGTTTATTCCGTAACAAAAAATTTGCTTCAAACAGTGTAATTACTTTTTCACAATGTACTTATTGTTCGCAGTACCTTTCCTAGGCTCGGACACAAGGAAATTACTTTTGCGTCAGTACCTCTTTAATTTAAACATATTTTCGTTTCTTGTAGCACTTGATGCTTGTTGTTAGTTTTAATTACATTTCAATATCGGTGCATCCAACTTTTCTCTTTATACAATACATAACATATGTAAAGTGAATTACACGTAATATATAAGCAGACATTGAAACTGCTGATCACTTACTTACCCAGAAATGAGGTAGTGTCGGCGTAATGCACTTGAAGCACCAAGTACTTGATACCACTATCTCCACCAATCTTGAAGCCCACACCTGAAATATAGCGACAGAAAGCATGTATTCACTGTACCATTTCCTAAAATGTTGTTTGAGTATGTTCATGCGAATGTACAAGACTTGTGAAAATAGTGAATTTTAGGTTCAAAGTTAACTCAGAACAAAGTGATTTCGGTCAATAATTTCGTATTGAATTCAAACAGCATATATCACATACTATTCAGAAAAGTGGGCATATTTGCCGTGACCTAACACAACCTCCACATTATATTTTTTTGAACATTGAAAAAAAGGCTTGAGCAAATGCCTTTTTTTTGTTTTGTATAAAAAAAAGTGGAAACAACTTTGAACAGTATCCCGATATGACTTTTAAAAGAATGCAAGTGATAACCTGTAAAACCGATAACCTTTTAAAACTTATCCATACTCAGAGCCTATAGGCCAGTATAACAAGCTTTTAAACTTCAAAAATGATAAATAGATGTGGGGGTAATAATATCATCCAAGCTTGAAGTGGAACTTCGCTGCATCGCAAAGTCTTTTAAACAGATGTTTTTCATGGCTTAGCACCCACTCACTACAGTGAAACCAACTTTACAAAAAAAATACTTGTACACTAGTACATTTTTAGGTGCTTTCACGGCTTAGCACCCTTTTATTGCAGTGAAACCATCTTTAAAAAAATTACATGCAAACTAATATACCTTCTTTTTTCATTTCGAGTACATCGAAATTTTCAATAATTTAAATACGAATCAAAAAGAAATGGAATACTGCTATATACATTCGAATATTGTGGTATTTGAAAACACTTCGCCTGAAACGTTATCTTCTAGCCAGTTTTAGGCAGTAACTAGTTATTAGTAATGCGTTACCAATAACTAGTTATTTTTTCAGTGACTTGTAACTGTAACTATTTGCATTAAGTTAGAGGAACTCATAACTGTAACATTTTGTTTACTCAGTAACTCTAATGAGAAACACTGTTTCAGTTACTTAAGTTGTTATAAAACAATGTCAAACGGCAACACTCATTAAAGGCCAATGTTAAAATGCTCTTCCCTAGATCGAACTTTCTTCTTTGCTATATCCTTTCCTTCTTTCCACTTTCCACAATAGGGCTCCCATCGCAGTTTAGGAGAAGAGGTCACTGAGGGAAATATATTCCCTGCAGAAGACCATGTTCAGAGTACACTTGTAAACTACGTGCATCTGTCATGTTGCTACTGTTAATATATTCCTTTTGTTACTTGAGCTTCCAGCTTCTGTTCTTGATGTGTCGGTGGAGCATTCCTTTGTCCAAGCCTTCGAGCTAATCGTGTTTGACATGTGGATAGAAAACTGCAGTGCAAAACGACCGATAGCCCGAAGTGCCAAAACTTCTGATTGCCAAAAATCTACTCCGACTTCAATAACCGAGATTTTCTCTCGTTCCCCACGAAGGGGGCATCCTCAGTATACACAATAGTGGATACTATTGCAAGCCCCTGCATCGAGGCGAGTAAACTATGTTTCCAAGAGTACTACCCCCCCCCCCCCCCCACATCCAATTTCCCTTATGAACTGGGGTCCATTGAATTGTTTAGGTCGAAGCTATACCCTTATCAGCAGGGTTCAAGGTCCGCAAGAATGTGTCGCACGGCTGACTTAAGCAACCTTTCATTTACTGATCCTTTTCTGTCCGTTTTGCTGATGTAATTATCTCCCTTCGTAAACCCCGCACCGCACATGTAGATTATTCAACACTGATCGTCCGCAGATGTGCGGTCTTAGGGTTTCGCGAACATGCGTGTCAAGGTATGGCGAGGCTGATACTAACAATACTTAACACAGCCTGCGTTTCACCCAGTTCTTAAACTCTGCTGATTTGTTGAACGCAAGAGCAACCGACGCAACACAGCTTGGGGACCCAATGTCTTGGGCCTCCGATTCTCAAACTCTCTAATATCTCGGGTTTTATGTCCCAAAACCACGATATGATTATGAGAGACGCCGTGGTGAAAGGCTCCGGAAATGGCAAGCACCTAGTGTTCTCAAATGTGCACTGACATTGCACAGTAGACAGCAAATCTAATACCATTTACAGCAAATGTCATTGGTTTGTGATGTCATTTGTTTGCTGTCACAAGGAGAAACTAATGCCATTTGATAAAAATGAAATTTGCGGTTGAAAGAGTTCTGAAAACTTATTCACACTAGATTTCAGGTCAAATGCATAGTGTCGATGCCAGGGACTTGTTAGGAAGATGGCTATTCTAATTCCTCCTCGGTGGAAAAGTGGCTAAGGTGGCTGCTGGTTGCAAGTTCGACTTCAGTCACAGGTGTCGGATCACGGTGGAAGCGTAGTGCTAGAGGGCTGTGCGTGTGCGATGTCAGTGCAGGGCAAAGAACACCACACGGTCGAAATTTCCGAAGCCATCCACTACGGTGTGTGGACTTACGGGGCAAATGATATCGTGGACTTAGCGGGCGAAACCCCAGGTATAGTATTTTTACTATTTCGTGTAGTTCCTAAATATCATAGTTTTAACTAGATTCAATTATGACTGGTTTGATGCCAGAAAAGCATCGGCAAAATTTTCTAAAGGAAACTCTCAACAATAGCGGCTGGACATCAGTCATGTTTATTTGTGCTCTGTTGTCGTTTCCTGTATTGGGCGTTTTAATCGTCCGATTGCATGTGTTTGGGTAATCGAGGAGGTGACTACAAGAATTAGCTGCCGTCATCTCGTTTCTGCAACCGGAGTGATAGTCGTGCTCTCATCCTTCAGTTGACTGTCATCATGCCTAATCATATCGTCCGCCTTGTTCGTTTTCGATTGGCTCTTGGCTTTACCATAGACTTAATTCGTTTCTGTTGTGCAGCTAAAGCAAGTTATAGAAAATGGCTGTGTTAATATTCTTGCAGCAGATTTTTAGCAACAAAAATTTTTGAGAATATACGAACATTCCATGTAAGTAGGTTTTAATTGTTTTTTATATCTGCTAAGGTCAGGGCAATCATTGTGAAATGATATTTCTTATCATCATTAGACAGTATGTAGGTAAAAATGGCATTTAGTTCACCTAATAGGGTTAGTTCTAAATGACTTAAGATTGGCGATGTGACAGGGATACTAAAAACGGTTGGTATGCCCAGCTGGCGCTAAGCTTTCAAAACAAGTTGGGTTGATGCACCTTGAAGAATATGGGGAATAGACTCCATGGATGCCGTCTTCACTCGTTACACACTCCTCCTTGCTCTTAGCATGCTCTTATTAAAAAAAATTTTATCATTCATTATATAATTAACAACTTGTTTTGAACGGTAACGGTAAGTAACAACATTACTTTTCACCCTAACTGTAAAAAGTTACTGAAGTAAAATCAGTAACTGCAACTGTAACAGGGTTACCTTTACGGCTTAGGTAACTCTAACTGTAACACTTACTTTTTGCCGGTAATGTGCCCATGACTGCTTCTAGCTGTTCGATCTTGCAGCTGTTCGAAGCGAATTCGAATAGTGCAATGTTCGTTCCAATATTCGAAGCATTCAAATATGTGCACAAGCCTACTGTGTACAGCACTTTCACTCAACTTTCACTCTTTCAATGAAAGCCTTTGTGATCATCAGACCAAGAAATGCTGAGCAGCAGTACCTAGTAAACAACCTTATTATTTTTACCGACTTTATGAATTATAAATACCAAGGGGCTCAAATTTTATTTTTCACAATCGTATAATGCCAACACACAATGAACCACAGAAAGAATCAACTGTTGTTTTTTAGCTGGAATAGCCGAAACATAAAAGTAGCAATTAGATATGAATGCATAAAGACCACTTATACAACATGCTGCAGCTGCTAGCCAAATCCACATCTGTAACATGCACATGATGCTATACCACTGGTGCTCATCTTTCCATAGATTTTATTGGGTATCCATGTCTATGCTCTATATCTAATCCTGTAAGTATTACGTTTGTCTTTTGGCTGAGGCAGTGGACCATGGTACAATTAGCATTTTTAGAAGCGAAACTCCTTGTGGGTCTGTCCATCTTTTGTACGTATGTAGTAGTATGTAGCCACCGGTGGCACATACCCGCTCTAGAGTGGGTATGTGCCACAGGGGATGCGAGATGGCAGATGGTGGTACATGGAGTATTCACTAGATAGAGGCACGGAGGAACGGACAGACAGACTAGTAGTCGTAGACGGATAGACGTTCGGACGGATAGACACGTGGACGTACGGATGGATGGATGCACGGACTCACAGATGGACGCACGGACAGACAGATGGACGGACGGACTCACGGATGGACGCACGGACAGACAGATGGTCGAACATACGGAAGTATGACGGGCTGATGGATGCTTCGACCCACTCATTATCATCCACTTTGTGGATACGCTGTGATTTTGTCACATAAAACATGCACAAGCTTTCCTTCCTTGCTCTGGCAAGACACGAAACCTGGTTCTCATTGACACAGGTGTTAAAAAAAAAAAAAGGGAGAAAGAAAAAAACATATCCGATCTTCTAGCTGTTTGAGCTAACTCTTTGCGGTCGGAAAACTTTACCCACATTACGTCCCTTTCAGTGTGAAGCTCAAGTAAACAAAACTCAAATAAAAGAAGTTCATTACTCATTAGGAGATGATCCACAAAGCAATGAGAAAATGCACACATCAATCAACCATGAAACAAGTTATCGAGAAGTGCCGTACCATGAGCCGCTGTGGTCACGTTGCATTGTTGGTAGTAGAGTGACAATGAACCATGAAGAGTTAAACCTAATTACCTTCTGGTAATGAAAGAGGCGGAGCATCTCGGGCCCATGCATATATGATCTGAGGTCCACGAGCACAGGTCGGCCCTCGAAAGAACTCCGAGTTGGACTTGCTCATCTCTCCGCAGTCCCACACCGCACGTGGAGAATCCTGCTCACGGTAGCCCGGTTCCTGACAGCCATAGATCAGTATGTGGTGGGCCACGTGCATTGTTGCATTTGGCTTGAATGCCACTGAAATGCAGACAGACAGGTGTTCAATTGTTAGACATTTCTCAAGTTAGAAAATTTTAATTACGCCATGTCCAAAGTAGAGCCCAACATTTCTCCAATATTAATTAAAGAAACTACCACAAGCAAATACACCTACACAATCTCCCATTCGTGTGCTCTATTAAAATTAAAATAAAAGCCATTTATTGGATTTAATAAGTGGCTGAATACTGCCTATCCATAGAATAGTTGTCCTAGAATTTTTTAGCGAAAGATTCGCGACTCAACTTATACAAAGATTTGATGTTATTTTAAAATCCATATAATATACCTTTCGAGGCCCATTTATTATCGGCGGCAAAGTCTCACAGCCAAGCTCCAAATACGAAAATGAGCAATATAGATAAAAAAGTTACACTTCAAAATGCCAATAATTGTGTGGATGCACTGTCTGATACAACAGAAATTCATCACAGCTATGTTATTCTACATTCAATATAACAAAGCTATAAAGAACAGTTACTAGATCTCAACAAATACAAGAACATCAGCGAAAATTGCATCAGCATAGAATGCCTCTGAGAGAATCTAATAATGACACAAATAAACATCAATGTATGTCTGAAAAATACACTTTCAAGCAAATATACAAATCACTTCTTGAAAACAAAACAAAATAACTATATCTGAAAGCTGCAAGCCATGACCTAGATGTTGGAGACAATACTACTGTCCTTAAAATGGGTACATAGATATTCACAATCACTTGCTTTTATGATTTTATTTTAAGAGGGTGCTTTTAACAAAGAGACACATTTTTTTTTAAGTAGAAATTTCTTCAGAAGAGCTAATCTGTTACAAATAGTTGCACCTGTCGAGAGCTGACAGGGACATAACTTAGAGCATGATGCAAACAATCTTCAGCACTTAATGATCAGCAAGCGCGCTATAAATCTATAGACAAATGTGTCTATATGAAGCCAACATCCTGGAACATTGGAATGCATGTGCTCCTGGCAAGGCACGTGCTCGCAGCTAGAGCGATGTCCTCACATATTAGGATCTCTTATGATTTTTAAGTGTCGTACCATTTGTCATAGCACCTTCATATGGAAGTGTCAGGGTATCCAAGTTGTTTGCTCAAACTATTCTTTTTAAAATGACAAGACTTGCAGTGGATATTTACCACCCATTTTTTGGCTATGGGAGCTAGACAAGAGCGACATGCCATTTAAAATGGGTAAACTAAACAGGCATGAGATTCCAACAATGAGCGAGAACTTTTGCTGCAATTCGTCGACAAAATATTGTGCCATGCTTTGGCAGATTTTTTTTAGCTTGCTATATTCATGCGCTATCCAAGTTTTAATTGAATAGCTCGTGTTTTTCTCTAACTAATGCAATTAACCATATTGCAATGACTTGGGGAACTGCTCCATTTTCCCTTTCGTACTCACCCACATACTTATGCTTGTTCGGCGTTATGTGGAACGCTGTACAGAGGTATGTTTCATTCTGCGACAGAGGTAAGAGAAGATAAATTACATAGAACACCCTTTCTCACATCTCTAAATGTGAAATACAGCTGCTCGATGAAAAGATAGTGTAACCAGTGGTGTGCCTCGCAAGTGGCGGGAGCCACCTAGCTGAGACTGTTGCTGCTGTTGTGCCTGAAGACATGTTGCACCAAGTTTGTTTAAAGAAGCACTGACACAAAATTCCGAAGGTGACATAATGAGCAAGGCAGATTTATCTACATATATACACACTTATGAAATATCAAGGGCAAATATGCCTAGAACATATTTAAAATAAATTAGCAAGTAATTTGCACGACGTAGAGAGGCACAGCTCCTCGAAACACCAATGCCAACACAGTGACAGTGTAAACAAACCTACGTTGCGCGTTTGTGTTCGCTGGTTGCTGGGACGCACCTTGTGCTTGCACTGCGTGCAATTTCTTCCTCAACGCCTGCAGCTTTACGTGTGCTGGCTCACAGCGAGGTGCCCATCTGCACATGTTCTTATGCGTAGCCACAACGTCACAGTTTTGCATGGTCACCTGGCCAGCTGCATTTAGCTTGCTACCAGACGTGCTCTTTGAAGCCGATACTGCAACTGGGTTGTCTAACAATGCCTCTAAATAAATAACCATTGCGCAGTCATGGAAACGAGGTTTTCAGCTGTGATAAGTAGGTCATAAGCTACCTATTACCACAACAAAAATAAAACAAGGTGCAAAATTTTTTGCAGCGCTCTTTAAAGAAAACACAAGTTTTCTTGTGTTCCCTTGAAGAGCCTTAAATTCTTGGAAAATGTTATTGGCGACCAGGGCATCAACGTTGCCCTGAATGCATTACTTCTTTCAGAAACAAGAATGCTTTATTTCATCATTAGGAATTTTAACAGCACTTATTGCCATACAAAAATTTGTGGTATAAATGCTGATGTCAGCATCTTTTTTTGGGGTTGAACAACACAACGCAATAGAGCAGCTCTTCAGCATGCTCATATATGCCGGGACAGCGTGATGCGTGGCTGTATGTGTACTAATACGAAAACAGCAGAAATAGTTAACACAGCGTTCCCTCTTGTGCTCAGTGTTTTATCGCAATGCAACAGGCCACACTTTTTTTTATCAAGCGGCCATGTTTGAACACTGGAAAAACGCTTTACACTGGAAAAATGATTTACACACAATTATGAGAAAGAATGTTGGTTGGCTGAGAATTAGTGCGCAAATTTGCCCTTCACATACTCCGACACAAAAGAGCAAGCAGTTACTAGTGTGTCTCTCTATCAATAAATACTAAAAAAAGAAGAAAAACGACGGCAGGTTTACCCTAGTGGTGCCAAGTGTGAAAGAAGTGCTGAGCTGGGCAGCCCCCTTTGTTCTCTTGTCTCTCCTGCTCTCTTTCTTTTGTTCTCTCTTTCAGTTACTTCTGTGTTTTTCGATTTCTATTCTTTCTGCCTATTCTGTTTCTTTCTTTCTTTCTCCCTTGCCTCCTCTTTCAGTTCTTATATGTGACAAGCGTTGCGTTCCCTGGCCACATTAGTAATGTCAGCACTTCATATCATCATCAAGGCACTCAAAGAATGAGAGGTAGAAGACTTCTCTTTCGCGCAAGCACGCACTCAATTGTTGGCTATGCTACACATAGTTTCATCAGCGTTGATATCACTATCAAAGCTTTCAAGAACAAGAAAAGAAGACGTGTCAAGATCATCATCAAGGTGCTCGAAGCACAAGAGGAAAAGAACACCTTTGTTTGAGGTGAGCGCATGCTCGATATGTTACACCTGGCTGTGCTATACGTGTTTTCGCCTGTGTCATGCCAAGCGACGACAACAGCATAATAACCTGGCCTGCTAAAGGGCCCCCCACTTTGAAATTTCTACTGTTAATAGTAGAGTGCAGCAAATGCCTGTTCAGAAACACGTAGGACATATTTTTTAGAGACATTTCCAGCAGTCGTAGTACATGTATTTGCAATTGCACACTTATGTATATAATCTTTCGTCTAGAGCTCATGGAAATTTGATATTTTGCAGTATTGTTCACAGCGAATGGTTTCCGTTGCCATAAATAAAATAACTTCTTGAAATCCGTCAGTTCATGACTCACAGAGCGTCTGTGTGTGTCACGTATTTCTATGTCTGTGTGTTTTTGTGCAGTAAAAAACTACAGTATGACATACCAACGCACCCAAAATGCCACGTTAATTATACTATGCATCCACATTTCAGCGTAAAAGTAAAGCTGAAAGCTGCTTATAACAACAGAAAAAACGTACTTCAGCAGTCCTGAGACAAAATATTTTAATGCACTGTCGATTACAGCTCTATATTTCCACAAAAACACGAAATAATACGATTCTCCAACAGTGACGTTAAGAACTGACAGTTCACTCTAATAGACAGTTTATCATATAAGGCATGCATCTGGCACGTTTACTACATTTAACTTCTTACAAAGCCATCACAGAGCTATCGTAAGTCAGCGCAGTACAGAATTCCCAATACAAACTGCAGCCCGAGTGCAACAAGAGCTGTACCCTGAATGTGGCTTATTCTACGAGCATCTTTTAAACAATGTTTCATTCTGAGGCAAATAAAATACAAATATCAAGGAAACATAATCATGATGAATGAAGATACGATTGTCACAAAAAAAATTGGTCGTTACATTAAAAGACATAGAAGCGAAAGAAACACAATAAAATAAAGAAATAGAGCCAATATGATGCGCCTGTCAATGTTGCGAAGAATTCGCTGACATTTTCCCTTTCATAATTCTAAATAGCGAAAGCAAGATAAAAATGGAATGCAGTCGCGACTGGCATGGCCAGGTGCATTAGTTGGTTTCCTGTTCGTAATCAGTAAGCACTTACAGACATTTGTAGAGCTCTCTAGAAATTTTCGCTATGATGTTTAACTTTATGGTTTGTAACCATCATCGACTTAATTAGCTGAAGCAAACGGCAGTGAATACCGGCAAGCAGTTCAGCACGAATGCCGGAAAAGAAACGCCGGTGTTCGTTCCACAATGCAAGTGGTAACTGAAGATACGATGATATTTGTTATGCAAATTTAGAGAGGTTGAAGCTGAATACCCACGGAAGTAAACTCGCCTAATCAAACTTGTACGTGACAATAAAGTATATTATTAGTTAAGGACATGGGGCATAAGAAAAACAACGTTGCAGCGGTTGGAGGAAAGGATCATTGGATGCGATCTTGAACGTTACGCACGTTTCCATATGGTTTTTTCCCGGTAAACGGGCGTTATGAGAAGACATCATCGTTTAATATCCCTGCGACTAGCACAACCGTCACCTCGAATAGATAGCAGAATGCTGCGGTACGTGGAAAACAGACCTTTCTGTCATACTCGAGCATGCGTGACAGGTGGGGCAACAAACAATCAGGACGCGAGAAACAAAAAATCAGACATGTTACCTGCGTAGGTCGGACGTGAGGCATCAACAACGGGAACTGTGTTGCCGCCGATGTGCTCGCTGACATATATACAACTGTCACACATAGTGAGAGAAAAGAGCAAACAAACACTCTTGCCATTTCCTTAGCGTAACACAAACAGCTGCCAGCGATTCTTCAGGTGTTAACAAGAGCCTCCTACGCGACGGAGAACGAAAGTAGGAAGCACTGAGCGAGGAGGATAAGGAGCGATGATGATGATGATAGCGTTGATCCTGATTCTCGTCACAAAATTATATTTACTAATAAAGTAACTTGCTGTTCGTGCATAAAAAACACGAAATAGTTTATAAATTTTTTTGTGGTTTTTGTATTACTTTTATACAACCTGCGTTGAAGACAATTTCCTCCAAGATCTTCAAGTCTTTGTTGCATTTCTCTGAGGCTACGTTTTCGTATGCTCCAAACGCCAAATGTGAAACGTCGTGTTTTGAACAAAAATAACAATTTTGTAGGCTACAATAGAACATAATAAATAGTTCAACGCAATCAAAGCATTTGAAAAAGTATATTATTTAAAAATTTTACCCTAAGTCAACATCTACACTTGCTGGGTATGTTTATTTAGATCTTTGAGGCTATTGCTTTTCTCTTTATGAGCTGCAAAAGCGAAAACAAAAACAACAAAAAAACATCATGCACCGCAATTCGGTCTCATAAACGATACCCAAACAGTAATGCGGGTGACATTTCTAGAGTTCCCAATAATGTTTCTTTGGCATGCAGCATAGAAAATATACAGACTCTATGGGAGCAAAAATTTGCGTCACTCCTCCCTCCTCCTAGAGGACGCTGTCGTCGGGGCGCTTTTTGAAGTTATTGGCAAAACATCTTTTTTTGACAATGTCTTGCCCATGACCTACTACACTCCTGACCTGTTCAGATAGCGGGGTTCCTATGGGAGCGCGTGTCCCCGCTCTCGTTCAATCGCTCGCCGTAGGTGGCGCTACCTATAACCTGTTCGTCTGCTACTGTGCGGCCGGCAGGAGGGCGACGGACTGATACCATGCGTCTGCTTCTGTGACAAACTGCCTATACGTGTGATTGTTTTTTGCTGAAAAGGCTAACGTGTGCTATGTGTTACATTTTAGTAGTTAGGCTATACTGGTTGATTGACTTCTAAAGCTGTATATTTGCGTAGAAATGTCTTGCTGCATGGTTGTTTTTGCCATTCCAGCCTAAAAAAACTTCAATTTAGTATTCATAAAGCTTTTGACTAATAATGTACTCATTGGTAATAGAATATCAAACTGATTTTAGGTTGTTTAGGACGCGTCAGGTGAAACGCAGTGCCCCTGTTGAGCACTTACCTTGGACACTCGCCCTCGACAGGTGTTACACTTGTAGTCAATTGATAGAAGAGAATAATGCACATACGCCAACGGACGCATATCAAGGAGAGACACAGGAATTGAAGCTTTAACTCTTACTGTGACCTACACAACAAAAATTGTGCGTCAAATTTCGCTACGGGAGTTTGTCTGCTGGAACGGGGAGCGCTGGCCGATGCGCGTTTCTATGATTTTATATGTCCGTGCGATGAGACGATATGGTAAAGGCAGTGATGTGCCTATCGAGGGCAACACATTGCGACCCCAATAAAGTTTTTATCGTCATCATTATCATCATCTTGTCGAGCATAGTTAATAATAATAATAATAATAATAATAATAATAATAATAATAATAATAATAATAATAATAATAATAATAATAATAATAATGTTTTATTTTTCATCAATAGTTTGATGAAGGACAGCGGCAGGTAAAAGCTGCTCTTCGAAAGAGGCAGCTTGACATAGGCCCACAGACGCCTTTAGCACGACAGCACTGGCAAACAGTTAGCAATGTTATCTAAGCAACAATTACAAAAATATCAAGTTCAAATTCTAAAAATAAAAATAGCAACCATGATAACAATGTAGCAACTGCAAAGAAATCTTGAAAACTATACATGTGTATATCGTGCAATTGAGTTCGGGTACAGAGTAAGAAATCTATGCCAGCTTTCACATATTTATCAATTAACGTAGAAACTGTGTAGAACAACCTATCTGTGGAGTAGTTTGTTCTCGAAGTTTTTATTTTCCATGTTTCTTTATGTCATGTTTCGAACAAATTATTTGGCTGCAGTTTCGAGAGGTCGTACAAATAATGTCGACTTTCTTGAAATTGACGCCTGACCACCAATGCTAACTTAAAATCGTAGAGACGATGTAGGGGTGGTATTCCAGCCTGTTGAAACAATTCACTTCTGCGAGCATCATACGACCAGTAAAAAATTATTCTAATATACGTCTTTTGCATCAGGTACAGTTTTTGTAAGCGCGTGTTAGTCGTAGTCCTTCATACCAAGAAACAATAAGCAAGATGCCAACAGAACAGTCATTTATAAAGTAAGAATTTTACCTTGTATAGTAGAACAGTTTTGCCACTGTACACCGTGCCCTCTACGCGAGATAACTGACCCAGCACACTGTAAATGCGATCGTTTCAAAGCATATTGCTCGAAAATGTAACTCCAAGAATTTTTATACAATTTACTAACTCAATAATAGTATCGCCATACTTGAAATGTATGTTTTCATTAACAGACTTATTTTTAGGGCGGAATAGTACCGCCTTTGTTGTACTAGTGGTTATGTTTGATTGATAGCGCCCAAGGGCGACACCCGCAGTTGGGGCGCGTACACATGCTGAAAATGTGCCATTATACTCGTTTGTCAATGAAAAGCAGATCCCTCAAAGTGATATCAAGGTTTCTGCTAAAAGAATTTGGCGAGTGTATGCGTGTGATTCGAGCAATGTTAGAGCACTTCAAAATGAAACAAAACACATTTGTCGCTTTACTTATGCGTGCCACAATATGCCAGTTAAAGCTGATGTTTCAAACAAAGTTTCTGCACTTTCGAAGAATATCCTACTTGCTGGCACACAGTGACGGCTTGTGTCTGCAATAAAGAAAAACATATGTACGCGTACAGAGCTGCGTGCATTTGGGTCATAGTTCAATAAAATGTGCTAGCAAGGTTCTGGGCGCGTACATGATACAATGGAGGCATGCAACTAAACTTTTAAAATCTTGCGAGATTTTGGCTTTTCGGCTATTCTCTTTCTCTTTCCTTCTTTGGCTGTTTTGTCCCGCACGTAGTTTGAGAAGAAAGGACGGCTAAATTTTTGCAACACTAGCCGCGCCATGGCTTCTCGGTGCTCGCTAGTAGCGCCTTTATGGCTGAAAAGAGGGTTCAAGGCCACTGCAGGTAGCACAGTTTGCACAAAAAGTGCCATCGGCCTCTTTTTGGAAATGGCCAATGGCGCAAATGCTTCCGCGGCCCTTTCTAGAGTGCTCACAAAGGAAAGAAATGAGATCGTTGGGTATGAAAGCCCTCCCCTGTCTAAATTAAATATCACAGCAGTAGCTGGTCCAGATGAGCTGGGAGCCTTGATTTTGCCGATGCAGTCGTCGCAAGTAATGCAATCCTCAGCTGCTTTCACCAGGAAGCCCGCTATAAGGCCAAGCGTGCTGGCCCTTATGCCTGGCTGTGGGGCACCTGTGGGAAGGTAGAAATGAAAAGTGTGCAAGAATTTTATCAGTATATAGATAAGCATGCATGATTAAACCGACACGTGTCCGTATACAAAATATGAGAAATATATATATATATATATATATATATATATATATATATGGATGTTAATGCGCTTTCAGATAACAACTGTTGCCCCACCGCGGTGGTCTAGTGGCTAAGGTACTCGGCTGCTGACCCGCAGGTCGCGGGACCGAATCCCGGCTTCGGCGGCTGCACTTTCGATGGAGGTGAAAATGCCGTAGGCCCGCGTTCTCAGATTTGGGCGCACGTTAAAGAACCCCAGGTGGTCGAAATTTCTGGAGCCCTTCACTACGGTGTCTCTCATAATAATATGGTGGTTTTGGAACGTTAAACCCCACATATCATCAAGATAACTGTTCATTCAGCCGACGTTTGCGTCGGGAGAGCCCCGTCTTTTTCAAGGTATAATAATATTTACACATTTTCCGCGTCGATTTATAGCTTGTCACGACAGGAGGGAAGAAGTCCGGAGAATAGTATAAACAACAACATAAAAAAAACTGAGGGAGAAACGTTTAAAAATAAAAAAAAATCTAGGAGAAGAAGCAAGAGAAAGACGACGGGATTAGGAAGGGACAGCATCTCAAGAGAGTAAGGCGAACGCAAACGAGCCATGCCATCATCTGTGTGCCAGTTATGACAGTGATTCAAAACCGCCGAAAATTTCTTCCCCGATTGCGGGAAAGGGACGTCGGTTAGTCGAGTTGTGTGGGCGCCTGGTGAAAGCATGTTATATTTTTAAATGTAAGCCATAGTACCTGCTTGTACCATGGACTTATCGTTACATACATACACAGTATAACTGATTGAGAAGCATGTTTTCATCTACATCGTGCACTGACGCAAACGCTGCCTCACGCGGCTTGCATGTAACACAGTAAGCAGCGCAGAGTTTATAATATATGCATAATATCGTATAGTGGGGAATTGTTGGACGGTGTGTAATAATTTTTAAATAATGTAAATCATTCCATTACACGGAATCAACGAGATATGAAAAGCGCACCACGGCAAGTCTGCAGGGCTTCTAGATGTGGCCGCATCGTCTGGGTTATAGTAGCAGATGTCGATGCCGCGCACTCGCCTGACGACCCTTGATTCTGGTTTACTAGCGAGTGCATTTCCAGAGGTTGTCCGGCTTGCTTTACTGCTGTGGAGCACGACGCCTGCCTTGCACTGGGCGATCCAAGAGGAGACGTTGTTTGCTCTGTACTGCCGCTTGGTGATGAGTGCATCATTCCCATCACGAGGACTTTCTGCAGTGATGAAAGCGCAGCACGGGCGTCTGTCTGATCGTTGCTTCCTTGAAGCTGTCTGATGGTGGAAAAAAGTGCTTCGACAGGGTCACTGGAGAATTTGGCAGTCAACACGTATAGGAAACCTGAACGGATTAGAAATTGTGTGCACTGTACTGTGGACATTGTGGTCAGTTGGAGAGCTTCGTATGTTTCAAGAGATATGAATGCCCTCTTATGTGGTGCCGCGGCTTTCCATGCTGCGAAAAAGGGCAGAAATTCCTGCTCCAGCCATATCAACCTGAAAATAAAGCAGTTTATTGTAGAAAATATGAAACCTAGCGGGATAAATGGAATGTACCTGTCATCATCTGGGGAACTGAACGGCATCCTGTTTTGGTCCCGGCTTACTACGTGGAAGGTTGTATTTCTTATGTTGTGTATGGTGAACCATTTAAATATCATTTCCATCAGCTCGATGGTTGGCAGGCAGTCTTCAAACCCGAAAATGCCAAATCTGCGGCCGTATTGTAAGAGGTATCGTAAGGCCGATGTCACCTAGAAACCAAGGAGACGCGACATATTAAAAATGATCGGAATTATTTAGAGAGAGGTTTCTAAGCTTGGACGTTCGTATACAGCAAGTGAGACGAGTTACAAGTGGCACTGCAGTCATCAATAACGTGCACTTTTAAGTGAGTTTGTGTTAGTGAACATATATTTATAGAAGCTCTAATGATACGTAATTATTGTGTGGTAAGCAATACGCGCAGGTACATTCGTTAAGAAAGGGAAATTGTATGTTCAGATAACCATGCGCTGTTAGCAGCAGCAGTAGCAGCAGCTCATGTGCATGTTTTTATGTGACCATACTGATAAATATGTTAGCAGTTATATACGTATTGAATTACATTTTCACCATTTGCTTCCGTTTGGGTTCTACAAACAAATAAACCAGAAACTAACATGAATATTCACGTATCGTTTGCGGTGAATTACTATTAAAAGGCAGTTTTTGTACTGCTTCATTTGAACGAAAAGCTGCAAAATTTTTTCTGCTTCTGCATGAACATTCACTTGACGTAATATGATGTAAAATGAGTTGTGGCGTAATATTAGCGCATAAAAGTTTGCCCGAGCGCGCCAAAGAATTTGAGAAGTATAAACGTCACTACTGATAGAAAACTGCGAGCATGATTCTAGCTCAATTAGATGTATTTTTTTGTGTAATACAGGTTGCAGGAAGCATACATAATTTACAGCTAACGAAAAGGCATTTCCTGCATGACCTGTGTGCGTCACGCATTGTGATGTCTACAAGGAATACAGAGAATCTGGGAGTGTGTGACACTAACGCTAAATGGGTTTACACCTTTTCTTATACATGCCTGTGGAGAGAACACTTCAACGGCCCTCTTCACGCTTAATTTCTCGAAGTTCGTCGGGTAAACGTGCTTCTGCGTAAGGTTCCGAACAAGCTTGAACGACGACTGTTTTTCTGTTATGTCCAGCAACTTTCTCAAATACGTGGGGCTGTAGTAATGCCCATTGTTGAACAGAACGCGTTTGGTGGACAACATCTGGTTGCGGAGATTTTTCAGGATGTGGCAGTGGTCAAAAGAAAGGAAGAGCCTCCGATTCATATCCATTGGATGTCTGCAACAACAACAAAAAAAAATGAATAAATAAATTGGAGAAAGGCGGCGTTTGCGGTGTGAATAATTAGTTGCATATACGGTTTTCTGTTTTTTACCAAAGTAATGTAAATGTTAGCCATTCGAAGGACGTGTGCGTTGTTAATTATTACCTTATTATAAAATTTCTCCACTCATGCCATGATCCTGCAGGTCTGTGTGTGTGTTTTATTGAGATTACCTACACCTTAAATCTTCCGAAACTTTAAGTATACTCACCCATTCATACAGTCGCATGCAGGTGCGCATACATTACGCAAACGCGTAACGTCAATTGATTTGTAAAGACGGGCTATTTACAGCGATTGTACTGTTGATAGCAATCTTGTTATGGACACGGCTTTCTTATATGGCAGCGCTGATTAAAAAAAAAGAAGGGGGGGGGGGGCTCTGATGCTGATACAGGCTTTTTTTTTTGTGCGACCAAGTCTTTTTTTTTTTTTTTTCACTCAAACACGGCATGCATGCGCGTGCATACATTGATTGATAGATATGTGGGGTTTAACGTCCCAAAACCACCATATGATTTTGAGAGACGCCGTAGTGGAGGGCTCCGGAAATTTCGACCACCTGGGGTTCTTTAACGTGCACCCAAATCTGAGAACGCGGGCCTACAACATTTCCGCCTCCATCGGAAAAGCAGCAGCCGCAGCTGGGATTCGATCCATGCATACATTGAGGGCACACTGCGAATACATATAAAAAAATATTTACACTAGGCATTGCGCACAGCTTAATGCGAGCTGAGAGCAAAAATATATACTTAGCAACTTACGGCACAACTGGCATCATACGACCATTCCCTAACATGGTGAACATCTTTTTGTTCGAAGCGTGGTTGTCAGCTACAAGTCGGACCACTTGGAATCCTGCTTCTTCGATGGACTTAATTACTTCAAGTGTTAGTTGATGCAGGTGGTCTCCTTTTACTGACTGCGTGAAATAATATCCCACGGGTAGCCTGAAAAAGATAAAAATTAGCAGTATTCTGTAGCGTCGGTGTCAGCTGGGCTTAAAATCTCACTCCGTTGGAGAGAGGAGGAGAGCCAATTGCTCATCTCGAGCGCTTGTCAAATAAGTGCACAATGCTAAAGTTGACTTGCCGGGGGAAAGGGGGGGGGGGAGCCCTCCTTAAAAAATAGAAGACGACTCCCCCTGCCCCTCCCCAGACTTTCAGCCCTGGTCGCGGAATAGCACATCATTGGTTAATTAAAGACAACGTTTTCTTTTTATATCTATAGGTGGGGTTAGTCTTTCAGTCACAGCGAAACGTATAGTGATAGACAAAGTGATGATTCACTTACGTGTAGTGCGTTGATAAGCCTACAAATACAAAGGCGAGAAGGTGTGTGGCCAGCTCGTTCTGAATGCCCACTTCTTTTTCTAGGCCTCCCATTTCGACTAGGCCATGGACTTTGTCTCCTTTTTTTTCGTACGTCAGTGCTTGCTTTAAAGACATTTCATCCACAATCAAAGAGCCCATTTTTTCCTAACAAAAAAAATGGGGGGGGGGGGAATTCACTGTTAACAGACATGCGTTATATATCGGCGGAGACAGTTAATTATATAAATAACCTTCTTTGTTGTTCCGTACATGACCCATAATTTAACAGAAATGATTAGGGTTTAGAGCAAACATAGCGCACTGCCGTATACTCTTAAACAATACATCTTACGTTCGAGTAATCCTTGCCACAGGTCTGGTCCCTGTTTATTCACTTTAAATCACTTTTCATTCGGCTATACTAGCATGTATTTTGATCAGTCAAACACTGCCGCGTGCGCTGCTTCCTTCGTTATTCGCGTGCATATTGTAAATAATTCTGATCGAAGTAACGTACCCGTTCGGACAAGTGTGTGCTTTCCGTGTGCAGCCTTTGCTTCATTAGCGACGAAACAACTGCTCCAGTACAGTAGCCAATGTAACGCTTCAGTGTCATGCGACTTGGAAGGGTGAGGCACCCAGACCTCCGCAACATTTCGTACCCGCAGGGTGATTTAGCTTGCCACATTATGGCCTGCCTGATGGTCACCTCTTTCCAACGGTGATTTTTCTCACGCAGGCATTGCAATTGCTCCTTCAAAAATTCAGCCTTCTTGTCGTTCTCGTCCAGCATTTCCTGATGATGAAAGGGCAGTTGAAATGCGTAAATCACGCGCAAGATAACATACTGGAAGAAAGCGGAAGTGCAGGGGAGAATGGAAGCTTGACCCGCTGAAACATCGTAGAGCAGGGAATGCCGGCGCATCCAACAATTCGACATTTACGTACTGGACTTGCCCTTGTCAAGACAAGTTTAGATGTTGTGGGAGAGTGAGCAAACGTTCACACACACGCTACTAAAGGAGGCTGTTGCTGTCCTGACAAAGAATAGTGCACCTGATTGTCGAAACCTTGCATTTGGCATCATTCCTTATTCAACAATTCATAATCGCGAGAAAAGATATGCGTTTACTCTTAAGACAATAATAGATGTTTCATGTCACCACGTGGACATTCAATTGCAGCTATGCTACATTAATGAATTGCGCAACTTCAGACTTGCGTCATGTTCAGTAACCGGCCACCGACTCACACATACGGACTAGCGGAAACTGTTCACTTACACCTTTCCAAACCATTCCTTCCTTTTTGAATGCAATGCTGCTCGCTCAAGTTTATAAGGCAGACATCACATGTGCGTCAAGCGTGGCTTCCTGTACGAGCATAAACCGATCGGCCCATAGCACCAACACAACACAGCTTGCAAATTACTGTCTTTCCAGTTGTCAGTCCAATGTCCTTAATTGTTTGCGACGACAGAAATTTGAACTCGTTGTTCGCAGGATAAAGGAATAAACTCGGGGTGCGCCAATCACGCAAGGGGGTACACACCGACCTTCGTATCTTAAACACTTGCTCATGTGCGCGCTTACCCACCAACCTTCTTTTATTCCGTGTCCTTATGTCAGGCCTACACCTTCGTATGACCAGAAAGATTGCCAGCATCGGCGTACACTAAAATGTCACGTAAATTTATATGAAGAAGAAAATCTATAAACAGAGTTTCTCTCGAGCAGACATCATGACAGCGGACTTGTCATCCTTAAGGCTATAATTGTATTTCAGTCTTTCAGAAAACAAGCCTGCTTGTCGAAACGCCGGCTCGAAACAACTTTGCTAAAACTACTGATTAAGCGAGTTGGTTCATGATTATTTTCAGTGTTTGTGTGTGTGTAAACAGCGATTAAAGAATGGGAACAACCCCTGTTCACAGGTTTTTTACTGCAAGCTTCCATCCTCCCCTTTCTGACGTTTCTTACAAAAAGTATAGGGACACTAAGTTAATAGACTGATAAATGAGTACCTGATAATTCTCTATCGTTCCTGTTCCGATCATACGACTATTAGAACAGAAAAATTAAGACTAGGTTTAATGTTCTGAGTTTGGCGAACAATCTTCGACACGTGCACGTCGCTTTATGTTGCGTCGCTCCTTGTGTACTTGGCCGCATTGGCTGAGAACATTCTTTGAAACTTGCTACTTCAGACCTTGCATCTACTAACACAGCAGTCTTAGACATTACCTGAGGCCGTCAAAGTATGACGTCACTGCTAGCCGATGCGCGAGAACTTAAGGGTAGCATCGCCACCTTTACAATCTCTTATAGTTTCGAGAATTCCTTCGCTCACCGGACGTCCTCTCGTAGTACGGGTGATGTTGATAGAATTGACTTACTCCTAAATTGTTATTATGTTCAGAGTCATTTAAAATTAAGTGCGAATATAAAAGGATTAATATAACATTCGTCCACTGACGTAACTGCGTACCTGCAGCGTTAGAGCGCCATTCGCCTCGGCGAGGGCTTTCATCTCGAAAAAATCTTTCTTTAGCTTCTCTAGCTGTGAATGCAAATTACTGTTCATTTCTTTCAGCCTGCTGCACTTCCGCCGCAACGTCTTAGTTGCCGCGACCAGGGAGCGCATCTTCTTCAAACCGATCGACGTTTGCGACGTCATGGAGCGCCGCACTGGCCTCTTCTGGTGTTCCCCTTGTATAACTGAACTACAGTCCTCCATGTTGTCCTGACTTGATGGAAAATGCAACCACTCGGCCTCTTGTGCAGTTTCAATTGGGTTTTCAGAACTATATACTTCCCCAGGCTCCGCTGATGCTCGCTCTTCTTGAGAAGAATCTGCGTTGGACGTTCCCCTGTTAAGCCGAAAAAAATAGCGAAGCATGACAGATATATTGTCCCGCTAAACGCATAAGGGAATACTGCTAACATTATTCTTATCCGTTGTTGTGTTAGACTTCAAGTTTTACTTACAGTATTTTTACTTGTATGGGTGCCAGCGTGTTTCCCCCTGCGTTCGTTTTAGCCGCTTTTTCCGCGGCATTGGATCTTGCCCACGTGGATCAGGAGAAGCGGGAAATAAGGAAGGCACGGCTGTGGGCTTCAACATCTTCCTTTTCGTCACTGTTCTGTAATCTTCAGCGGTAAAATGCAGGCTGCATACCTTCGACCGGTCGCTGGGCTCCCAGCGATGCTTTCCTGAACCTTCATCAAAGGTAAAGGCGTATACGCATGGCTAGCAAGATTGCAAAATAACAGTCCATAACACCTTTTTTGTAATTAATTTTCCAAAATGTAACAAGCCAAATGGGGAGGTTAAGAAAAAGCATAGCCACGATTTTATTCTGGGGAAGTACCTGTATACCCATTTAGTGCATTTTCATATTTTCTTCGCAGCCTTTGTAAATGTCTTTTTAGATGACTACATTCGTCGATTGATGTTTAGTGATGGTACGTGGTCGAGTCCAGTGGCATACTTGAAGCCCTTTATTCGAAGAGCTCATTGGCTATACAAGGTTTCATAACAAAGCTGAATTTCCTAATGGCTGCTCAGTAACGAAGCGCGACCCCAATACGACAGAGCCGAAACCGAGGCGCACTTGAGCGCCTTGGTCTTGGTTTAGAGCGCAAACCTCTAACCTGTACAATGACTCCGCCGTTGACGACGATGACTTCAGTGGTTTTTGTTCTTTTGCATTCTCCAAAACGAATCTTTGTCATGCATGATGTAATCTCAGATGCAGCACGCACATAAATAGAGTATCTGTCGCTGATTATTCCAGGTTCCTCATTTCGGTTTCACCGGCTGGGTCTCTTAACCCTCACAGAGCCGATGGGCTCATTGCACGAAGGACTTCAATTATGTCATTATACCCGACCGCCTGCCAGCCCTATATAGAGTGAACAGTTAATCGCCACATTTCGTTACCGGCGTAACGTTTCTAATTACCTTAAGTAAGCTTATACAGAAACGAACAAAGCTGTATGGGAAGATAGAAGTTTGAGATGAGAAATACATTTGACCCAAATTCGGTCGCTAACTTCAGTGACACCCAGTGTTCAAGAGTGTCCAGCGCTAAACACACACAACACACACACACACACACACACACACACACACACACCACACACACACACACACACACACACACAAACACACACACACACACACACACACACACACACACACACACCACACACACACACACACACACACACACACACACAGAGAGACAAACTGTGTGGAGGCAGCACGTAAATATTTCATATCATTAATTTTTTTATGGATTTCGGCGTCATTTGTTGAGGCAGCCTTCGGGAAGGGTGCTCGAACCCCTCGCAACCCACCGCTACGCATTTTACATAATTTACAGATTCGTATATTTACTTTTTTCTTGTGTGCTATATTTAAATTTCTTGGCACTATTTGTGGAGCCTGCCATATTAGCCGCGGTACTTTAAAAAAGCTTCATGTTTTTAGCTCAGTGAATTAGCATAACACACGGAAATAAAGTTTACTAAAGCACCCTGGTGCTTCTTGCTAGCTTGCAACTCGTTCTGAATTGAAACGACTCTCAAAAACACAAGACTCACCTTTTCTTCCAATTGCCTCGATCCATTCTTCCCGTATGTCTGTGGCAGGAAACTCGTGAAAACTTACTTTACTTTGTTTGCCTTGTTCCGATTTGCAATATGGCACGCAGCAATACACCATACTTACATTTGAGGTGTCAGCTCATCTAAAAAAAAAAAACTGCACGCGGCCACTATTAGAGCTGACTACTGCAGCTATCTGCCGTCTGCAAGTTTCTGCACACGACCTACTGTGTTTCTGCGTATCTTCTGCAATTTGTGTATGCGTATCGTCTGGAACCATCGTGATTCAGTGTGAACAATGAATGCCTAACAATAGTTTTTTTATCTCGTTGGACTACGTTTTCATTCAAGAAATATTTTCATAATAAATTTTCCTTCATTTGTAGAAAAGTTCCCGTCTGCTTGCCACTGTGACCCTTTGTGTGCTTTTTTTACGGTTCTATTTCTGCTTCAAACGTCCACACGAATGCAGCCAACTCTGACGAGGAATCATATCGCTTTATTTGCCATATTTTACACATTCATACACAATTCATGCACAATAAGAACGATTTGCACTGCCACAGCGATGGCTGAAGCAGACGACAGCGAACAGGTGCTGCCTAGCGCCACGCCGCTCGTAGGTGACGGCCCTAGCGGCAGAAGGTATGAACTAGAACGTGGGCGCTGGAAGAGGTGCTCTCTGGGCAGGTCAGGAGTGTAGTAGGTCATGGGGTT
>WOVY01003151.1:0-199958 GCA_013436015.1 Rhipicephalus annulatus
ACGCGTTGCAGGGCATTCAAGGAGCT
Source organism: Rhipicephalus annulatus (assembly GCA_013436015.1). Lineage (NCBI taxonomy): Eukaryota > Metazoa > Arthropoda > Arachnida > Ixodida > Ixodidae > Rhipicephalus > Rhipicephalus annulatus. The sequence continues at coordinate 27 of WOVY01003151.1, forward strand.
GCCGCAAAGCAGAGCGATCAAGGAAATGTCTCTTCCACTTAATCTCCATGTAGGAGCACTTTTCAGATCGCATTACAACCCCGGAGAAAAGATGTTTTCATTAATCTCGTCTCTCGAGAAAGCGCTAGTCTTTTCATTTGTTTGTCGTTTTGTAACGTAAGTGTTCAACAGGATTTATGAAATCATTATTTCAGACAACGAAGCAATTTCAACGTTTTAGCTTCGCCCCAGCAACGTTTGTTGCATGCGGACTATTTTTATACATGAAAGGCTTCCATAAGGTTGGTCTCCATGACTAACGCTTATGCATAACGACGTTGCGGTTTTTATAGTGCACTCAAGTGACGTAAGAAAGAGGCAATCAAGAAGGCATCGAGGAATTAACACACTTATTAGTAAAGTGGCTCAAGAGCCATGCATTTTTCAAGTGTCCGAAAATTGGGGGAAGGATTCCGGCCGCAGTAGGCCCGGGAAACAGCGGAAAGGCTGAACATCAGCGTGACCACCCAGGTGACATAGGCCCGGCCGCTAATCTGCAGGTTTGAAATAAAGTTTGTCCATCCATTCCAGCAGCGATTGTCGCATTTCAATGGAGGTGTAATGTTAGAGGTCCGTGTTTTTGTGTGACGCCACTCTCTGCTCGGGAAAGATTACATGATGGATGGCACTCTTAGAAGCATCTACTTCAAAGTACCTGATAATCATATATGGGTCGTTTTGGTACACGAAGAGAGAGATATAAACTTGAATAATTTCCAGCAGCTCAGGGCTGCGCTCCCACCTAGTGGCCAATGGAGAGACCGTGCCTTCCGGCAGCATCTTTCGCCTGCTGGATCACCCAGAGTTGCTCGTCCAGCTCTGAACTGAGCAGCGCGGTCCGCCAACGCACCGAAGGTCTCCGTCAGAGGCCGCGCCCCAGAATTGCTGATTACTGCTGGACATGCCCATAGGATATGGTCAAGAGTGGCTCTGGTGGCGCAGTATTGATATAGTTATTACTGGCATAGATGAATACGAAAATACTGTTATTTTAACAAATGCCGGTTGAAAGATAGACAACCTCATTGAAAAGTCCTTATAAAACATATTCAAATATTTACTAACAGACACGAGCTTACAGCGAGTCTACATAATCTTGAGCCCAGTTGTTTTCTGTAGACGCTGCTGGTATGGGGACGTCACAGGTGACGTAGAGCGAATACTAAAGGAACATGATGATGTGGTCGTTTCTTCCATCCGACCCACAGCTTCCTGCAAGAAATGGCTGCCCCTTACCATCGACGAGGGAGCAGAGAGTGGAACTTTATTCAAGAGGAAAGAAAAATGCGAATCTCGGAACTTTTATAGCTGGAGCCTTACAACTAGGGCTCCATGCAACGCGACGATTGGACGATCAGCTACTCTCCGTAAAGAGCAATTTCCGCAACACTCGTCGGCTCACAAGGCAGTTAAGGCACTTGTTTGCTCTGTAAGGACCACGGGCCTTTGCCGACGCCTGTGACTATTGTGCAGTGCCACCATCACATACGTCTCAGCCCCTTTATTGACCTATCCTGTCTTTTCCCCCTCTACTAATTCTTATCTTTCCACTCACTCCCCTGTACCTTTCCCCCCACGTAGGGTAGCGAACCCAACGGCTTTCTGGTTAACCTGCCTGCCTTCTCCCTTTAGTATTCCTCACTTCATTCTGGCCATATTCATCGAGGAAATAGGACACCGCAGAAGATGAAAAAAGAACTTTAAGTCACCCAACGTAAAACGCAGCGCTGAAACAATTTGTAGCAGAAGATTATGAAATGTGTTCGTGATAAAATTGAAAAAAAAATGTCGACTAAATCCGGCAATGTGCTATCTGGCCTGAAATTTTATTATCGCCCGCTGTCATCTGCTCAGAAACAAAACAAAAGAAAGAAACTTTCCCATCCTCTTGTCTACAAAAAACTTCGTCTCGCTAAATTAATTGTGACAAAGTGTTGGGTGTTGTGAGAAAATGTAGACTATAGAGGCTTCGTAATCGTTTTATGCAGGGCGGCAGAGCTCATTCTGCGACAGCGCAACAGGAGAAAAACTGGAGATATATCTGACTTCAATGTATTACAACTGCATAATGGTAGTTTTACAGAACGAAAGACGGGAATAGTTTTTCTAAAGAAAAATGGGCAGTCTGTTCGGGCATGTAAAGCGGAATAGCATCCATGTTTTTCATCTGAGAAAGCTTCTTCATCTCAGTTTTCTCCCATCTTTGGTCTTCCTTTTAACAAGAAAGGAATACGAGATTTTTCGTCACAAAAGTTGCTTCTCCAGCAGGAACAAAAAGAGAGGCTTCCACTCAGTTCGGTGTGATAAGAAGAGCGAAGCTACAGCGCGACTTAGTATTGTGCACTCAACGCATTGCAGAACAGGCCTTCGTCATTTCTTTTAAACCTTCATAATCCGTCTTTGCGCACACCTTGATATCAGGTTTCACCACGTTGTCAATCCAACCGCAACATCGTTTTCAACCTAAACTTTCATTTTATTTTATAATATTTGCTTGTATTTATTATCTTTCATCCTAGAACGCTTTGCAGAAGCCTCGTTGCTAACTTTCTTTCCTTGTTTTTTTTTGAAAGCTATGCGCCTTCTTTTCTCCTTATTTTTCGAAAGCTATGCGTCCAGTACCGAGTTTTGCGGAGCTCTAGTGCTGCCTCCCGTTTTTCGGTTTGTCTTTATAGTGAACTTGTTCGTACATTCTTCGACACATTTCTTTGTTTCTTTACAATTCTGCCATCTGCACCTTCACTTGTTGCTGTTTCTTTTTGTTTGCGTCACTCCCTCGGCCTATATGGGCGGGGTTCCACACGTTCATCTGAGTGAACTTATGCAACGCTCATGCAACAGTTAGTGAGCTCGTTTCACTGAAAAAACCTCGAAGAAGGGAGCATCGCGAATAAAGACACTGAACGCGTGCGGCAGCTGTGGTGCCTCCAGTAATCATGCAAGCTTGCTAAAGTGTCGATGTCTCACGCTTAAAAGCCGACTCACTGGAAGTCATGGCAAGGTGACAAGGGTAGAGTTATCGGCTATAGGAACCGATGAATGGTGTATAAAGAACAAACTCTCATCGAGAGACAAACATCTTCTGTTCAATTTCAACGAAACTATACTATGGTCTAGTGTGGGCTGAACTTAGACAACCTTTCGTAATTCTAGCGGATGCTGGCTATGTGATAAAAAGCGTTAGTTAGTGTTGCCACCCACCTTTTCATAATGGCAGCGTCATTTTTTTATGCTAAAATGAATGACAAAGTTGCCTGTTAAACTGATACAGTGATGCTGTTCCTAGTGGACCCTTCGCTGTTGTCCTTACGCACCTCGGTGAAAAGAATCCTTTGGTGGGGAAGATGCGGGCGGAGGAGGCGACCACTGAGAGGCCGCACTGAAATCGAGGTCGAGAGGTGCACCGAGGTGGTCGTAATCAAAGCGGGACCACACTGCCTGCGAGGAGGAAAATAATCGACAAAGATGAAGCGACCGGCTGTAGTTAAAACAGTGCTGGTTTATGTGATCCACGTCCTTTGCGCCAATATGTAGTAATTACTTCTCGTACGCTCGTGGAAAAAGTCAGTTGTTGCGATCGAAGCAGGAGGTGCCGTGAAAGCGTTTCGCTCTTCCGGCAGCTTCCACTGCGTCGAAGTCACTTTGCACTTTTCGCTATTTCAGGATACTACGTATATACGGTGAGTGCTTGTGCGATACAATGCGGTGCTGGCGAGACGGCGCGTGCTTTCAAAGCGAGGACAAGCGTTCGTGTTTGCTAGTTGCATGGTCTACATGCAAGGATGCCGGGGCGTTTAATGAGACCCGGGCACCACTGAGTTTACCGCCCTATTTGTTCTTTGTAAACGTTGTTGCGGCAAATCGGAACAACGGGAGAGCGCGCAGTACGCGACCGCTTCATTATGCACTCTGTCAGTAGACTTCTATTTTCGCCTATTCCCATCTAAGTATTAACGCTGCAGACACTCGGGGCAGAATGCGTACGCTGCACTGATTGAGTGGAAGGTGGGAATAGGGAGTAGAGAAACTGTTTCGGGGAGAACAGACAATCCGGTTCTGCTTGAACGAAGGGAGGACAAAAAAAAAAAAGAACGGTCGAAGGAAAACCTCCATTTCGGCTTCCGTGTCGAGAGAACAATACGCAAACCGGAGGTATACACGCAAAGGAAACGAGAGAAAGGAAAAGAGAGAGAGAGGCATCATGGGATTTGGGCCGACAAGTCGGCCGATTGGTCCGTCTTCGACGGCAGCGAGAATGGGGAGCTTTTCGTTCCTAATTCCCGTCGCTGGCGCCGGCTTTGTTCCGGGTTAGGGAACGTTGTTGCGTCCGTTTACGCGCCTAACCGGGGTTCTGCAGGTGTCAATTTGCACTTGTGTTTTTTGCAGGCTTGATTTTTATCTTATTTTTTTATCGGAAAACACTGCTACTTAGTTGTATAGCACGACCTTACTTCTGGTTGAGAACTTGTGGCTGTGCGCCCGTGCGTCTGTCTGTGTTTACACACACATACGCTCGTACAACCAGTACTGGTGGTCCGAAGAGACTTATTTCGGCTGTCCTGCATTCCTGATGTTACTAAAATGTGGAAAAAATTACCGATTGATATGGTTCAAAACTACTTTGAGTAATTTTAACGCAATAGCGTTAAAGACCTTGTTTCGCAGAAATTCCGACGCCAACACCGGTATCGGTGTCTGCATTGTTGGTTGTGAGCGAAAAAAATCAAGCACCTTTGCGTGACCAAAATATCGAGACAGATGCAAATAAAAGAAGTGATGAAAATTCTAGGTATACGCATTCTCACTGACTGCATAGCTTATTAGTGTTTCTGTGAGCACATTTGCTCACGAAAGCGTTATAATCCATCAATCCTCACTCACAGAACTTATGAAAGCTAACCGCATTGAAACACTCGATATGAGAAGACAAAAACACAGAATAGAATTTCTTAAACTTGTTTACACGAACAATACACCGCTAGACTCATCATTATATCTGTCACCCCTAATAACCCGAAGCAGTCGTCACCGTAGACAAGATGCATTAACACCCTACTTCGCGAGAACGAATACCTTTAAAAAAATATTTTTCCCTCGTACAATAACTAGATGGAATTGCGTGATTGAATCGACACCAAAATGCTGACTATTATTAATTTGTATGTATAGCGTTTTGCCAAACGTATTGACTCTATTTCTGTATTAGTGTTCTTGTTTCATTTATTCTTTTGTTTTCGACATGTTCACTGTCGAGCCATTTATTTGCCCTCCCTACTTGGACTACGTATCCGCAGTATTTCATAAATAATAAATAAATAAATAAATAAATAAATAAATAAATAAATAAATAAATAAATATAAGGCAAATACTGTGTGTTGAAAATAAAGGTTACGTGTGTTTTTATACAAGTTTTTTTATGCGATTTGAAGTGGAATTATAGCTTCATTGCATTTTGACCATACCGCTTTTAGAGACAGCTTTACAAAAAAAAAAACCTGTGCTTAAGATGCTTGGATGTGTTTTAGCACTGTTATTTGATAAACATTCTTTCTCCGACTGCTAGGTTGCGGTATAACGACCGCACTTGAAAACCGAAAAGTATCACTCGACAGTCGTGCCACTGTAGTGACGCACACGCGATTTGTTGGGCTGACAGTTGACTCCTCTTACTCGGTGGAAGTTATGTGCAGTGTGACTTACCCGGTTTCGGTAGCAGTTCTGCACAAATTATGACGATAGCTTTCTGATAGGCCATACATACTTTTGTGGCACTTACCCGTTTGTTGCGCTAAGTATTGCCTTCCTGGTGTTGAGTATATACAAGTGGTGAGTAGTGGATTTACTCAACGTCCCTCGCACATTCCTGTTTATGATGCCTACAGGCGTTACAACGGAGCCCGAACATGAAAGGCTTGATCGAGAACAGCATCGATGTTAAAAAAAAAGAAAACGTGGCTGATCCCCTTGCATGTATATCGGTATAACACGAAAGTAAAACGTGTCTTTACAGAGGTGGTTGAGCGATCTTTTTTTTTTGATTGCTTCAGCAAGAGGAACGAATTCGTAAGTCACGTTAAGAACAGCAAGTAGCTCGAAACCTGCTGGGCACACTTCAAGCAGAAAGCACTCGAGAAATTAATACACAGTACAAGCGTGGACTAACAACTGTTACAGCTCGACACTTGACACGCAATGTAAAACAGAAAGAAAGAGAACGAAACGAGCGCACAAGTATACACATGACACATGTTTTCGAGGTGAAAAAATAAACAGCTTGCAAACATTTTGTTTTGGGGCAAGGGTGGGGTCTTGTTATCGGCTTTGCGTATGAGTATGCATGGCAATTTACATGAGAATGTGTCTTTATATGTATATATGTGCATGTTTGCCGCTATTTATAAGCGTATTATGACAACACACTTTTTTTAATAACGTTGCACTGTAGGTTAAGATGCGTTTATTAAGTAACATGTATATTTTTGTACGTCAAATTAACTTCTCGTTGAAATAAAATGTGTAGTGTATTCTTGCTGCTCCGCGTTCTCGTTGTTTTCTGTTATCGCCAAGTTCAAGGGATCGTGGGCCTCGTCAAGCTGTTTTGTGGCTTTTAGCTCACGGCCCTCAATATCTGTATTCTTCCTGAGTCTGATGTTGAAATGAATATGTTTCTGGTTTCTCATTTCTGATGAGAAGCGCGAACAACTTTCACAATTCTCCTTGCGTCGTTGTGTCAGCAGTGCGCTCCTTTCGTAAACGCGGCCATGGCAGCGTGCGAAGTGATTTTCATTCCCTGAAAATCGGAGTCTGATAAGCGTGCGCGCAGGACAGACTCCGCTCCGTGGAGGCGGCGCTTCGTGCAGAAGACCACCTTTAGAGCAGGCCCAACGCGAAACTGTTGAGCCATCTCCACACTGATAACGAACACGCGCTAAAGTTTTGAATCTCACTCGGACCTTGAGAAAGATTTCGTAAACAATCCATTTCGATATGTGTTCAACGTGTGTGAAATACTATGGCCCCTGAAATACTTGACGTCGGTAATTAGTGCCCTGAAACATTAAATTTAGCAGTGCCACCTTAGCTAACGCTACGTATATCCTGACATAGCCGAGCTAAGCCACTGCTAGATTTTTTAAGAACTATGGTCTCCTTGGCGTTGGCCCACAGACTGTGATTTTTGAAATTAAAGTAATTCTTACCACTTCGCGAAATTGTTGTTTGTTCTGTAGAAATATTCAAAGGCGCTCACAATGAGATCTGTGGGAAAGGGGGAGTCACGATGGGCAAGTTACCCATTTTATGACTTTCAATCTCTATATATGAGGACAAAATGAAACGGCATTTGTTAGTACGGTATGGGTAAAATGCAGTCAATCAGCCTATGCTAAGCCAACGTGCGCTCATTAAGTTTAAAGACATCAGGCATCACCGAAACGGATGAAAGCGAAACTTTGTGTCTTTAAGCACGACATTATATTTCTTTTCCTTTCCTTCTTTCTTTTTCTTTCCTTCTTTCTTTTTCTCTTTCTTTATTTCTTTCTTTCATCTGCATTGCACAATGATCGCACTTGCACTTTATCTTTTCTCCATGCCAGCAATGAGACCTTCTCCCACGTGCTTGGATATGCAACACTTCTATTGCCATACGCAACAACGACAGTGTGTGTGATATCACAAGTGACCGTAACAAAAGATCACAGTGCCATAACAGGCAGGTCTAATTGCCGACTTGTTCATGATAGAGAAAGCATATATTTACTATAAAACGGCGCATTCCAATAGGGCTGCGAGCAGTGCATCTATGAAGGTCTCATTTGTACACACGCCCTCCCCCCCCACACACATACAAACACACACACAGTTTTGTAGACTCAACGAAACTCGTATTTTGTACGTCTTTCTGCTCTCCCATAGTAGAGTACATCGTACTCTAAATCGTTAACAACTTTTTCTAAACACATTTTGTACTTAAGTACGTATTTGTACGTATTTAGTACGTGTTTTGTACGTATATGTACGTATTTTGTACGTGTAAGTGTGCCGACGCTGCCAAAGTCTGCACTTCATTGAAGCTTTGCACAATAAAATAAACGAAGAAAGATAAGCCGTTCATCTACTGGTGCATTGTTTTTTAAACACTATATGACACCAATAGAAAAAGAAGCTTGCAGGACTCTCGAGCTTCGCCTCAAGAGTACAACGTGATAGCGTAACTGGGCCCTGTTCGCATAGCCTACCCCATTGGTGGGCTCGCTTTCCTTATCAGTAGACACGTTAGCCATGCCGCAAAGAAATAAACATCTGTGTGCAGAAAATGGTCCACCGAAAATTATCCCAGATTGCCTACTGCAAGTACTGTTGCGCAGCGCCCCCTACGCCATCATTCTACCGTTGACGAAATGGCGAAGTAACCATAACTTGTTCGTAACGTACTGCGGGTAAAGTAGAGTCGAGTAGAGCAGAACCTTGGACAATGCCAAACACTTACGCTGGGGGATTGGCCAAGAGGCGGGTAGTTTTCAGAAGAAATTCCTGATTATTTGATCAGATTAGGCAATGGTGAAAGATGTAGTAATGTAACAAAATTGCAAATACTACGAATAGATGAGTATCTCCGCAGCAGCATACTTTTTCGATGATGATGCAGGTAATACTGAGTAAATATGCAGAGCACTTTGTGATGGGTGCACTTTTGAAACACCCATTGAATGGGCAGCCAGAAATTGTGGACGCCTGGCATGATTCTATGCTTCTGCCAAGTAACATTGCAAGCGTTGAGGAGACACCTCGAAATACATGACATTCGTACACGTTTATTTTTTTTTCGAAAGCAGTTGCAAGAAATGGCATGGGCCTGTGCTAGAGCACAGGCCCAGGCCCATAGCACTGTCTTGCTATGCACAAGGAGTGGCTTTGATTCCCACTGAAACGAACAACATTTTTTGTATTTATTTATTTGCATTTACTTCGTGTTCATAGACAGCACACCAACAGTTCGAAGATCCAACAGCGCGAACATCTAAGCCAACCCCAGAATTTTGATAAATGAGCAAAAGAGAATTTGGATAAACAAGTACAGAGTCCACTATGTCTCGCTTTAACGCCTAGAGTTAAAGCGAGACATAATGGAGCGCGACAGAAGAGATAATATGATCCCGCAGTTGCCATGAGATTAAAAACAAACGAGTAATAATTTAAAACTTGGTGGAGATGAAGTCATTCCTTTTGCTGTTTTGCTGCAAGTCCATGTGGCCGGGGTCGCTCATTTACGAAAATTGCGGTGCAGTGTTAAACCAGGTACAATACTGTTTCGTAATAACGCTGCAATCGGGGGTGTCGAAAGGTTTACAAGTGGTTGCGACACGTGCATGTGGAAATCAGGGGGCGACATCCAGCGACTTTCGCAAGGTGGCGTTTGTATTTCTACAATTACCCGTAGCGCCGAGGCATTTCGCCATCTTTAATGAGTATTTTATTGCAACCGAAACGACTAAAGAAGCAAGGAACTCGTTTACTTGAGTTTCTTCTCTTTGTCAGCTTTTTTTCATGTTAGAGGAGATCAAGTTTCTTAGGTCATACGTTCATTAGTTCACGAAGGGTAATAACTGCTCCCGTTCAAATTCACGCTTTTCCACAAGACTGAAAGAACGCACAAACAGGCAAATCACTTGTACGAAAGTTCGCATAGCTTTGAACGAGTTTCATGATTTTTTATGGCTTGATCTGTTTGTAGTAATAAACTTGGAAGAAGACTAAGAACTGCACACGAAACAAAAATTTTCAACTTATACCAATCTAGAATGTATTCTCTTTCGTCAACTCAGGAGGCTCTTATGCAAGAAAGTGACATATATCTATTCCACGGCTTCATGCTTCAAATGAATGCGCCAATTTAATGAAAAGCAACAGACACTGTAGCGAATGAAGGTACATCAGATGTTATTATTATTAGGGTGTATTCTAGTGAATATAATAATAATGTGAATGAGATGTTATTCATGTTCCGTTTATGCCAGCAGCAAACTGCTTTTTCATCTCCTTTATTTCTTCACATTTATGTCATAATTTTGTTTTCACTAAAATTGCCCCTAATAAAGAAAACAAAGGCAGTCCTCCAACTCCCCCTCGTTCGTTCAAAGAAATGCTGGACAATCTTTATTGAAAGCACACAAATTTAGCAGTTTTTTGTAGTTTTTTCTTGCCGAAAAAGAAATGTGATGTGAGCAGAAAAAAAATTCGAGACTGAATAGAAAACACAATTTGACAGTGTTTTGTAGTAATTCGATACATGTGTAATAAAACGTCCTCGTCATTTAATTAACTGCGTATAAACCTGTAGCACATACCTAGCGCACAAACGAAAGTGTTTGTCATAAAATCATATGGCACCTTTGGATTCTCTACTGTGAAAGTTTATGGACGTGGTTAACCTCCTGGCCAGCCACAAATAATCTTGTTTGCTCGTCAGTCAACAACCCAAGGGTTGCTCAGCAGTTATTTTGACAGCACAGTCGTTTCTCACGGCGCTTTCGGCCATCTCGGTCTTAAATGAGCACTGCTCTAAATCCGGCAAAGGGAAATGCTTTCGTCGTCGACATATATAGCGCCCATCAATGTAACGATCACTATTTCAAAGCACTGCTGGGCACTTATTAAGCATATGGTGTGATCCACTGTCTGATTTTTTTTTATTGTTCTCTCTCGCTCTGGCTAGCACTGATCTGGAAATAATAGGACACATCAGCCATCGATGTGGTAATAATCAAGAACAAATGAAGATAGGAAACACAGTATTTCGGTCTGCGTATGAGTGATATTGTGGTGGCTCGTAACCTGCCTGTAGTTTTTAAGTCAGGAAAGGAGTTCTACTGCTTGCTTCCCAATTATAACATTGCTAAGCATGCCACACTTCATGTGCCCACTGCCAGACGAGAGCTTTCATTTTGAAAACAATATGCGCTCGGCATATTGACATGAATTCTTCACATTGATGTATAAACACCAGGATTGTGGCACGTGTAACACAAAAAATTGTGAAATAGGCACAATTATTTTTAACGTAATAATAACGCAGGATAACCATGATGACCTTTATATAAGAACAGAGTAAGTCAAAGCGTCAAATTACAAAGCAAGCAGTAGTTAACTATTTTCTGTAACGTTTTACTTTGGAACACGCTCGACATTTCCGCTATGTGTGAAGCATCGGCACTTCTGGTTTGCATATTTGAGATTCTTTTACGAAGTGGTAATTCTTATCGAAGGTCGATAGCGTGCAGAGAAGAGCAAATTCATGCTCACAAGTCCGGACTTGACGATAGTACAAAACTGCCAGAGCGGGGACTAAACATGGGCATAGATTATTACATACTAAGCACGACAATTCGCACAGGCCGAACCCGCAAACACATCAGCACAGCTAAAATAACAGACTGGCATGCATGTAGAAACACGCTAAAAGTACACACGACTCACATAGACGGCTTGGACGAATGGTGCAATGTAATCAGAAATGAAAAGCAAATACACACCAAAACAGTCGCTAGGACCGGCGACACCCCGCAAGTAGACGCTCACTTCCTTCATCTGTTAGAAGCAAGAAGGAATCTTACTTAACAATGAGAAAGGCAAAAACAGTATCGAGAAGTCAAAGTGAGAAATAAAGAAATAACACAGCAAGCTGAAGAGTACGCTAATCAACTCAAGTGAGCCAACTGGGAAGAATTTTTCGATTCGCTAAACAGAACGCTAGGAACAGCAAAGACATAAAATTTCTGAGAGCCATTATTGACCCACTTAAAACTGAACGCGAAGGACAAAAGCATTTAGAAAGATTATTACACACATACCCAGGCACACGAGACGACCTCCTTCAGGACGGACATCTATACCAAGTGTTTCGGAGCTCAAGCCATCACAACCCCTTACCAGACTTAAGTAAACCAGGCTCCCAAACTCAAAACTGGATACGTTTTTTACGCAAGTTGAGTTGAGAGCAGCCATCTTCAGCATGAAACGCAACACAGGACCTAGGATGAAACAAATCACTAATTCCATGATTCGCTACATGAATGACGAAGCTATCACATTCCTTGTAAACTTCGTAAAAACAATGCCTAAATGGTACAATACCTCACCAATGGAAGAATGCTGTGCTAATGATGATACCAAAATCAGGAAATAAATTGGTAATAGAAAACTTCCGGCCAATCTCTCTTATATGGTACTTAGGCAAGGCGTTTGAGAGATTAAGAATTGCCAGTCTTCGACGGCGTTATGAACAAAACAACAGCAAGACAACTTGGTGACAAACACCATGTTCGGTTTCCGCTCAAACCTCTCGACAAGGGGCATTCTTCTACTTTAAAGGAGGAAGTACCAAAAAATGTTTCAAAAGCAGGAGAAAACATTGTCATAGTCATTTAGAGAAATGGCGCCTTTGAAACGTAAGTCATAAATGCATACTAGATGGGCTAGTTGAGACAAACTGCGTTTAAAAGACGTACCAATATGTTCAGAACTTCCGTAGTAAAGGAACCGCTGTCGTCAGAGTAAAAGAAGATGAAGCCGAAGTCTTCCACTCGCCAAGCAAAGGCACACGATAAGGCTCTGTGATCTCGTTTACGCCTTTCAACATAGCTAGAATTAGACATCCAACGCTCTTTATATGCGGATGACATCGCTATGTGGGCAATTAATAGTATCTTGGCAGAAAAAAAAAGAGCGGCTCCAACTAGCAGCTAGAATAATAGAATGGTGCACTAGAAGAAGACTTCAGTGCTCAGCAGGCAAATAAGAACTTATTCGACTCTCCAAAGTTAAGAAAAAACCAAAAGACACACCCGAGGCTTCGCCTTCGTGTCAAGTTAGATGGCAATATTTATTGAGAGAAAATGAGCACTCGAATTCAAGGGATGTGACCACAGTCCAATCAGTGACGTCCTCACAGAGTGAACGCGATTAAAAAAAACAGCTTAACAAAGTATTCGTACGATACTCCGAATAACGAAAAAATCGTGCTAAACGAAAAAGCAAGGTGCATTTTGTTCGGTGAAGAGCCTGGTTATCAGCAGACTCAATTACTCGCTACTCCACCACAACATGAATAGAGCGGAGAAAGAAAAATCGACAAAATAATAACCGTATAAGTGGCTCTGCGGCTACTACAAAGTACTTGAACTGAGAAGCTGTTAGAGCTTGGACTCACCAATACATTTGATGAGTTGGCTGGAGCGCAAGTTAACCACTTGCTATGCAGGCTGGGTTAACACAGATTATCAAGGTTAACCTGAGTTAACCCAGATTAACCACTTCCTATACAGGCGCCACCTGGCAGAGCATTTCTCCACAGGATCAGCCTCGGTGAACAAGTACAGGCACATGGATAAATTTAAGAACTGTCCTGCTTAGTCAGAGCCTGGTACAATATATCTTAATTTTACTACAGTTCTTCAGTATTAAACGGATATCAGAAAACTGTATCCAGCAACGCATAAGAGCCTCAAAGCAATATAACCTGCGACGTAATGCACACTCTAGACAAACACATACACGAACTTAAGCAGGCCACATGCACGAGCATTCCACCTACCTCACAGCATACAGAGATATATGTCAGTGGTGCGGGACCACAACAACTCTGTTTCACATAAGGTGAGAGTGTGCACTTCACAACTAAGAACACCACAACTTGAACAGCACATAGGAATAATGGGGGGCACTGCTGTCCAGCTCGACCTTTGACACGAACAGCTCCAGTGAGCAGAGATGAAGCCAAGGGCCAGTGGAGCCCTTGAATAAGGACCCGACCGTTTGTAATGCTCTGCGTTGTGCTTGAATAAAGTTTCTCTGTCTTTCTCTCTCTTTCGAAAACCCCGATGCTCGAAAACTTGGGCAGGTGTTAATACGCAAAGTACGCAAAGAGGTAAGAAAAAGGTTTCAAGTCCCATGTGCTACGCGCCTTATACGCATATTTTTCCTTCCCAATAGGGGTCTGTATATGACCTCACTTGTAATTATATTAATTGGGGTTTAACATAAGTCCCACCTGTTATGTGCCTTATACGCATATTTTTCCTTCACGATAGGGTCTGTATATGACCTGAGTTGTAATTATAATAATTGAGGTTTAACATAAGTCCCACCTGTTATGTGCCTTATACGCATATTTTTCTGTCACGATAGGGGTCTGTATATGACCTCACTTGTAATTACAATAATTGGGGTTTAAGATCCCAAAACGATTATTTGATTATGAGGAACGTCGTAGGGGAGGATTCCAAACATTTCGACCTCCTACTGTTTTTTAACGTGCACCTCAAGTGGCCTCAACGTAGCCTCAAACGTTTTCGCCGCCATCAAAGATAAAGCCCCCATGGCCCAAATTAAGAGCCACACTAAAACAAATACGCGCATCGCGAAATCAGTAACTGTAGCAATTTCAATACGGAGTATAAATATATCTTTCAAATATCGCAACTGTTAGAGATTTTAAATAAATTTGTATATACGCACAGTCTGTGCCGATATTTTAAATTTCAAGTTACAATATGATTGGTGCACATCGGCGACTAGCAGCGGTCACGCGGCTGTTTGCGACTTGCCGCAAACAGTCGCAAAGCGACTGCTTTGGCTTGTCGCTTCTTGCTCGATTTTCAGTCACGCAAGTGCAATCGCAAAAGTACTGGAACCAATCAGCGATGCCCAGTAGTCGCATCAGCACTTCTTTAGGCTCATTTTTTGTTTTTCTTTGTTTTTTATTCCACTTGTCTCGCCGAATTTAATAAACTAGTGTGTTCCTCTGGGTCTGTGACACCACGGCCACCACGGAGTACATGGCTTGGAGATGGCGAGCAGTAGCAGCTCGAGCAAAGTGCCGAATTTACGTTGCGGCATTCGGAAGAAGCCAAACACCGTCAAAATAAAGAGAAATTGGATTGTGCACAATCTTTAGTCCTATTCAGAATTGTTTTTTGTCCTAAACTTTACATGCCACCACCTTCAATGCAGCGCGTTTAAATCGCGTTTGTGCTTCAGGCCTTGGCACCTACTAAAACACCGCGTTTGAGACGTGTTTATGCTACATTGGGGGCTGTGGAAAGTCAAGTTAAATTCAAGGAGTGTTTTTGAATACGTACCACTCTTGGAAATACTACTCGTAGTGACAGCGCAGCTCGGGAGGTAGGTGGCTTGCATGGCCGGCCAACTCTCGCGAGCGAGCAGACGGTCACACCTACCACCGTTTTTTTTTTTTAGGCTTCTGTGCTGTCAGCGCTGACAACGTGGCGTAGCACATCAGTGCCATGACAATCTCTTGTTCTTCGCTTAAATCAAACTCATTGACGCTGCTGGGAGCACTGTGCGAGAACGGACGAAAACAATAAATGTGGCACGCTTAGTTCGCACTGCTCACTCAGCTGGCGGCGATCAGCTGATCGGCGCCCGTCTCCAGAGATCTCGCTGATAACGAGATTCGAACGAGATTCTCCGGTTTTGCGACTTCCGGTCGCTCGCTTGCAGCCTCTGCCGGTGTGTACATCAGTTGCTTTTTGGTCGCCAGTCGCAAATGGTCCCGCGACCAGTGTGTGAACAAATCTTTAGTCGTAAGGCCCCTTGAAAGCCTGCTTTTTTCACAATCAGTCTACTTACGGCAAAGCACGCTTTAAAGGGTGGCTTGCAAAGATTGTTTCCAGCGGCGCTTTTTGCATGTGCGTGCGTGCGTGCGTGAGTGAGTGAGTGAGTCGGTCAGTCTGTGGAGCCATTTATTATTTGCAGACGAACACTTGTGATGTGAACTACAACCGTTATGATCAGTGGCGCTTCCAATTTTCGCGTACTTCTAAACCGTCAGCTGGCCCTTGGATGCCGCACCATTTACTGGCATATAGATGGTGCTCAAGCTCTTGCTTCACCTCTGTGTATATGCAGGACATCCCAGTTATCACGCAACCTGATTTTAAAAAAGAGAAACAATGTTACGTGGAGCGAGGCTATACATATTGTTCCCTGTGTAATGTATGAGCCACTACTATATTTTTTGCAAAAATTTACTAATTTACTAATTAAATATATAGACATATTCATATTCATAACCTAAAATACTCATCTTTTTATCAATATGTCAATAATGCACATACGTGCTATTTGAAACGACATCTGTCTGTGCTGTTTTAAACAACATACTAATTGCGTGCTCTTTTTTTATTAAAGAAAGCCTGCGAAACACGGAAAATAACACGTGACTAGACCACTGCGCGCATCAAAAAAAAAATCACTCATCAGAAAGAATCATCAAAGAAGCTCACTTTGAGATAGCCAGCAGCAAGGAATACAATGTAGAAAGAAGAAAAACGAATGTAGAAAGAAAAAAAATACGGATTACGCTATCTGCAACTTCCCACCCTAAAAAAAACGCACCGCATTGATCTTACACAGACAGGCTATTATTGCGCTAAAGGGAAGAGTTATCTGACCGTGAACAGTTGACCGTGAGCTATGAATGGTGTCACTGACATACAATGAAGGGGAAAGAATCCCCACTCACTCACTCATTCACTCACGCACTACAATCAATCAATGAATCAATTATACAATCCATCAATCGATCTCCCACTCCCTTGCACACACAAAGTCAGTCCTAAATCCACTGGAAAAGGAACTCAGCAGCATGCTTAAGTAAAACACCATACAAGGTCATTATTTCTATAACGTACTTATTAAAAGTGAAGACACGCTTGGCTCAATTTCTGGGTCCAGCAAGTATGCCACGGTACAAGCACCCGAGGACCAACGTTCCAAGGGAAACAATAGTCGCAAAAAATAACGTTTAGCGCTTAACTTTCATGTGGGGTGCTCTGCCTAAAACTCATGCATTCAACCACTGTTCTATCCCACGATCGCGTTCATTGCACACCATTCCAGTTGTAGAATGCACATTACCGACTGCGAAAAGCGTTCGTTGCTTTTTCAGGTTCGTAGTATGACGGCAGTGGAGATCGACAGCACATCTCCCAACACCTGCCGCCGACGTGTCTGTATTTTTTCGTTCACCTTAAAGCGCGGTTCTCCTTGTAAACGCAGCTCAAAACTCGTCCTAGAAGTCACGATTATTTTTCACCGCGGTAAGAACCCATTCTTTCCTTTAAACTTTTCAATCGTTCTCGGGAGGGCCTTTCCAGCGCCTTGAGCGAGACGTTGCTCGAGCGGCGTAAAAAAAACAACGGATGGCCGATCGTTTATTATTCGCACTCGTAGAATGGCGCAATGGGTTGCGCGAAACGAAAGCTGTAGAATAGAGCAGCGGTCTTGACGATTTTGAAAATGGCTCCTGGGGTGTCTGGAAGCTTACAGAATGAATCGGCCTGCATGTAGGCTGGGTAATGGTTATGGCCGCATCTGCTGAAAAAACGAGGGTGATGCACGAAGTTTTTTTTTCTCATTAAGGTGCTCTTTTGATGGCTTTCTTAAGCGACAATTTTTTTTTCAGCGCATGCATGTTTCAGCTTAGATGAATTGAAGTTCAGCGTTTCATCTTGTTCTGAATAGTTGCTCTTGGAAGGAAGAGTGAGAATACTGAGCGCGCTCACACTAAGATTTTTGCGAAGTGCATGTGTAGACGTCCAGCTTCCGTATTTCTCCTGCGAGTTTAAAAATCCACATGAGCTTGGCTTCAAGTGGGCTGGAACTTGATTTGAACATTTCTATACTGCAAGCCTCTTTGAATATATGCAGTGACCCATTATAGTAACTGTGATTACGCTATGCTTATGTGACGAGGCAAAGAGAGAAGGACATTGAAAATATGGATGCGTTCTCTTCCACCTCTAGAGATAGAAGGTAGTCGCGGCTTCGCTAGCGCTTCGCCTAGCCAAGCCCGTGTTCCGTTCAATGTTATTGTACGTTAAAACACGCAGGGCCATTATAAATTCATTTAAACACAGCGAATCTAAATCTTTTGTGAGTATTTAGGAGCAATATTGTTTTATTACTGTGTACAAGATGAACAATGACTACAACTGACTGGAAGTTTTCTAAAGCTTCGCATTACCAACTTGCCGTCGCACACTCTTGGCTCTATCTTCAGCAGCTCTGCAGACAACTAGCCAGATAGTTCACACTAGCGGTTGCGTGCTTTTTTGCCCTGCGTAAGCTACGAGCGTTGAATAATTCAGTGCAGCGGGCTGGATTTCGCGCGATGGGTTATCCTTCGTTCACACCAACCATAATACTCTGCAGCTCGGCACCTGGCTCTAAGTGGGCGGCTCAGAAAGAACGCTTTTGCAATCTGTTAACTTCAGAAATTAGAAAAAAAAACATCGTGCGACATGTTTTTGTTTAATGACAGCAACCTCGTTAGTTTAAGTCACGGTCCTCTGCTGTCCACTGGCATAACAGTGAACTGACCCGGTAATTAAACTACGATATATCGCAGCCATCTGAAACCTTTCAAGTTGCATACAAGTAAACGAACAAGAAAAAGATAAGAGAGTTAATTGAACCGGTATCGGTATCATTAGAACTTATTCTTTGGATATTCGACGTTAAACTTTGTCCAACTCGTCAGCTGCCGTTAAAGGGCGGACCGTATCGCTTGTAAGTTCGCGTCTGATGGACGAAGATAAATTACTCGGAATGCTGCCCGGAGACCTCTGCGCTACTGAAAGTTTAGCGGCTTTAACGAAGCCGTAGAAGAGATAAGGATGTACATGATGTAGTACCTTCTGTAGGCTTTATTTTTTGGCATGTTTAGCTAATTGGAGGAAGGTCCGCGTGCAAAAGTTAAAAGGTCAAGAGTCAATCGGTAAAAACGTGGTAACTTTTACGCATTTCAACATTAGCAGATTTCTCAGGTCACATTTATAAGATCGTCGTGGATAAAACAGCTTTTAAGAATGTACTGAGCGTCACGTCCGCTATTTTTGGGGGGGGGGGGGCATAATTAGACATGTGTTTTGTGTTTTCTGTGATAAGACTGGTTTATTTTATAATCAGTTTGTATGGGAATTCAACATTTTTTTTGTCTCGTTGAACCTACTCATGTTTTTGGTGCAGTTTGATCTATAGACCAGTCTGGTCTCTCGTAGCCTCCAAACTTTGATGCCGACAGCACCTAGTGCTACTCGAGCAAGTTTCATGATTATTCATTTGAAGCACCGCAAACTTGCCTTAAATGCTGAACTGTCAATATTAACATAATCACCTTTACCAGTCGACTAATGGAGGCGGCCGGCTCAAAAGCTGAGAAAGTGAAAAAACTTGCTATAAACCGAGCTTTGGCGATGAAGGCAAACTCGCTCACAGTTTGGGCGGAAAGGCTTTCAAGCGTGTTTTATAACCTGTCAGAAGAAATGCGAAGGCGTCACACTTCTACGATCGAGCTCGAGTACCATTCGTGCAGCGTGGCGCAAAAGGACAAGTAGCGAGCGTTTCAGAGCCAAAACACTGGGAGAACTAGTTGAACGATTCTAGCTCTGCTCATTGCTAAGACGAATTCGCCTCGCTTTTTTGGGGAGTGTGTCCTCCTCAGCCCGCGCCTGTAGACGTTTGCGCCTCAAATGTACCTGAAACTTAATAGATAGATAGACAGACAGATAGATAGATAGATAGATAGATAGATAGATAGATAGATAGATAGATAGATAGATAGATAGATAGATAGATAGATAGATAGATAGATAGATAGATAGATAGATAGATAGATAGATAGATAGATAGATAGATAGATAGATAGATAGAAACATTTTCAACGTACCCACCGTTGACTTGCGCCACGTTGCTCTCGCATGGCTTTTGCCGCATCCGGCACCGAATCCCGGCTGCGGAGGCTGCATTTTCGGTGGAGGCAAAACTGCTGTAAATCCGTCTGCTCAGGTTTGGGTGCACGTTAAAGGACCCCAGCTGGTCGAAATTTCTAGAGTCCTTCTCTACGGCGTCTCTCATAGTCACATGGTGGTTTTGGAACGTTAAACACCACGTATCAATCAAATAAAGAATGTTTATAGGCCGTTCATGTGGAAAGAAACTGGCATGCAAATGCATGCTAACTTTTATTTAAGAGATCAGTTAGTCGTCGAGCTCGTCGCTACGTTCAGAACTCGGTTATTTCAGCCGCTTGTGGGCATCCACCATGTTTCTCAATATATGTCCTCGTACATCTTGAACACTCCTTGCTTGGTAGCTTTCGCTTTACTTGAACGTTTTTCGAAATAAATTGCGTTTATCCTAAAATTACCTCTTCGCAGAAGCATCAATACGTCCTGCCTCTCCTCGTCTTTCACCATAACGTATTAGTCACCTGTGTCCAGTGATGCCCGACGTACACTCCGCAGGCAACGCTCAACCGATGCGCAGTGTTCTCTACGGCTTTCGTGTTGGCTTATTTAGAGGCAGTTTTTAATTGTGGGCGGTGGCTGGCGAATTTTTCTCGCAATGGTCCGTAATTAAAATTCTTCTAGAGGTAACGTAGGTCTGTATATGCAGCGGTACAACAAATGGACAAATGACAACAAAGCTAGGAGCTGGGTCACCTACATGCACGCGTGCAAAGTACACGTGACCAACAGGTAATCTGAGCCAACGTTACCTCGAAAGGTGATGGGCTCTAAAAAAATCTTGTTTAATTTATTCTTAACATTCCGAGAAAATGCGGTGTGTCGTTAGCTGAGACGACAAGTCGGTTATTCATCTAGAAAAGCAGACAAAGCCTGTTCTTAAGCCAACTGAGTGGTATCCATATTTCATTTTCTTTTCTTGCAGCCATATCGTTCTGATAGAACAGTGAGTAGAACGACGAACACAACTTTACAGAGGAGCCGTTCAATATCGAGGTTCACTACGAAGTGTTCACAAAACTATCACCGTCATGAACGGCCTTTACATTATAAAGCGCCCCGCCGCGGTGGTCTAGTGGCTAAGGTACTCGGCTGCTGACCCGCAGGTCGCGGGATCAAAGCCCGGCTGCGGCGGCTGCATTTCCGATGGAGGCGGAAATGTTGTAGATCCGTGTGCTCAGATTTGGGTGCATGTTAAAGAACTCCAGGTGACCGCTATTTTGGCCACACTGCGCGCGCACGGCCCCTTCGTAGGGTTCTTAGCGCTGCAATACGGCAGTGAATGGGCACAGTCCCATGGTTTGCTTCAAGTTTCGCTGGTTCAATTTGGACACCACTGGGAAAAAGATCTTCACGCAGCGTTGCCACAAAAAACATAACAAAACACACTGGCCCGCGGTATATTCATATTTTTTTCAGCAGAGTTGATCTTGCTTAATTTACCAATGAAGCTCAATATATATAAGAAAAGTCGTAAACATCAGCACAGTGTGCAGACTAAATGCCGTACTTTCAATGAGTTGTGGTAAACCCTATACGTCAAAAATCTTGGCTTCTGTTACAACAGACACCGTGCATAATTTGCATCAAACATAGTGCTTTAAGGCAAGTCTATAAATCGCAATGAACGAAAAAAAAAGCTTAGGTCCAATACGTCAAATCACCGCTACGTTTTCTTGTCATCGCGCAACTTCTGCATATTTCAGTATGTAAAAACGTGTTGGACGAGGCCACAATGACATTACAACGATTATGACCACCAACACAACGTTCAACACGAGTGCACAGCAACACGATCTGATCACACGATTGCGCTTGTAAATAATTTGGACATTTCTGTTTTCCTAACCTCTTTCCTTCTCCTATAATACTGGTGCCACAAACTGCAACTTGACAGTTCAAAGAAAGATATAAAAAAACTACCCGTTCTAATGATCTGGGCGAAAACAGAAATGGCAAAAAGGGGGGGGTGAAGGGACGTCCATCATGCTGTACCGTTTGAGCCGCACAGTACAAAACGCGCAATGCGTACAGCAAACCGACAAACGAGAGGGCTTCCACGTAAAACCACTAATTACGCTTTTGGCACGTCACATTTAGCTATGGCTGGCCACGTTCCAGAAAGTATGCGCCTATGTGGCTGCTTCACTGTGCGTTCGCGTTGCTGTAGACTGGCTGCAGCATCGGTTGGCAGGTCGTCGAGAAGCTTAATGGCCATGGCAAGTGAGACGCGCACGTTCCATACATTAGAGACAGCTAAAAAATTCGCGCGGCGCAGATGGCTTCCGTAAGCACCAGCGTGTGAACAACGTATAGTTGATACGTGCTACAGCTGTTTAGGGTCGTGTGTAGTATAGGCATTCGCGCAACAAACTCATCGCTGCGTGGTGCTGTTTCGAAATTAGGTGGTCAGAAAGTGACTAGAAGTCAAGAATGCGGGACACTGAGTGCGAAGCCTCGTGTGTTGTCACCGACGACTGCACATTTGCGAGAACACGTGTCTGGAAACACCTACAATGCGGGTGTGTCGTAGAACACAAACGTTGGCAGAATAGTGCCCCGAGAGACGCGGATTGGATCTCTGCTTTGGCAGTCACACTTCGATGGAAGTGGAAGGCTGGAGAACGGCATTCTGAGCGATGTGAGTGCTCGTTCAAAGGAACCTGCAGTACGTTTTGAAATATTCATCGAATACATTCATTGAATGACTTCATTAAAAGATTGCAAGCGATCATAGCCTCACAAATCGACTATCCCATTTTTTTAATTTTTTGAATGCGTGAACTGCGAGTGAAGTTACAGGATTTGATCGCACGCTTTACGCGCTTCGTATCACCTTACGTAGCAACAAGTGCGCTGAACAGTAGGCAGCCTGGAGGGGGGGGGGGGGGGTATGAGTGACAAGGTGGTGGAGCTACGTCCGTTCGTCAGCGGGCTTCAGCTAGAGCGTCTTTTTTCTTTCTCTCTTTCTTTAAAGGGGCGAATCACCTTAAGGTAAATAGTATATATGACCGGAGGCTTTTTACAATAAAGGTTCCCTGAAAGACTTTTTCAAGTAACCATAAAATGAATTCACTGGAAGAACTCATTGCCTCACGAATCCAACGCCGCAAAAAATTTTAAGAATCAGTGCGAGTGGAGTTACAAAGGTTTGTCGAATGCTGAAATTCCATTCTCTCTTCTCTCGTCCCGACGAAAGCGCCAGAAGCTAAGCAGTTAGGAATGGCAGGGCCACAGAAAAACGTCACGCGAGCCTCGTGACCTTAAGCACTTTTTTTCTTTTTTTTTCTTCGAATGCGCAGCTTTTTCAGTGTGATCGCACGTGCACGCGTGGACAAGTAGCGGCCTTCCGTGGCAATCTCTGTAACTAGCGCGCGCGCCATGTTGAAATGAGCCAATGGCTGATAGATGGGTCGTTGACGTGTGATTTTTGGGCATATTCCTTGATTTGTCGAGAGAAGAGAAAGCGATTTTCAGCTGACTTTTATGATGTATTGTGAATTCTAGGCTGCATGCTGGACTATAATATTTAGCTCGCGTGTTGTCGAGAGCCTCTACTACCGTTAGGCTCTGTTTTCCGACCATGCTCAACAACTGTTGCAGGGCCTCTTTGAGGACGAAGCGTGTCCGGTGTTCGCTTGTCGCGGCTACATTATATGGGACAATGTTTGGCTAAAGTACAATCGCTCAGGTCCTTCCTCTGTTAACCGCTTGGCTAAAGTACGGCAATGTGAGAGCAAAAAAAAAGGTTTAAAAATAGACTATTGTGAATCATAATTGTGAGGGAACAGTAAGAAAAAAACTTTCACAAACATGAACCCTTATATACAAGTCGGCGACTTCAACGTATATATTATGAACCTTAAGGACTTAGCTTTATCGCCGACTACTTAAGTCACTTTATGACCTTCAGTTTACATTATATGGGGTAATGCTCTCGTAACGTATCATTAGTCAGCCATATATGATACCCAGAGCTTCCTGCGTCACAATTAGCTTCAGAGAATTGTTTTTTTTTTTTCACCTTCGAACGTGCCGCTTGCATACAATGTGATCGCGACTGTGATTGCGGCCATGTGGTGGCCTCCCGTGGTGGCCGCGGTAACGACGCATCTCGCGAAATTCAAATCAGCCAATGGTCGCTGACATCAGTCTTGTGGCGTGGTTATGGGTGTTTGTAACATCATTTCCCGAGAGAAGAGAAGGATAAGTGACAATTATGTCTGGTGTATAGTTCAGCGAGATAGAGTACCGTACCGGCACAGTTCTACACGTGAAATAGCACCAAGGCCGCTGTCTTATGCAGGCTTACGTCGCGCTATGAACAATTTTTATTTTAAGAGCCTGCTCGTGATTAGTTAGAAAACAAAGGATACAGGCGTCATTTAGCAAAGAGGAAACCGGGCGGGGCAATTGCCTGCAAATTATGCAAGGCTAGATCCGCCGGCTACCTACAACATCCTTAACCTCAACCTTAACCTTAGAAGAGAGGGTCTAACTAACCGAGAATCGACTGCAAACTCCAGGCCGCGCATTTGCTGCAATGTCCGGCTCGCGTGTATCCGAGAGCTTCAACTAATGGCCGGGAACATTTTCTGACCATGTTGAAGAAGTGTGACTGTAAAGGACAGACGGTCGAAATTAGTGGCACGTCACTCTACGGCTTGCCAGAAGTATTTGCACGCAAAACCCCTGAAATTAATTAATGTAAAGGAGGATACGGGAAATGCACTCTGACTTACCGCATGACTCCAAAGGGCTGGTTGCAGAGCATTAAATGCCAAATCCACAGCTGTTCAATGTGTCAACTGTGTCCTCGACACCTTATTTACCGAAGCTGTCCGAGGCGGTTCCGAGTTCGAGTTCTTGGGAAGCAATCGATCGAAATTTGCCTAGCGAGCAATGACGGCCGGCACAAAATGCTAATGGGGTGGCTTCAAAATTTTTTTTGTGGTGGCCCAATACATCAACCTTGACACGTGAGCATTCGCGTCTATTGTTCACGTTCAAATCTTACTGACGCATCGTTAACAGCATAGAGCACGTGTTGATACTAACGTGATCTGCTTTCATTTTATTAGTTTTTATATGTAGCATTTTACGCCCCAAAACCACGATGTGATTATGAGAGACGCCGCAGTGGTGGGCTCCAGAAATTTCGGCCACCTGGTGTTCTTTAATGCGCACTGGTATCACATCATACGCGGGCCTCTTCCATTTCGCCTCCTTCGGAATGCGATTGCCGCTGCGGGTATCGAACCAGTGACCTTCGCGTCAACAGCCGAGCACACTAGCCACTGGTCCACAGAGGTGGACCACAATCTGCTTTCAGACTTACTGACATGCTTTGGCCGCAAAATAACACACACACAAAGTAAAGACAGTATTGTTACAATCTGCTTTCAGACAGGCTGCGATCATTTTTCGCAGTGAAAGCTAAACGAGAAAAGATCACGCTCGTCGTGTTATCTGATCCCCGAAAGTCTCGGAATGAAATTTTTGCTATGGTGATTTTATTTCGATGGAGGCGAAATTCTAAAGGCCCCTATACCTTATGTTTCGGTGTAGCCTCCACGGTGGTATAGTGGTTATGGGGCACTTGGCAGCTGCACCCGGAGATCGCGGAAGTAAGTTGCGGTCACCGCGGCCGAGTTTTCGATGGAGGCGAAAATGCTAGAGACCCGTGTAGTTAGATTTAGGTGCACGTTAAAAAAAACCCAGGTTATCGAAGTTTTGAGGGTCTTCACCTACGGGCGTCGCCAATAATCATATCGTGATTGCGGGGCGTAAAATTCAAACAACTATGTTGTGGTATATCACACTTCACTACAAGATTAGAAGGTGGTAGAGAGAACGCGTCATCCGATCAGTGTTAATTGTAGATGACCTGTTTTTACGGAACGGCAACAAACACTGAAGAGAAGCAGTGAACAAGAGGTACTTAAAGCCAGCACGTAGCGGAGCGTGTGCATCAGCAAGCAACGTAGCCATGGTATATCCTCAACATTCAGCAATATATATATATATATTGCGAGATTACCACGGCGCAAGCCTTACGTCAGAAGGGGAATACGGTGCGAAAACAAATGGCCACCAAGTAAAAACGAGAACCTTGTTCGTAACGATGATACAGGCAACGGTCATCCGGAAAGATTAAATGGGAAATGAACGACATGCCAGAAATCTTGCCCGTTCTCTCAGTTCATTTGACTTTTTTTTCCTTCCGCGTTTCAGATCTGCTTTTCGTTTTCGCATCTGTCTTTAGCTTTATGTAGTGAACCAATGGCGGTTCATGAACGACTAAACGTGAGCCACTCTGAGTCTGATAGATCTGCGGCAGGGTCGTGATAAGCGAGGACATAGAAGAAAGTTAGCCAAGAAACGTTAGCAGTGCGTTGGGGGCCCGTACCTTTCGCGCCGAACCACAGATAAACACGGAAGCGAAAGGTGATACCCTCATTTTTCTTCTGCAAGAGGAAATCCTTTGACACTTGATCCACGAGCCCCGAGGGGCACCGACAGCGAAAGCTATAACCAATGCTCTTGCATGGTTGGAAGGGCTCACTGGACGGCACACCGCTGGGCCTGCCGCCCGACGTACGAAGTCTCCAATACGGTGAGGCTACTTCCAACTGTCGCGGTAGTGATTCGACGCACGGTCTAAGCGAAGAGTGCGAGGCTCGACCATGAATTCCGAGAGAAATATTTATCAAGTTTACGAGAACTGATGCAATAAACGATGGCGTTGTAAAGCTATACTTCATAACCATTAAACATTCGTCCTTCCACTACCGAAACCAGACACCCTGTTGCTGGTTGGTGTACGACATCGCAAGGCAAACACCGCGCGCACTTCACGAATAGCAAGGACAGTATTGTGAAGTCTTTTATTTTTTGTGTGTCGGTCTCGTGTTATTTGCAACTGTCTTCGTGAAGAGTGCGCTGTGGCATTCGTGCTGACGAAGAACCAGCTACCTCGACAGGCATTACTTAGACCTACGCTATACTCAAGGATTGAAATAAAACACTAGGAGCGCGCGGCCGCCGGTACATCCAGCGCCACGTGTGGAACCAAGGTTTGCTTTGTGGTTTAGAGTGATGGGGAGATAAACTACGAAGTAGTTCCACGATCACATTATAACCGGTCATTAAACGTTCTGCAATCATATACGTCATGCTGAAGTCCCATAATGACCCCCCAACAGGTCATTTTAACGTCACAATTGATAAATGTCATGATAACATCCCATGATGACATCACAAGTCATTATAACGTCACACGATTATTTACGCCACCATAGCATCCCATGACGACACCACAACATGTCGTTACATCAAACGATAATGTACGTCATAATAACGTCACGTGACGACATCACGGCAAGTCATTATAACGTCACGCGATGATGCGCTTCATGATAGCGTCAAGTGATGACATCGCAACACAACTTTGTCACTCAGGCTACGGGAGTTCTTGTGCCGCTTCATTTGCTTTCCATGTTTCGCTGGAAGGGAAGCTGAATGACAGAGTCAATGTCTTCGCACTAACAATTGTCGCCACAAGTTTGCGTAGTAGCTGGTCACATGAATTCGAGTTGAAGCGCGAGAGAATGTTTTTTTTTTAAGAGCTTGCCATCCGGGCCTTGGTGTTCCACCATCTTCGTTGGTCTGAAAGCAGGAATGAAGTCTGTACTGTTCTTGTCTTCACAAAGCTCGTTTTACTCGCAAAAGCGGGTAGGATTTTAGAATTTCGGAGAATCGTAGCGTACTTCGGCAACGAATAAGTCTCCCGTAAGCCGAATCGTTGGGGAGATTAGAGGAGCGCGACGACTGTGTAATACAAGCTGAGCCGAAAAAACGAATCGAGGCTTAGTGATCGTATTCTCGAAAAATTGGAGCTTCGTCTCCGTGAAAAAATAATGATAATAAAGACAAAAATAATAATAAAGACAAATGAAGCATTTTCCTCAGATGAGGCAAGTTTAGGCTTGAATCGCTTAATTTAGGTATCTTTTTTATTTTTACATCTTCGCAACTATTACGTAGATCGCATACGAAGAACACGACGCATTTTCCTGAAAAAAAAATTGCTTTTGCGACTGGAAAGAGTAGAAACGCCCTCTGTGGGATAAGAACGCAACGTCTTCACGAGAGCGCTTACGGGATTTCGCGAAGACGTAAATTATTCGGGTTTTCACTATAAAAAGCACGATATGATAGTATTGGATTTTATTGGGGAGGATTCCGAACACTTTTACCAAGTGAGGACTCTTAACGTGCACTTAAATATGATACTACAGGTCTCTAGCACAATACCACCATCGAAACGTGTCCGCAACAACCGGGTTTGAGTCTCTCTACCCACGCATAAGAAGACAAAATTGTTGCACTGAAGCGCTGACCTGTGGAAGGGCATGAAAATTGCTAGTGCTACCAACGTCTAGCTCTTGAAATGCCTTGAAATATAAACATTCTCTCTTTTCTGTGATAAACGACCAAAAAGCCGATGCTCGGAGATTTGAGTTCAGCAGCCAAAGAAAAAGTTCAATTTTCGAGACGCGAATTATTAAAGAGAAAGAAAGAGGGAGAGGGAATCCTAGCAAACTAGAAATCGACGAACGTTACCAGAAAAAAAAGTTGGAAGGGAGGAGTGGAATTCACTTTGTAAACCAGAAGACAGCTGAGAGGTGTCACCTAAAAATTGACTGTGGTAACGAGAGAGCGCACAACAGCGTAAGTATTGTGAGGATGGAGAAGACTGCAAACACAAAAGGGAAAAAAATTCTTTTACGAAAGCCCGTCCACGTGGACACCACTGGAATGAAGAATTTTCACCCGTCCACTCAAGCAAAAAAATGGAAGAAAAAGTTGTTCAATACTGTATTTGACTTTCTTGAGTTGTTTGAAGTCGCAATGCTGCTACTACACTCCCGGTCGATACTTTGGGAATTGAAACTTGCTTTCGGTACTCCAGTTATGCGTTTTCTCAGCAGTTCTTCTTTCTTTTGTCTATTTTTGTGGTATCTTTACTCTGTCTTTTTTGTTTGAAACTTACACTTAAGAGCTCATGCGAATATGAACGAAAAGTTTGCTCCAGCAGGTCTCCAGGAAAGAGAGACGACGGCCCTGTCCCCTATTTTTCTTTGTTTATCAAAGTACAATATCCTATACCTTATTTCATATCTTGCGAGGAAAAAAACATATAGATTCTTGTTCAGAAGAGTCACCGCGTGAGTTGCGGGGCAAAAATGTTCAAAGGAAAAGCTGGCAGCATAACTTGTCTGTCCCAATCCTTCGCTTGTGCAAAACTTTGGCAGGGGTTACCAGGGCCCCTCACGCATTCGCCTTAGACGACAAGACGAACCCCCTCTTTTAGTTGTTCTATTTTGCACCGCTTCTACTTGTTCTTCTTCTCAGTTGATGTGCTAATCCACGTGAAGTACAGCTGCTCTTTGATATCAGAACATCCAGGAGATGGAGGATTTGGCTACCTGAACCCTTGGCTCAGAAGTTTTGCCCACGTAAACACATTGTCTTTTACTATTCGTACCACGATTGAAGAGAGTCGCGTAAAAGCATGTGTACCATACTACAAACTCTGTGTTGGTGTTCTAGTGCTTCAGCGAAAATCTGCAACGATGCAAACCAACAAAAATGAGGAACTCTTCCCCTGCTGGACAAATGTGGGTGAGTGAAGCTCGACATGGGCTTGCCTGGCCTGCTACTTTTTTTCTTTCTTTCTGTCTGTCGCATCACGAAATTATCACCATCATCATCTTCATCATCAGCCTGACTACATCCACTGCAAGACAAAGGCCTCTCCCATGTTCCGCCAGTCAACTCGGTCCTGTGCTTGCTGCTGCCAATTGATACCCGCAAACTTCGTACTCTCATCTGCCCACCTAATTTTCCGTCTACCCATAACCCATTTGCTTTCTCTAGGAATCCAGTAAGTTACCCCTAATGACCAGCGGTTATCCTGTCTACGTGCTACATGCCCGGCCCATGTCCATTTGCTCTTCTTGATTTCAACTATGATATCCTGAACCTGGTTGGCTCCCTAATCCACTCTGCTCTCTTCTTGTCTCTTAAAGTTATACCAACTATTTTGCTTTCCATTTCTCGCTGCGTCATCCTCAATTTAAGCTGAAACCTTTTTGTGAGTCTCCAGGTTACTGCTGCTCAGCTAAGTACCGGCAAGATGAAGCTGTTATATATTTTTCTCTTGAGGGATAGTGGCAATCTACCTGTCATGATTTGAGAGTGCTTGCCAATTGTGCTTCACTCCATTCTTATTCTTCTAGTTACTTCAGTCCCGTGGTTCGGCACCGCGGTTATTACCTGTCCTAAGTAGACATAGTCTTTTACAACTTTAAAAACATCTCGAAATGCTCCTTTACAACTTTTTGTTTGCTCCATCCCGGGAACCAGGCCTTCACCCACGTGCGGAGCAGTGCAACACTTCTGTTGCAACAGGCAACAGCGACGGACACACGTGAGACGATCAGGTTATATCCGGGATCTAAACACTGGGGATTCGTTTATGCGACATGATATGATTATGGCTGATCAAGTGTACCTTTGTAAACTAATGCAGCATATACTCATTACAAGCACATATAAAAATATTGGCATGGCTGTGCCAATATCTCAGTGCGCGTTCAAGCAGCGGATGAGGAGGCTACCGAGTATTGGAACAAATACGGGGGATCATTATTATCCTATTCGGCTATATAAAGTTTGAAGAAACAGGAAGAAATAACAAATTGAGCAGATCGCTATAGTAAGATCTAAAAACACACGTAACATTTATCGAGATGATAACGTGCGTCTTGTAGGCTGGCGTGAAATTTCAATTTTTGTTGTACTATTACCATTTCCACTTTCAGTTTATGTACGTCCGTTGTATACTTAGGCAGTGTTATTCGATACATATCTATAACGCGGTACAAATCCTTGTTTAGTTTAACTAACACGTGTATACTGTGTAAATGAGCGAGTGATCTGTGTGAACCACTTGTTTATGTTATATGCACGTGTAATGAATATTCTGCGGTTAATATGTAAATTTGTAGTCTGTGTTATGTAATTACGCCCATATTCAATGCATCTCATATTTCTAAACAGAAGTAATTGACGTTATATTTCAGTTTCTTAGGCTGTTCATTGAAAGACACCCAAATTTTCGATATAATGTGCACATTAATGTACATGTTTTTGAAAATGCTATATGAATTGAATGGGGGCAGGGGCCTCGTCAGGCTGTTTCAGCCATTAGTCGCTGTTTCCACAGGATACACCTCGCAATCAAAGAGTTTGGTTTGATTGGAGACACAAAAATAAATAACAACATTGAGTTGTGGCACTGTAGAATGGCGGTTGAGCGCGGCAAAACACTATATTGCCATATCGGAAACGGTTGGTCAACGAAAAGCGTTGGCTCCGGAGAGGATCAATTATGGGGAAACCGCTGCTGCAAACACATTTTCGACCGGTGAATCCGCCGAGTTGCTTGCGAGATGAGTCGCTAGGAATATCCTGTGA
The DNA here is from genome assembly GCA_013436015.1 of Rhipicephalus annulatus. Lineage (NCBI taxonomy): Eukaryota > Metazoa > Arthropoda > Arachnida > Ixodida > Ixodidae > Rhipicephalus > Rhipicephalus annulatus. Next base: position 31,440 of record WOVY01003151.1, read on the forward strand.
ACTTGGACATTTCTGTGAAAATGTTTCATCTACATTCTGATTGGTCATTTGTTTCGTTTTACTGTCCTCGCTGTATAGACACATTACCCAAGTGTTCGTATAACGTCCTAGAAACAAACCGTTTCTGCACAGGATTCATCAAGTAGGCATCCAAAAAGAAACATAACAGGATGCCCGATTCCCATGATGACATGGTAGCCCGGATTCGCTGCGCTAGCAGTCGTATAAAGATGTGCCTTCACTCTCCGCGACATTCGAGCGCTGGTTGCGCTGTGATTAATGAAGCCCCCGAGCTTCATAATACACTCCCAAACAAAAGCGTGCCTCTTCTAGACTGATTAAGTGTCGTCGTTGACCACAGAGGGCAGCGCAAAGCACCCCGGAGTCCCATTTGCGGAAGCATGGATGCGCATTCGTGGCACTCCTTGTATGCACGCCTTTTTTTCTGATAGACGTCCACGCCATCCATCATATCAGCTTTGGTTGGTGTTTGGAGTGTCGTCCTTGACGAGCTAATATACACGTCTAGGCTCCGGAGAGAGCATCGTCTTTCGTGATGAAGAGATTTGTTGCCGACGACTTCGAGAGAGCGTACGAGATGTCGGGTGCAAAGCAGCTTTGCCATGGTCACGCTGATGTTTTTGTAAGCACAAACGCTCCGTATTTCTGCCTATAATTGCAAAGCAAATTGATGTTTTAGGTGGGCTTTATGAGTCAGCATCAAATATTTCTCTCTGGTTTAAAGGGGATAAGAACATTCTAGTAAAGTAAATTGGGACCCGAAACTGCGACGTCCCGCTATATCAAAGACGGAATATACAAAAGACATTGTTGGCGTGCGTTGTTTGTATATTTCATTTTGCATTGTAAGTGAAGCCCATCCTGCTTGGGCCAAAATGTTGACTTGCAGTATTTCAAATAAACAAAATAAATAGATTAACACAATGTTCGTGTCACCATCAGCATTGCACAACCCCCTCTTTGGTGTTTCCTGAGAAAGACAGGCTTGTGTGAACGCCTCTGACATGCGGTAGAGTTCTACACGCTGCAGTGAAATTACTGTCAGTCTCTCCCCAACTTTTTTTTCTTTTCCCTCTCGTCCCTCTTTCTCGTCTTTCTTGTCCCCTTCCCTAATCACCCAGTGTAGGGTAGCCAACCGGATGTCTTTCTGGTTAACCTCCCTGCCTTCTCCCTTTTGTTGCTTCCTCGTCCTCCTCCTTGGTGCACACAAATGTTTCCCGTTTTCTTAAACTCCACGGCTTGTCCCCGCCAACTTGACATTTCTTTCGTTATCTTCAGGTGAACAAACGCCGCGACAGGAACTCCTCTTGCCTTCGGCACCGAAAGGGGGCCGAAAGTGCGGCTTCTTCTTTGACGTGTGCTTGCGGGAGCGGTCAGCCGATGAAGCTCTTGACGTTGCTGAGATGGCGAGTCAAGGCTGCCTTCTATCTCCGGCCTGAGCTTCCTTAATTGCTGTCGCCCACACGCGGTCCACTTCACCAGCCTTGAACACTATATGCATGCGACAGCCTCTCCCTTTGCTTTCTGAGTGGGCAGCCGCATGCAAACGATAATCGCTGTCGCGCTACAGAGAAATTGTGTATTAGGAAACAGAGAAAGAATTACAAACCCTAAGCTGTCATCACGCAGACTAATAGTGTAGCCAAGAAAAGCATATCAGGAGTTATTTATAAATTTGCAATGAATCTCTTGTACGACTGCAGATGGTTACAACCTAACAAAACATAGAAGCTCTGCTTGCAAAACCACAGAGGACTTGCCAATCACCTATGAACCTCCTTCAAGCTGGTTTCCCCACGAAAAAGGCCTGGCAATTTTTTATGTTCTTAAATAAATATCACGCATATTGAAAACAATGTGCTTAGTGTGCACGATAAGTACTTATAGCATGTATGCATGTAATAATGTACCTAGCACGTAGGTTCTCGTTCACGAATTGTTTGTTTACGTCTGTGCAAAAGGATCTTTCGTAGTTTGGCCACTAGGTGCTGTGAACTCTGAATTTATCAAGGTTTGAAAGCTGTTATGAGATCACAACACGGATCACGTGCGCGCTGTAGTTGTCCGCCGCTGCCGTCACCGGTGTGCGGAATCACTATCGCAAAAATTAAGAAAAAAACACAGTCAGTAAATAAAAAAAGGCCAACGATGAAATAAGAGTCAAACGCACGACCTCAGCGTGCCAGCCCAGCATTCAACAACTGTGGCTACGCCGGTGATTGAAACTTCCTTACAAATTGGCCCTAGGCAGGCTCGACGTCGGGAAAGGAATCGCGTTAATATGAGTACTAAAGCGTTACAGAACAGCAAAGGGACCACCAGTTGTCAGATAGTGCCGATTGCACAACGAGTGGGTCCTCGAATTCTCCAACCCTTTACAAAAGCTTGATCTCGTTCACCTATTAACTAACTGCCACGCATATACAATGTGGGGAATTGTGGGGATTACAAAAGCTTCTGGAATAATTCTTCATTGTCGTCAGCCACAGCCCACGAAAATTGCACAAAGTTTCTTGCAAGTGTGCAGCAGGTACCACGCTTTTCTGAAGAATGACGAAGGATGGCATAGTGAGTGCCTGCCTACTACGCAATTATGAATGGTGTAAAGGGCACCCTGCAAGTTTGCTTGCAGCAGCGGCCCATAGAGCGTTAAAACAAGGCTCTTAAAGGCCGCTCTTCTAGCTTTCGCTGTGACGGTGGTGCGCGTTCAGCGCTGGCCTGGCGGTTTCTGAAATGTGAAGCATTCCTTAGCGATTTCGGTCAGTTTGACCATATCTATCTATCTATCTATCTATCTATCTATCTATCTATCTATCTATCTATCTATCTATCTATCTATCTATCTATCTATCTATCTATCTATCTATCTATCTATCTATCTATCTATCTATCTATCTATCTATCTATCTATCTATCTATCTATCTATCTATCTATCTATCTATCTATCTATCTATCTATCTATCTATCTATCTATCTATCTATCTATCTATCTATCTATCTATCTATCTATCTATCTATCTATCTATCTATCTATCTATCTGTCTGTCTGTCTGTCTGTCTGTCTGTCTGTCTGTCTGTCTGTCTGTCTGTCTGTCTGTCTGTCTGTCTGTCTGTCTGTCTGTCTGTCTGTCTGTCTGTCTGTCTGTCTGTCTGTCTATCTATCTATCTATCTATCTATCTATCTATCTATCTATCTATCTATCTATCTATCTATCTATCTATCTATCTATCTATCTATCTATCTATCTATCTATCTATCTATCTATCTATCTATCTATCCGCCTACGACTTTTTGTTTGTGTTTTCATGCACATTCAAGCAAAATTTTGCATGTTGCAAACAATTTACAATGTATTTGTTGTTTGCTATTTTTGTAAAACCGGTACAGAGGCCTTTTGTCAGGCACTGCTATACCTTTGGCTTCTCCATCTTTTTTGGTGTTATTCAATTAAAACAAAGCATTTCAGTCCCAACCTGAAAGACAAAATTTCCGTCAGTCTTACCTGAGGTATGACGCCCCGCCACTGTGATCTAGTGACTAAGGTACTCGGCTGCTGACTCGCTGGTCACAGGATTGAATTCCGGCTATGGCGACTGTATTTTCCATGGTGGCAAAAATGCTGTAGGCCCGTGTGCTCAACTTTGGGTGCACGTTAAAGAACCCCAGGTGGTCGAAATTTCCAGAGCCCTCCACTACGGTGTCTCTCATAATCATATGGTGGTTATGGGAACGTTAAACCCCCTCCTTCCTCCATATCTGTCAATCATTACCTTACGTATGACGTAAGCAGTGATGTGATCATCTCTGATGGAAACGGCCAGGACGTTCAGATTTTCCACTTCGCGCCAGCGAAACGAATCTATGGGTACACACACAACCTAAAATACCTGAGAGGTGCTCGGCGTCACAGAAGTAAGCAAATGTGATTGTATGGAAGATCTATGCAAATTTTGTCTTGGTTAGACAGGGATGGTGGTGGGTGGAGCTTGTATTTCCTCTAAGGTTGAAATGCGCTATAGGAGGTGGAAAGATGTAACGGTCCTTATGTCCACAGAATTGTAATAAAGAAGAAATCCTATGGAATACTCTCTCTTGGAAGGTCTCGGTGCTTCCAGTATTTTTCCTTGAGGTTTTGCCAGCGTATGAATGATACAAGCCACACCCTAAGTCGCTACTCATAATTCGTGTTCTTATTATCCCTTAACCTAACGTCACCAAACGCAAAGTTTAAAGCATTAAAGCACACAATTCTCCAATCTGTTGATGAAAAAATGAGAAGCTATGACAGAAAACCATCGGGAAAACTCTCAGCTTGCGGTAAACACCAGGGCATGAGGTTTCAGCTTCGCTGGTTAACCATTAGCACGGGCACTTTAGTGGTGATTTTTTTTTTCAAATTAACTATGGTGATTATGAGATAAAAAAGTGAAATGGGAAAAAATGCAACTTTCTGTTGCTTACATATGACTGCATTTAACAAAAAACAAGGGTGGGAGGTACAGTTCCCCTTCTATCTTTCATATGACGGTGAGGGTTGCGACGCGGCAGTTTCTATGCAATTAGATAGCATGAAAATTTTGATAGGCTGGCTGCCACATCGCACAGATGGCGTGTTACGTGCCGCTATGTTGTGGTAATAACGTACGGCATTTCGGCACCACGGCAATCAGTTTTCTTTGGTTGAGCTGACTCCATGACTACCACTTCGCTGTCGTGATTACCACTGCACCTGTGTGATGATGATGACCTCAGGTAACTGGCGCTCACCCACAAAGCAGGATGGGCCAAAAACCAGGTGGCAGGATACTAAAAGTAACGAAACTAAAACCAATCTGGAAAGTTAGTTTAGAGATGAAATCGCGAGCAAATAAAAATACTTGCTGAGCAATTGGTCAAACCATCCCGATAGAAATAACTACTCTGTGGTTTGTGCCACTCGAGAAAGGTAGCTTCTCTCTTTTCTTCTGTGTTTCGCAACGCATGTTAGTTTAGTGCGCTAGCAAAGTGAGCATAATTAAATATTCATTAAAAAAAATAACTTCAAGCCATAGGGGAGCACCATGGCATAGTCATTGGGACGTTCTAAAATTGTTCCCGACGCTAACAGTGACAGCGTAGCTATCTGATGTGACGTTCGGCATTCTCGCTCTTAAAAACAATGCAAGAAGCAACAACGTAACAAGTGTTGACGAAACCCGCTTCTAAACTAATGAAACGATCGATGTGTGAGCCCTCTGGAATTTTGGCGCTCGATTACTTCGACGACGCTAATTTCCGCCTGACGCCGGAAAGTTATTCGGCTGGCTTCACGCTCGCTGGAGAGCGATGCTTTGCGTGTCTTTGAAAGTATGCTACGATAGTGTTACATCGGTTCCCTAGCATCGTTTCTCCGCGATGTAGGTGCATTGATCGAGCCAATAACTTGTCCGGGTTTCCATGGTTACAGTTTCTTTTTTTTTCCTGGCACAATGAAATTAATCGAGACAGTCTGTCAGGCTAGGGAAAACATAGAGGACGTTAATCATTGTGTTTAATTGTAGCGTAAAAATTGTGATATTACCTAAAACTAATTGAAAATTTTCCCTTTCCCTAGGTGGGATCAAAGGTCGGAAGTTCATACCCTATACCGACGAAATCGCTGATTTGTCGTGCACTCCAATCAATTTCAATTTACTACGCTATTAGTACACCATAAATAAAGACACCAATTGACGTTTTCTATGCTTTCTAAAGCCTGACTCCTGCTAGATAACCCCTGCTTTGAATTATCGAAGCTTATAGCTGTATGAATGTAATCAACACACCAACCAGAATAACCGCTACATCTGAAACAACGTTACGCTTATGTACCGCAAGCGTATACCTTGTAGATGCTGAAGCAGGGGCAATCACTGTTGACATTAGTGATCATTTTATCAATTTACTGCTTCTTACCTGGTAGTCGTGTAGTCCTAAGTGATGATGAACTGCTACTCAGGAGTTACTCCAACCATAATATGGAACTATTTAGGAACCTCATAACTGAAGTAGACTGGAGCCCGATTATTGAAGAAACTGACCATAATAAGCCTTACAACACTTTTATTCAATACTTGACCTCCATATAATAGAAGTGCTTTTCTCATAGGTGCCGCAAAAAAGAATTAAATCATGAGTGACCATGGAATTATACAACAAAATTAAAATAAGAAACAACCTGTTGTAAACGTTCTTATCCCCCAGAGATGCAAATGACCCAACCAGTGTGAATAAGAAAAAAATTGCGCAATAATCTTGACAAATATTTGAAGATAGCTAAGACAGAATACTATATTAGTAAATTTATACCGCATCCAGCAGATGCACGCCTCCTGTGGGATGCAATAATTTATCTGGTTAATAAAAAATTGGTTTCGAGAGGAATGAAGTATCAAAAACTGAATAAGAATTCGCTGACAGCTTTAACAAACACTTCCTTGTGGTTGGTCAGTTCACGGCGAACAACATGGAAACGTATTGCGAGACCTGTATAGCCTCAGATTGCTCATCCAGTGTTTTCCTCTTTGCTACTGACGAACAAGAGGTGGAAAATCTAATATCAACATTGAAGGTCAATGTGCTTGTGGTTGTGATGACATTAAGCCGAAGCTGTTAAAGAAATATAAGTCACATTATCGCTATTCCTTTTACGCTCATTATTAACCTGGCGTTATTGTCTGACATTTCTATAACTTGATCCTATCGTCTGGCCTTTTGCTGCGAGGGTGGCACTACCTAGTCAGGCGTTTACTCAGCCCTTAATCGTGTCCGCAAAGCACATTGTAAGAATTATGATTTGGATAAATAAATAAAAAAATAAAAAAATCGTTTTTTGTTTCAATTACTTTCGTTTTGTTCGACATATAAACCAGCCCCTCAGAAATTTGAACAAATAAATTAATTTATATCTTTCAATTTATTTGCTGATTCATTTTGTGTGGCACGAGCAACAAATGTTACTCTTAATTATTTGAGATTAATTTTACTCTTAATTAAAACACTTTCCGTCAAGCACTTCCTTCAGCTTATGCGAATGCTGTGAAAATATGTTTTAAATAGTAAAACTGGTACAATAATGATGGTTCTGCTTCAAGTTACACTATATTGCATACATATGTTATGAGAACATAAGTTTACTCCCGATAGGAGCAAATTAATTTCTATGATAAATGCAGAAAATATTTCACTCGAATAGCCCCGCCGCGGTGGTCTAGTGGCTAAGGTACTCGGCTGCTGACCCGCAGGGCGCGGGTTTGAATCCCGGCTGCGGCGGCTGCATTTCCGATGGAGGCGGAAATGTTGTAGGCCCGTGTGCTCAGATTTGGGTGCACGTTAAAGAACCCCAGGTGGTCTAAATTTCCGGAGCCCTCCACTACGGCGTCTCTCATAATCATATAGTGGTTTTGGGACGTTAAACCCCACATATCAATCAATATTTCACTCGAATAAAAGATCAGACGGGGTTCTTTTGAGTAGCTATAGGGCCGTTGCGGCACCTGGTGGAGCAGGTCTCAACCAAATGCTTTTTTCTGCAAGGCCTCCGGAATCTGCTTTGGCAATTGGAAGAAACGCGAAGTTAACCCAAATGATCAGGGCACACGAAGGCCGTGGTGCGAGTGTTACTATATGGCACTTAAGTGAAGGATTAGGGTGGCTTGCAATTTCATACTTTCTGCCTACCACTCGCGTGACCTCCAATGACGGAGTACGTCCACTACAAACAATGGAAGACTTTTCGTTTTGATAAACTGAAGAGCCCCAGGGCACCAGAAGGCCAGAATAGAAGGATAATCGATCTGGAGATCATCACTTTAGGGCGTACGCACAAATTTTGTTTCGGTGGTGGGGCAGCACTTCATTCTGATGTACCACTGTCTGGTGAGGCAGATGGGGCAGAGTGTTTATTTATGCTCTATTTGTCATGGCAAAGAAATAAAACTTCGGGAGAAAGGAGTTTGGGGGAGGGGGGAGACACAGACTTGTTGTGCCACCGCCTGGCTACGCAACTGCCTTTTACTTGGGAAGTCGCTCACAGCCTCAGTTGTTTTGTGAAGTCAATTCCCACAAAAATAAACCAAACTAACGGGTAAGAATGTTTGTAGGGCACAATAATTGTCGAATCCGCGGTTTTCCGACTTCCTGCTTCTCGCAGTCTCACGCGAAATTTGTTAACTAAACTGTCCTTCTGAGCACATAACGGTGGATGCAGCCGGCAAGAAACGCCTCAGTGTGCGCCGAGTTTAAAAGTAGGGCCAAGTCTAAAACTTCTCGTGGTCACCGGGCAGCCAAAGCTTAACAAACTTAAATTGGCCCCTCCCCCCTCCCTCCCCCCCTGTCACTAGCCTCCTCCTATGGCGACAGCCATGCAGTGTACCTTGCGAAAACACTAGCTCATGCGAGCCAGTGAGTTTCTGAGTTAGCGGTCGTAAGTATGCGCATTTAAGGCACGCGCGTTTACCTCGGACAAACCGTGCCGGCAACCCAAAGCCTTGAAAAGGAGTCCGACTTCGTCCTCGCCAATTCCACGCAGTTCGAAATCGAGCCAAGCTGCGTTCTCGCGAGCTGTTCAAAAACAACGGCGTTTTTAACACGATGAACTTATAGAGCAGATATTGGTGGACTTTTATGGTTTGCTTGTGTCTGCGTGATGTATCAATGAGTTCATTTAATTTAGAAAAAATTAACCGCAGATTGAAAAAAAAAAACATTTTTGTCGGTGCAGCCTGAACGTTGCTCCTTCGGGCTTTGCCGATGGAAAACATGTTTCTTCGTCTCCTCTTTTCATCTCAACTCACGTCAGTTATGCTACAATAAAAAAAAAACATTGCCTATTATGCTTTCCCTTGCATAATTGTCTGTCCAATTACATTGGATGTTCGACGTCAGCTCATACGTTCGTACAGTGTGTCTATGTGTGTTCGTGTTCCTGTGTGTACGCGTGCGTGCGTGTTGCCGGTTTGCTGTTTTCCTTCGGGGCAGCGAAACAGGGTGATCAATGATCATAGTGCTAGTTAATGCGGGTCTTTCCGAAAATTGTTCAAGCTGATGCGAATCGTAACGAACTTCTTGTCTTAGAATGTCCCCGCATTCTTTCCAAAGCGGGCTCTGCGGATTAGGAAACATACACTTATTAAGTATAATTGTGACTGTCGATAATTCCCGATTTTCGACAGGCTGAGCTAATATATGTTACCAGGCCCATTGAGCTTTGCCTTTAAAACTAAACAGAACTCACCATATTTTGACGACGTTTATTTTCCGTGTTATTTTTTCTCATTTTCTCGAATTCATCGTCACTTTTTCTTTACTTTCCTTTCTTCTTTTCTCATTCTATCCGCTCATCTTTTTTTTGTACATCTTTTTCCTCTCATTTTAAAAATTAGGCAGGAGTTGTTCTCATATGCCTGGCTGTTGTCAGCATCTGTCTGGCTGTTGTCCGCCTCTCTAGTTCCTTGCGTCTCTCATAATCATATGGTGGTTTTGGGACGTTAAACCCCACATATCAATCAATCTCTAGTTCCTTTTTGTTCTTTGTATTCGTGTACACACATCAAATGCAAACGAAACGTATTCGGGAATTCCGACGACTTCCGCATTCCGGAGACGCCCGTCGCCTGACTTGCCTTTCCGGGCACTGCACCCGACTACGACGCGTCGAGCCTGCGAAACGCGACCACGCGAGACGCTAGCGAGTGTGTGATGACTGGCCGACCGTAAATAACGCCTGGTTGCTGGCGACGTTTGCAATGACCAGGTGAGAGTGAGCACCTGGGCGTGCAAGCCTTCCTGCACGCGCAGAATTAATTCTTCCGGGGCTCGTCGCATATGCATACCAGAGGCACGCCCGAGTGATGATTTATCGACCTGTCTTAACCTGCTCTCTTTCTGCCATACTGGAGGCACCAAATTAAAATATTTTCAGCTTCGAACTCACGCTTTGTACTTGGCCAGCAGCGTTCTAATCAATTATGTTGTCATGCTAATTATATCTTAATTATTACGATTGGCTGAACTTAATTTAAATGATTAAAGAAAGGTAGGTGACGGGAGTAGGTAATGGTTACAACCTAAGAATATAATAAAAGCTCCGCCCCCATAACTGCGTTACACCTGCCATTGGACAGTGCAAGCAAGTCGCGCTTAAGTGTTTCTGTTGTAGATGATAATACTTTATCGTTGCTTATGAAAGTACTACGCATATTAGAAAGTAAATAGTTTGTCGTCGGTATAGTACATGAGTTATTACGGTTTCCTGAGCAGCGATGTCGTAAGGATTGCTGAGATTGTCCAGAAATTCAAGTTTCCCATCTATAACTGCAGCGATTCTAACTCTCCATGTGAAAGGTTACATACGGTATTACGCGGGAAGGGGGGGGGGTGCGTGACGTCACTGAGTTGGACAAATGTAATCGGAGGGCACATCTGCGCAAATTCTGCCTGGTTGGGACGATGTAGCCTGGCGAGGAGCTTAGATTTACTCTTACGTTTTAATCGACTATAGGTGTAGTTCCGGCTATGCCTTTGTCTTGCATAATCGTTTGCATAATAAAATACTCCGTAAGTGTAAGAAAGCATAAATTTACGCATAAATTAACAGTAGCATTTCTAATCCCAATACTACAATATAAACAGCCATGCAACAACAATTTTCACACGCTAGAATTGTTTAGACACCTTAAAAGATCCACCTTTTTTCAGGACAGTCCATGAAGATGATCACAAATGTCACTGTGCACTTTCCAGCATTAAAAAAAATGTTGCGAAGCAATTTCTTTCCTTGACGGAAAATTCTAGCGCAATACATTTTTGTGAAGACTGGCCGAGGTTCTTAGTTTAGCTTGTATCAGAGTGGCGGCTGTCACATTACGTCAACTACCCGTAAAACTGACCTGCTTTCTTTTTGATTCACCTGTATGACGGCGTTCAGTGCCCAGCTTCCTCTTTTCCAGCAAAGTGGCATCCCAGAATACCTGTACAATACATCGTAAATTCATATGAACCAAAACGCATTTGATTACGGAAATATACTGTGACAATAATTAGATATTCAAACCACGCAGGAAATATTCTTGTTCTAATTGCAGCCAGTATACCACAAAAATAGTGGCGCCACCATCGGCGTGACGTGCTAGGCAGAATCAGCGGACGCGTTCGAAACACAATTTTAAAGAATGCCATGCTCTGTAATTCTGAATAATTATGAAAGGTATTGCCGTTTTGGCTGGGCATTTGACAGTAGCGTAAAGAATTGTAAAGCGCAGTTGCAGTACTTATAAGCGTGTCATACGGGTGCCGCAGTGCAGACGTCCGCGACGGAGCCCGGTGTCAGTCTTAACCCTTACGTGCAGGATGTGACGCTGCGTGAAGCTTGATTTGTAAAGCTTAGAAATGTTAAACAGTCATTGGCTACAACAGGCGCACGCCACAAGCACGTCCGCGAGCAAGATTTCTCCTTTCTTCTTAGGGGTTGCACTGTTCGGAAAGTAGCACGAAGCGCTCATTGATGCCCTAACCCGTGCGCACTCGCCGACCAATGATGATTTTCACCCACAAGCTGGCCCATATGCTGACAGCATTCAAATCAACCCCAGAATTATGTTGGCCCAACAGAAATGACAGTCCCACTATTCACCATTGGTCCACTGATAATTTGGGGATCTTTAAGATTCGCCTTTAACTTCTAGTGCGAACTTCAAACACTTCGTGAGTGAAATCTCTTCGATTTGTTATGCATCCACTACTTGGCCTTAAAGGTGAAGCAACGCGTGTTTTTTTTTCTGTATTGTGGGTGAGTGGTTTTAAACTGTGACGTCATTATGATAATCCCATGTTCTGATGCCCGATGGCAATGTACGCTTGTACCACGCATTATTCCTGCACTATTTTATGTTGTATTGCGAAGCATGTATACAGGACGCGTGTGTATGTAAAGTATGAAAGCTACTTTAACTGCATTTTCAAGCAGAGGAAGTTCTTTTCGCTGAATTCACGAGCAGAGGTGTATGGATATGCGTTGAAAGACCCGCTTTTCACGCATACGACCCGGGTTTGATCCCCACCCAGGCCAAATTTTTTTATTATTATTTTGTATGCACCTTTCTCAACTTTTCGGTCACGCAAAGATGATGACTTTTCGCTCGACGCCAACGACGCCGACACCAACGCCGCCGCCGCCGGAATTTCTTCTAAACTAGCTCTTAAACGCTTTCGCGTTAAAAGGTAGAAGGCAACAGTTAGCTCATCAAACATATTTGTGCTTGATTGATATGTGGGTTTTAACGTCCCAAAACTACCATATCATTATAAGAGACGCCGTAGTGGAGGGCTCCGGAAATTTTGACCACCTGGAGCTCTTTAACGTGCACCCAAAACTGAGCACACGGGCCTACATAAATTCCGCCTCCATCGAAAATGCAGCCGCCACAGCCGGGATTCGATCCCGTGACCTGCGGGTCAGCAGCCGAGTACCTTAGCCCCTAGACCACCGCGGTGGAGCAAACATCTTTGTGCCACATAAATTTGTGCAGTCAAAAATTCATCATGATCACGCAAATTGGGTAAACTGCTCACCTCTGCTCCTATAAAATGGAAGAAAGCAACAGTTTGCCCAACACTGGCAAATGGCATGAAAAAGCAACGGCTACTGCGACATCTCGAAACGATTGAAGGCGTATACGCCAATGACGACCTGCCCGTAAATCTATGAAAGATGCGAACGCTTGCTTAAAGCGCCAAATGCCTGTCTCTCCAGTTTTGACGTCCGTGTTTTGGCTTTGACTGTCTGTGGTTTGACGCGACTCTCTCTGCGATAATATCCAACTTGAAAACAACATATATTCACTTAGCGAAAGCCCAGTAATGACCCACAAGCAACCTAAAAACAACATGCGGAAACAAACATCATCTAGCTAAGGCCCAGAGACATCCTATAATTAACCAGATTAGACATCAGAATCATCTATTTTTATGTTTCAAGGCTTTCGAACCAATTTTTATTGGCAAATTACTTTTTCGCATATTCCAAAATCAACGCGTTTACTGAGATATGACGCTTGGTGATCGAAGGTACGCGAAGAACGAAAATGCAGGCGGCGACGCCACATCGAACTTTCGAGACTAAGCACCCTGACGTCATACACTTTGATGGCGTCTACTGGGTCGTACGCTGTTCCTAATCAGCAATAATTTAGTACAATGTGATTTGAAGGGGCTGTAGAATAAAGATACTAAGTTTCATAAAATGACGCTGAGCCAATGTTGCCAAAGTAAGAAAACTACACTCGGAAATCTGTTTTGTACATGAGCGGATTTCGGCGCGAAATTTTAAAATGAGTCTTCGTCCTTCATTTTCACCGCATATAATAAACTTATGATAAAAAAATAATGCACATAAGTATCATCAGAATGCAGAAGAATAATTTAAACTGCTTCACTGATTCACTTTAGAGTCCATTTATTATTTGGTATGTGTGTGTTTTGTTTCTATATATGCTGGCTACTTCAATGGGGAAAAAGGAGTGGTAGGAGTCAAATAAAATGTTAAAAAAATGCATCACATACTATAATATTTGCCTTAGTGCCAACCAATGATCAAACTGAATTCGAACAAGAATCAGAGCAAAATCACTCGCAACGAAGACCCTATAAACGTAAGGTGTGACACTATTTGAGTAATAGTGACTTTGGAAAGGCCAAGAATATGCGAAAAAAAGAAACAAAAAACAGAAACTTGCTGAGGGCATGCTTACGTCACCGTAGGTGACAAGTCTAAATTTAAAACAACAATTGTTTAAGGAAAGTTTTGATAGCACCCGCGCAACAACGGTTACTTGCGCGCATAAAAGGTTATAAGTAGCAACGAAATCATTTTCAGCCACAATTAAAAGCCAAGCATTTCAGCCACCTGTGCGACCAGTCGACGCTGTTTTCCTTCGCCTTCGGCGCCGATCCGTTTGAGCCAGGTAGTGATGGAAAGAAAAGACGGAGGGTAAAAGATGGATAGCAGAAAAGGCAGTGTGACAGGTCGCCATATGCGGAGGGGCAACTGATAAAGCAAGGGTCAGATCTGTGTTTATGGCGCAAAAGTCGAGAGGGAATGTTCAGGCGATTAATTTGTATGTGCCGCAAAATTCGGGCTTCTGGAACGCGTGCGCGTGACGGATGAGGGGGAGAGTAGAGACGCTTGTCAAGTCTGAGCCAAGGAGGATTAAAAAAAATTTTAATCCTCCTTGGTTGGAGCTGGAGGTACACCTCCTTGATAGTACGTCGCAAGGTGATTGTCCCGTCGTTCTTCCCGGAACTTGCACCGTCCTCCGAAGGCCAGGAAATTAATGAGCTGTGCCTGTTGCATTATTATAAATTTCTATATATGCGGCGGCCCCACGATCGCCTTGCTGGTACCTCATTTTCATATATACAGATGTTGATGTTCTTTAGACTAACATGTTCCATACGCAGACGGGCCACTACAAGAATGGATGTCACCAAGAATGGATGTCACATAGTTCGCTCTGTCGGATGACCTGCTTTTCACTCGAAACGTTTTGAGTGTACCCCATCATTAAAATTCATTTACCAGCACAAAAAGAGAAACCAATTAAAAAGTAACACACACACAGCACCAGCGAACTTATCAAGAACCAATTCGGCCATGCAGCAGTTTTAGCAAAAATACCCACATCGCAGTGGTCGCGCGCATGCACGTGGACTCATCGTGCATATTCTTTTGCCAGACAGCCGTTCTAAGCAATTCAGCCCTTTCTTTTTTCCCGACATTATTTTTTTACTGTATAAACTTTCTTTGTTTCGAAATTATTCATATAAATGTGCAGGGGACTTCCTTCCGTGTGGTGTTTCCGGCGAGCACCGACTGCCAAACACATCGCAGCACGCTGGCATTAACTTATATATAGCACGCAGGAAAGGCGCATCCCACAGAGGGCTGTCCTGTAGTTGTACAAGCCGTCAACCCCTGCTTAATTTACTGCTTAAGCTATTGCGAGCACTCGTCAAATATGAAAAACATCTCGAGGGTGCTTCGCTTTATATGGGTCGAAACTTTTACGACTACAAGGATGATAATCGAGTTAAACACAGCCTCGCTAACTTGTTCTTGAAATATTCATATAAGGTTACGCGCGTCAACTGCAGAGAAGACTTTTAAACTTTTGCAGTAATATATACGTGAACTTCAAACACATAGTCCAGAAGCGAATCTAAGGAGTAAGGTGTGTCATTGTTGCGGCTAAGATGAAAAATCCCTGTCCGGTGAAAGTTCAATTCCTGTCCATGCTATTGAAGTTCACTGAGCTGTCATATGATCCCTCATAGTAGAGTACCTTGTGCTGTAAATCGTTACCCACTTTTTCTGAACACAGACAGAAAAGTACTCTGAATCGTTAACTACTTTTTCTAAACACGTGGTTTTTGAGTATGCGTAGATTGTGTCAGTGTTCGGGACGGCTTTAAGCTCTCCCATAGTTGTGTGCCCTGTACTCTTATTAGTTACGCTCTTTTTCTAAGCGCCCCCACCCCACGCCCCCCCCACCCCATTGACGAAATAAAGGGTGCATTAGACGCAATGAAAAAGGGTTCAGCCCCTGGGCCTGACGGACTCCTTGCAGAGTTTTATGTACAGTTCTGGCCTATCATTGGTCCATTCATGTCACACGTCATTCGCAAATGTTTCCGAGGTATTACACTTCCAACATCTTTCCACATAGGTCGCAAAGTACTAGTCCCCAAGAGAGACCAAATGTCCACGTGACCAGAAGATCAGCGCCCTATTACACTGCCTAATGTAAATTATAAGCTCTTGGAAAACATCCTGGTGCACCGAATCAGTTCGTTTCTTGCAACATTAATCGCTCCCCACCAGGTCTGCTCTGTTCCGGGCCGAGAAATACACACTCATACGTGGTTAACGCGTGACATCATTCAATACACCACAAACGGATGTGCACAGGTACTGTTGGTTTCCTTAGATGAAAAGAAGGCTTTCGATTTTATAGAACACGGCTATTTACAAAATGTTTTGCGTACATTCAGATTCTCGGATAAATTCATAGACCTCATTCACGGGATGTACTCTAATTCAGAAAGTACACTTTACCTGGATTCTCGTGAAAGTAAAGCCTTTGAAGTCACGCGTGGGGTCCGTCAAGGGTGTCCACTCTCCCCAGTGTTATTTATCCTTGCATTAAAAACTTTCTTAAGGGCCGTTGAACGTCACCCGCAGATTCGTAGCTTACATCTACCCGGTAACACTGAAGTAAAGGTCACTGCATATGCAGATGATATTACTCTATACATGTTCATAATGAACTGTCACTGCAGCATGCTCTTGATACTTTTCATAATTTTAGCATTATCTCCGGTGCAGGGTTAAGCTTTTCTAAAAGCCAGTATTTCTTTATTGGCAACCACAATGGTCGTATCAGCCTCACGTCTCCTGCAAACTGGTATCTTAACATTACGATACCGGGTCTCACTTACACTGCATTTGGTGTGTGTCGGCTTCTGACCCGCAGGTCGCAGGATGGAATCCCGGTTTCGGTGGCTGCATTTCCGGTGGAGGCGGAAATGTTGTAGGCCCGTGTGCTCAGATTTTGGTGCACGTTAAAGAACCCCAGGTGGTCGAAATTTCCGGAGCCCTCCACAATGGCGTCTCTCATAATCATATAGTGGTTTTTGGACGTTAAATCCCACATATCAATCAATGGTGTGCATGACAGCATCTGGTCATCCGTTGTACGATTTCGTCAAACTGATGTAAAAGAAGCCAGACGTTTGACTTCCCCCTCTTGGAACGCCGATATTTATCTCAAATCGTTTATCTCGGAAAATTTCGGTACCTTCGCCATTCTGTAAGACCGCCGCTCCCCGTCTCCAAGAAAGTGAGAAGCTGCGTCAGTTCATTTTTTTTTTGGTCTGGTGCCACAGAATTATCTCGTACGGCGTTAGCTCAACCACGAGATCGAGGTGGTTTTGCATTCCCTGACGTTTGCTGCGAATACTGAGCAACGATGGTACGCCCACCCTGACACTGACTCGCTACCATATGGGGCCATCACTGCGCGTCTTCATGCCAGCTAGCCAAATGAACAAAGGTCCCCAATCATTTGCATTACCACCTTTGTATCGAGCCCTTCTGGCATTTCACCAACGTTTGGAAGCTACGTGCCCAGAGATAGAGGTGGCCGATTCTAAAGTGGTGGACACAATGGCTGCCCTTCTACGGCCCTTGGTGCACCAGCATTGTCAGTATACAAAGAACCGCGCTTGGAAACCAAACACTGCAGCAGTGAGTGTTGCCAGGACATCTGCGGGGCTTTGTCTGGCGGTTGGGCTGGGGCGCGGGTTGTCTGGCGATCCCCACGCAAGATTTGTTTCAGCGGTGGCAGGTGGTTCGCAGTTCCACCTGCCCCAACCGCATCATGGTAGACACACATCGACACGCGACAATTGATTGTGTGGTCTCCCGCCTTTTTTGGCGTGCGGTTCATGCCGATTTTCGGGGACAGGGTGAGCAAACTTTCGTGTCAAACGGCCGATTTCCGAGCGGAGAGGTGGCTGCGCGGAAATCGGCCGTGACTCCGCTCTTATTAGTTTCGGGGCTGTTCAGCCTTTGGAGATGTGAGGCCGTGACTGGGAATCGCCGCCGGCGCGCTTAGTGGCCGATACTCTAATGGCGAATGACGCGAGAGATTTTCGCGTCCCTGTCTGAAGAGCTTTTCTTAATTTCTATAGGGGCACGAGTTCCTGCGGCATTGGTCGTGCCCTTTCGTCAAGGTTGAAGACGAAAGAATAGAACTCATTTTTCGACCAACGTGGTGTTAAGAAGCACCCGTTGAGTCGTTATATATGATTTCATTTGTTACAAATCGTGCCTCATTGCATCTACTGTATCGTTATACAATTCATTGTATCATGATGTTGCAATGAGTTATTGTGTACATGTATGCCAACATTTGTCATGTATATTATAGCAATGATCTCTTCACTGCAACGTAGTGATGTTGGTCGTGATAAATAGATGTCCCGAAGTGTATGTGCCCTATTACTGGAATGTTATGAAGCATTTGTGTTCTGTACATACTGTAGATAATTTTTTCTAAACAAACAGGGCCTCATCAGGTGTGAGGCTCACGGGACAGCTTTATGCTCTCTCATAGCAGAATACCAAGTATTCAAAATTGTTGACCACTTTTTTCTAAACAACATGCGTCAGCAACAAGCATCAAACTGGGACAGCCTATTGCTCTCCCATAGTAGAGTACATCGTACTCTAAAGTGTCGACATTTTGTTCCAAACACAGGTCGTCGACGCGGCTTCATCAAGTGTGAGCCCCCCGGGACGGCTTTATGCTCTCCCATAGTGGAGTACCTAGTACTCAAAGTAGTTCGCCACTTTTTCTAAGCACACACTCAAATACGTCGCGGAAGTTTGGGCGCAAAGCTGTTCAGAAGGTATTGCCAGCGACATCAGCATGGGGAGTTAGGGGATCTGTGATTGAAGCTCGACAACATGTGGAGGGAACAAACATTAATAGTGAGAAACCAAGTTTCATTCAAAGTCGAAGCAAATACTATGTTTTGCGAACTACATTTTTTTCCCAAACAACGATACTTACATGCAATGAGCAATGAATTTAGGAGAGCTTTTTTTTTATTACGAAAAATGTTTTTTTCTAGCACCCTCTTCTGACGCTATTCCCAGGCCCGCTTCGAAGTGGTATTGACGTAGTTGTTGAAAGATTCACATTATTCGCAGAAAACGACTGCCTGAAATGGTATCGCTTACCTTCGATGACCAACCAATATGGTTAAGCTAGCGAAATGTTCGAGATAGCTTCTCATTTCGGACGTCTATAGGCCTAACTAGTAGATCAATATAAATAATCGGCAACATAAGTGTTTTCGAGTTTAGTGCGTGTTACATATCTATTTACTTTTATCATTACCTAAACAATTGTAACAATGACTCACGTAGTGGCACAGGCAAACATTTTCGTTTTGTTTTTCTTTTCACTGTTCTTGAACTTATCAACCCTCCGCCGGGTGGCGCCACCATTTCAGCCGGAGCACTTGAACCACGGAAACGCTATCCCGCTAAACTATAAGACGCTGTGCACATCGATTGTTTGCTGTGCGGTAACGCCATTTTTTACCCCCGCTATCACGCTAACGGTAAACTATAACTGTCTAATAGGGTTTAAGCAGTGTAACGTTCACCGAAAAATCATGCATTACATCGCGTTAAGAGCGCAGCCATCGTAGCGTTCCTAATCTTTTCTTATTTCTTAAGCTTGCCCTACCGTATCAATACACGTTTTTCAAAGTGAGCACAGATCGCAATTCTTGCTCAGGAATGTTACCAAAAGGTCTTCGACTTGTCGTTCCAGCTATTGGGACTGGAACAGGAAGTAACAACGACACCATTTTACGATTTGCCCCGCCGCGGTGGTCTAGTGGCTAAGGTACTCGGCTGCTGACCCGCAGGTCACGGGATCGAATTCCGGCTGCGACGGCTGCATTTCCGATGGAGGCGGAAATGTTGTAGGCCCATGTGCTCAGATTTGAGTGCACGTTAAAGAAACCCAGGTGGTCGAAATTTCCGGAGCCCTCCACTACGGCGTCTCTCATAATCATGTGGTGGTTCTGGGATGTTAAACCCCACATATCAATCAACCGTTTTACGATTAACATATTGTTTGAAAATTTGTGCATTGAAGAAAGATTTCCTTTTTTCCTGTCAATTTTGACTACTACCATACAAGCCACCCATCGTAAGGCTTCTTGTTGGGGAGTTATAGTAGTGAAGACAGCCAGTCAGCCCTGTAGTGGGTAATAAAAATAAATAAATAAATAACACTACAGTCCTTCATTCATCCTTTTGTGTTCATAATCCGCGTTTCCATGAAGTAAACGAGGATACACAATGAGCGTGTTCTCGTGCCCTTGTGTGTCCGCTACCAAAAGCGCGGTCCAAACTAATTTTCACGGGAATAAAAAACCACAGCGCTCAGAAAAAAAAAAAAAGGCGGAGCTTACTCTGACCGATTTGCCAAAACGTTTTCTTAACCACTTGCGCCTATTGTGGAAAAAATTAAAGTTGTTTCATTCATTCACTTGGTCTTCAATTCACCAAAGTATTGCTCTCAGTCTCCCTGAAACTCACAGCATGAGCCACGTCATAGTGAGTTTGAGTTCACCAACTCATAAGAGAGTTAACCTACCTCTGCCCATAGACATAGATAACACGTCGTAAGTGAGCCGCACACTTAGTCCCTGGTGTGCTCTTAATTATAAAGTTTGAATATAGGAATACAAAGAGAAAACAGCACGGCAAATGCGTGATACTCTGACAGTGAGTGCCATCACATCTTCTGCAAATATCTCAGTTAAACTTGCGCTGAATGTCGTCCGCTACGGGAGCTAAAAGCGACGTAGAGAGCGGCGCACCTTCCACTTCCTGTAAGAAAGGTATTATACGAAATAAGAATTTTTATCGAGTTCATCTCCAAAACGATCAACAAGCTGTGCGTGTCGTTAACTGAGAGGTACGAATACCGCTAAGTGGCAGTCCTTGATCACCTCATTCCTTTTTTTTTCTTTTCTCTAATTTTTTCTGCTGTTAGGAGCTCGTTCAGCCGATTCTGACGTCTGCAGCGTCCTTCGGCTGGTGCTATTACCATAATTGGCAGCTGGCTTTTTCACGTCTCCAGACACTTCAACTTTTCGACTGTTGTATTGTAGATTGTCTCCTACCCTTTCGCCCACCTTTCTTTGTTTCAAATGCGCAGCATTTCTTAGCGAGCTCCGGCGACTTTGAGCGTATCCACCTATCTATCTATCTATCTATCTATCTATCTATCTATCTATCTATCTATCTATCTATCTATCTATCTATCTATCTATCTATCTATCTATCTATCTATCTATCTATCTATCTATCTATCTATCTATCTATCTATCTATCTATCTATCTATCTATCTATCTATCTATCTATCTATCTATCTATCTATCTATCTATCTATCTATCTATCTATCTATCCACTTACGTTTGGATGCTCTCGTGCTCACTCCCTTAACTTGGTGTGAACCAAAATTAGCATGGGAAACTAAAATGGTTTAACGAATATGACGCGCTGGTCAAGACATCAGTAATGTCACAATCCGGTAGCATACGTCGTCAAACACTTTACGCCAGACAGTGGCACATACCCACGGGCGGGTATGTGTCGCTGGTATGCGACTATGTGCCACAACTGATTGACACTACTACTTAAGAACGACCTGAACATACATGTGAAATTTCAACGTGCGAGCGTTAGGAAATACCCTACATCGGTAGCGTCGACCCGACCAAAGCAAAGAATAAAGGTCAAGGTCTCAGCTGAAATCAAACCCAAGGATTATGCGTGGCAGTAATGCATTTTACCACAGAGCTACGCCAGGTCCCGAAACTACTTTCCAAATTGACGCTAATCTTCGTGAAACGTCAATAGTGGTTGCAGTGGTGCGTACCCAATTATCATAAACATTACATATGTACTCTTTTGATACAGCCGTCACGTCGGGTTAACGTCAATTGTGGTTAGTTCTCAAGCGCTAAAGTTAATTTATGTAGCAGTGTCCAGAGCCAGCATCCTTGTGAGCATCAGAACTTCATATCAGCTTCAGTGTTGCTAATACGCATGTTCCAGTTGGTATTGTTGCGCAAGTGCAAACAACTGCTTATATAGACATCTGCAACTTTTCAACATATGTCTGTGCGTGCAACCTTTGTACATATATTTAGCGTCGTTTCATGACGTGTCGCTCTATAAAATAGATGCAACGCTGTCACCTTCCCTCCGCATGCTTCGCATAACGTCCATTCCCCGGTACGTGTGGTTTGTCGAATTCTTTCTTTCTTTCTTTCTTCTTCCTTCTTTCTTTCTTTCTTTCTTTCTTTCTTTCTTTCTTTCTTTCTTTCTTTCTTTCTTCCTTTCTTTCTCTCTTTCTTTCTTTCTTTCTTTCTTTCTTTATTTGTCTCGCCTTGCCTTGCACTTTGTTGCCTGGTAAGCGACCGCTCAATTCAGAAGCCTGGTCGTTTATTAGGGATATCCGGAATTGCAATTTTATTTATTTATTTTTTTTTCAACTATGCATATTTTCGCAGCTATAAGAGCTTAGTTTGGGCGAGTTGGTGCGCATGAGTGTCCGTCTTATTTTGAAAAACAAGTGGCCAGTGGAAGTTGACCATCGTGTGAAAGTTGTCTGACGCTGAAGGTACGAAAGAGTCGGGTGTAATAACTCTAAAAACAAAATGAGGACGGTACTTTCGGTGAACATTTTCTGTGTCATTTCGCTCAATCTTAGCTTTGTCGTTTTTTGAACACGGCGCAGTAATAGTTTCAGGTTAAGCAACAAATCTTCAGTGAATGCTCCTGGGTTTTTCTTATGGCATGCTTCGCGCTCACTCTAATATAAGTGCGCTCTCATGTACACATGGGTCCACTGTTCTAGGGAACAGCTTCATACAGATCATGGGAGGATTTCGCCTCCAGCAAAAACGTACGTTGCAAGACAGTCACAACCTATAGGTCGTATCCTTTTACATCAGGTTCATACAAGCCCATACAGAAAGTGTCATCCATGTTGGTAGTTGTGAGGACGGCATTTCCACCGCGTTCCTTTATACTGTTTACTTAGTGCTTCGTTTTGTTCCTTTCTACTTTTGCTTCGCTTCACCGAGCAACACACAAGCGTTTAGGCGTCAAGATGCTGTTCCTTCCTGTTTTTCGCTATTTCAATGGTCTTGTTCCGACACGGTCTCTTCTTTTCGGGATGTAGACTCTCCTTAAGCTTGGGATCCGCGCTAAAGCACGCCATGTTTGCTTTGTGGCCTCGGGGCTTGTTCGAAAAGAAATGAGTGGGAAGAGAAACAAAAAAAAACGTCCACAAAAAAGGAGGAACAATAAGATCTGGGAAGACCGTTGCCCCACACGTAGAGATTGTAGTGGCAGTCCGCAGGCTAGAACAAACACATAGATAGTGCTTAGAGAACCTTATGGCCAAAGCCTAAGGGACGCAACAATGAGCTGCTCGAGAAATGTGATCTGAGACGAGAAAGTGGGATGCAAGTTCTCTTATATTTCTCTTATATTTCTCTTTTCTCTCTTACTACGAAATTTCTTTCATCGCTTAGTTTACTGCTTCGCAGTATTGGGTTATGTGCGGATATAAAATATCGAGCGTGGAGATGAAAGCGAGGATATATTCTGCGCTTATAGGATGTAGAAACCTGATACATAAAGCACGTACCTTATTACTCTGGAGGTCTTTCCGAGTTTCACCTATCCTCTTTGTATACGCCGTAAATATGAACTGCTATCGTGTCTCCGCTATATAGGAGTGTGTACTCCACTTAATGTTTCCCTAAACAGAGTGTCGTAACTTTTATCTTATCCTCTTAGTGCCTCTCTATACACTTATTCTTGTTTATTACTATCTTTCTCTGTTTTCACCACGAAAACAAAATTACTTCTTTATTTACGAAGCATCAATTTCCGGTCGGGCACTTTCTTCCAATTTTCCGAATATTAACAAAAGTCTTGTAACGATAAAAGTGGTACGAAGTAGATGGTTTGGGTCAGTCAAAGAGTTACACCAGATGCATGGGACACCAGCGAATGAGTTTGATTTGTGGGGTTTAACGTCCCAAAACCACCATACATTGATTATGAGAAACGCCGTAGTGGAGGGCTCCGGAAATTTTGACCTCCTGGGGTTCTTTAACGTGCACCCAAATCTGAGTACACGAGCCTACAACATTTCCGCCTCCATCGGAAATGCAGCCGCCACAGCCGTGATTTGATCCCGCGACCAGCGGGTCAGCAGCCGAGTACCTTAGCCACTAGACCACCGTGGCGGGGCCAGCGAATGAGTTTACCTAAATGCCAATTAAATGCGAAGCTACCTAATGAAAGTTTATCGATTTAGTTTGTTGAAGGAGTAGACGTTTTACATGTAAGTAGCTCCGATCTTTGCGACACATGAAGGAGCAGATTTTTCTAAGTGGCCTCTGAGATGAGTTTTGGCAGCGCGCGGGTACACGACGAGTTTACCCAACGAATACATCAGCGCACACGAACTCTAAGGGGGAGTGTCACTACCTAAAACAGGGATTTCGAACACCTCCACATTTTTAAAGGCGGTAGTCTTTATTGGGGACCATTGACGCAAAACTTTTGGTCTGTCTGTCTGTCTGTCTGTCTGTCTGTCTGTCTGTCTGTCTGTCTGTCTGTCTGTCTGTCTGTCTGTCTGTCTGTCTGTCTGTCGTCTGTCTGTCTGTCCGCCTTTAACGGTACCCTAAACCGCACCAAAGTGGCCGACGATACTCCAAGCGGCCGACCCCGTCCACAGCGCCCACCAATATTGCTCAAGCTTAAGCGTTCATACTTGTGTGATTGTCAATTAAAAGCAACGATTCCGCATATCTGAGGCACCATAACAACGCGTCAATAATCTCTATTTGTGTCTCTTACTAGAAAAGGCATACATAAGTAATTTTAAGGACCGTAGCGTTTATCACGTACCACTGACCAGGCAACGCTTGCACACAAAGGCGAGCGTTTCCAACGCTTTGCTATAACGACACGGTGGTAGCACCTACCTGTCGCCTTGGGTTCTACACCTTATCACATCGGAGACGGCCTCGCAGGGCGCGTGCGCTTCCTTTTCCAAGATGACTTCCAGATAGCGCTCATGTCTCACATGTGACGTGTGACTTGATGCGCTCGTTCGCCTCCGCTCCACGCTCGAGGCACTCTAACGCAGCGCCTCCAGTATACCGTTCACCGATTTTCTTGCGCAGAACATGAAATACACGTTTGGTTCACTCTCTCCAGAAGCAAGACTATCGTCTTTCGACGACATTTGCGGTGTAACATGCAGAGACGGGGCCATTTTTTATGTTCCTAATATCGCCTGGCGTTAGTAGTCGATATGGGACGCGGGGGACAACTCACGTGTTCCGCACTGCACGAAACAGAGATGCTAACGACAAGACAAGCAAATAATCATCACAAAAGCAGCCCAAAAGAAGCGGCAACTCATTTGTTTTCATTTCTGAAGGTATTTCTAATTATAACAAACTGTCACTAAAATACCAATGGTAGTTTTAAACATCACTGAATTACTTTCCACAGAGAAAACATCTATAGCTATGAACGAAAGCACATACCTTTTTCATAATTTACTCCAAGGTCGTCTCGATTCGTATGAATGCGCATTTGCCAGTCCATGATTATTAGAGCTTTTGATTTGTCCGACGGTTGCTTGACTTAATTCAGCCCTCCACTGCTCAAAGTTATCGACAAACGCGCTCTTATGGGGAATTCCCTTGGGAGAGCAGGAGCACTCAAAAGCACGCTGAAAGTGCTCTCTTCGGAGCTGGCGTGTTTTAGTGGTCGAACAGGTGCAGGAGCACTGTCATCTATGGGTAGAGCGAGAGTGCTTTTGCTTCGCCGAGAGCAGCCAGGAGCAGTTTGCAGTGATCTCGCCTGAAAAGCGGAGTAAGAGCAGTACGACGAGCCACGTGGCTCTTGAACGTCACAGTCTCCGAATTTTTCTTCAGTGGCGAGCGCGATGACAATGATAGCAACCGTGTTGTAGTTTGGCACCGTTGTTTTGAACGGGCTGGACGTCAGCGTAATACGTCGTTAGCGTCATTACACTAACATACTAGGCACTAGGATAAAGAAGAGCGTATGGCTGATCGGTTTCACGTGTATTTTGCTGCTCCCCCACAAAAAATATGCCGGGGCTTGGAATGTTTGAACCACGTGGTCTCCCCACTAATCACTCCCTTTAACTGCCCTCCGGGAGCACGCCGAAATTCCAGTGGCAGCTTGAGTGGCCCTGCTCTGAGTGCTCTGCCCCCCACTCCTCAGTGCCCTGCCCCTCTACTTCTGTTCTCTCAATGGAATTCGCTATTGGTGAACATGATCACTAAAACGAACTGATTTCCTGAAAACAAAAATGCAAATAAGCGAAAAAAAAACGCGACAAGCGACTGGAAAATCTTACAAATGACTCGGCGAAAAAAGTTACCAAATCCGCTTGTTAGGCTATAAGCGCAAGTGGCAGCTTTGGCACGAAGGCACACTCCTCCCTCTACATAATCCCCTTCCCTTAATCTCCTTCTCTGTGCTCAGGCTAACACAGCAAATCACGTTCTGTGTAACACATTTCCTTTCTTTCATCTTCCTCGAACTCCACCATCTCTTCAATCTTTTAAACTCACTGAAGCGTGTGAGCCATGTCTTCAAACTATGGTGTTATACCCCAATGTCGTCGCTTGTTCGGTCGAGTGCAACGCCGATTGAAAGAATGAGCAAAGTAGAAGCGATTTTATGGAATTGACGGTGTGTCAGAGATTCCAAGAAATAGTCAACGAGAAAAAGTAGCTGGAAGCGGTTAGTAAGAATGCGAGAGGTTGAAAAGAAGGCGGGCGGAACTGTAGGAGAACCGATACGCGGTAAGTCGCCTCGATGGCAAGTCGAGCAACAAGAAGCTCTTATCGAAGATGAGAACGATCTGACAGAGTAGAACAAAAAATAATACATGTCTAGTCATACAGAAATGGTGAAAGTGCGTCCGAAGATTGTGTAGTTGGGGAAATAAATGGATAGAAAGAAAGAAAGAAAAAAAGAAAGAAAGAAAGAAGAAAGAAAGAAAGAAAGAAAGAAAGAAAGAAAGAAGAAGAAAGAAAGAAAGAAAGAAAGAAAGCGGTCTTTTCGGGAAGGGGGATCTTTTGCGTTTCGCTGCTCCTTAGTAAGGAAGACAGGCGATCGAAGAGGTAAAGAAGGAAGGACCCAATTTTGATATTGCACTGAACGGGCCTCTGACCTACTTTAGGCTAGACTCTAGAGCGTCAATCTGACATCGGCGTGTAACACTGCACATTTATTCTAGAACGTTTTTGTTTGCTTGTACTTTTGAGCAGCATTGGAATGGAATACGGAATGAACGCATTAAGTGAACGGGAACGTGGTCTAGTGGCAGGTCCGTAGTCACCAGAAAATGTAATTATTCATTTTTGAATCGGCCCATGTCACGAAGCAATGAGCGGTCGTTATCGACATGCCTTATACGTGAAAGAATCGTCCTTTTTTTTCGTAGACTGATTTATGAAGGAGTTTCATGAGTCAATATCAGAGAACCATTCGCTATTCGGTGACAACGTTCTCTAACAACATATCCAAGATGGGGATTGACTCTTCAGTTCACTCACTCGCACACACGCACGTGCGTGTGTACACACACTAGTGTACGTGAACCTTCTTATCATCGCAATACAGACAGACAGACAGACAGACAGACAGACAGACAGACAGACAGACAGACAGACAGACAGACAGACGGACGGACGGACGGACGGACGGACGGACGGACGGACGGACGGACAGACAGACAGACAGACAGACAGACAGACAGACAGACAGACAGACAGACAGACAGACAGACAGACAGACAGACAGACAGATAGATAGATAGATAGATAGATAGATAGATAGATAGATAGATAGATAGATAGATAGATAGATAGATAGATAGATAGATAGATAGATAGATAGATAGATAGATAGATAGATAGATAGATAGATAGATAGATAGATAGATAGATAGATAGATAGATAGATAGATAGATAGATAGATAGATAGATAGATAGATAGATAGATAGATAGATAGATAGATACGCTCAAAGTCGCCGAAGTTCGCCAACAAATGCGTCGCATTTAAAAAGTAGAAGGTCTATCCCCGAACTGGTCTGTGAAAGAATAATTCTACACAAAGCAAGTCACCGGCTACAACTCCGCCCACGGCTTGCTACAGCACGTTTGCTATGGCGTGTGCCACGTCATTTGTTGCATGAAACAGAGACGTCGTCATTTACCAAAGTTAAAAGCTCATGCCAATCACTTCAATTGCAGTGACAAGTTGGATAAAGCTAAGATATCTCGATTCAATACGCAGAAGTCCACGGAACAAGGTCGTCCAGCGGAAAGGCGACGCTTGCGCAGCAAGCTGCTTGTTACGCCACGGCTCGCGTGTGCGCCAATGTTGCCCGACTTTCGGAGCACTCACCGGCTTATAAAAAAATCAATTATAAATTAAGTACTCGACAAAATGCGCAAAAAAATTTTAACAACTCATGTGTGAGCTCACATGGATTAATCCGCAATACTCTGATTATGAACGGGAAATGTCATGTCCCCTTTATGGAGTCTTATACAGTAATTCAGGCTCGTATGCCCTTTCCACACCATCTATCGATAAATGTTGGAAAGGCAGCCCTTTTCAAAGACAGAGTTTTGGCAAGGCAAAGCTGCCACACCTCAAAATATTCTAAATTTAGCCCAGCTGCTTCAGAATTATTGCATAATATTTTATTCACTCCGGGCAAAAAGCACTTTGCTTATTATTGTGTCATGATGAGCGAATAAAGTAAGATAAAGCTGAAGTTCTAACACTGTCCCGTCACCTAATGGTGATTTGAAGATGAATAGCGTCGCTGAGCAACACAGTTCTAGGTGTCCCGCGAGGTGCGTCAAAAATGTGCCTAATGGCGCGAAAAACAAACCGTGAAAGGGGCCCGTTCACTTGTTTCAAGGCTCGCGCGTCTATAGCTCTTTGCTTCGTCGCACAGTGAATAATATAGGGGTGCCTCTCGCTTGTTCAGGCAACCCCAGTAGTGTATCGTCTACGATGCATAAGTACTTCTCTGATCCCCTAGAGAGCAGCACAAAACACTCCGGATTCGGAGACGCATATCATGCGCACATATCTACTCTGTTGGTTTCGCGTAATCCCGCTGTGTGAGAGCAGCAACGTCCATCCATCATGTCGACTAGTGTCGTTCGGTTTGTCTCGATAGTGTTCCGTATAATAAACGCGTCCATCCATTACCTCTCCCCTGCATCGCGTTCGTTGTTCTGTGCCGACTTCAAATGAACGTAGCAGAGATGCTGTACAATCGAAAGCAGTAATGACAGCGATGCATTAATGGATTCAGAACTAACCATTTTTTACGTGGTACTTGGCTTTTTTTCTTAAGCTCGTGTTCAGGCTGTCTAATGTCGCTGAATAGTAACCATTAGATAGGTACACAGACCAGTTATTCGTCACTGTTGTCTCAGTACAACACTTCGAACAAGAGATATGGTGACATCTGTCCTTATTTGTACATGTAATGGAAGCTGCGATGGTTGGTTGTGTGGTTGTACATCTAAAGATAAATACATATTTGGTTCACAGTTTCGTGTGCCCAAGCATTTTGAAGAAAAAGATGCTTCAATAAATGACTTTGGCTTCATGTATGGGACTTCGATGTATTTTTGTAGGTGCACGGGAAACTCGATACATTGGGAAGGATGTGTTACAGCTTCGAAAAGTGTTGTATATAGGTAAACAGCGCGTGCTAATCCACGCGATCTCATCAACGAAAGGTAAGTGCCAACAGAAGGAGACTGGCACACAAAGGGCAGTTAGAAAAACCACTTGAAATCTGCTGCACCAAGCTAGCTAGAATAAATCTAGGTGGATGATTGTTCTTTGTATTTGGAAGTTTATTTATCACACTTTAAAAGTGTTACTTATCAATTGGCATCACACGTTGACTCTGTTCACGTTTCATTTCAAATTTTGTACCAGGACTAGAGAAATTTTTGTTGTGTTATGGTGTAACAATAGAAAGTATAATTCTCTTATAACATTATATCGTGATGTTTAGCGCCCAGCCCACAAACTCTGATTAGGAGCACGTGTCCTTTTTTAAACTTTGCAGAATTTAACTTCTGCTCCTATCCGCGTAGTATTTCAAGGCAAATAACGTTAAACTCCAACGTAAATTTTGGTTCCAAAAAAAACAAGCATGGTTTTACCATTGTCAGTGGATTTCTTTCATAATACTTAGGGTGTTTCAGTTGTTACTCTATTTACAGACCGTACTGTGTCTGGTGGTGCTCAAGGTGGCATACACACTAACATTCAAAACCGAATTCTCAAGGTTTTGTCTTAATATCTCGCCAAGGCTCGAACATTATCCGCCTAGGTGTTTCTTGCCTGAAGTTGGACAGGCTTGCACTAACATGCGCGAGCCGTGAACAAGCAATTCCGGATGATGCTGAAGACAAAACTGGTTGCTTCTAGGCTGTTTCTGGGCTTTAGCTAGGTAACGCACGTTGTTGATTGGTCGCTTCTTCACTGCTAGACTTTAGTTAGGGAATGCCACATTGTTTCTACGCCGATTTCCAGCATGGAGAGTTTCGAGTTGAACTACATGGTCAGTCACAGACACGAGTCGGCCACGTCTTTGTGAGCGTAGACCTTTCATCACCTCAATGTCTTCTCGCAGCCACCGCCTTTCCCGTTCCTTAGTATTTCCTCGTTGTACTTACCCAGGTTCTTTGACTCACTGCCACTTATCAGCCATTTTCAAACTGTTGCCATCTTCCTTTTTAGTGGAAGTTGTTTGCTGTGGAATTTAACAAACCCCTAGTGCTCACACCCATTTGTGATGATAGTTTCTTTTTACAGGGTCAACAAAGGAATATTTTCTACACAGCTACGATGTAAAAGAAAAATCGAATACCTCATGTGGCAACAGGAAAGTTGTCCAGACCTTGTACGGTGCTTGCGTCTTGCCCTGCTGGAAGAAAAAAAGAAAATGGTTTCAGAAATGTGTCACTGACTGATAATCGATTTTCGGCCGATCCCCTGAGCGAGTATGAGTCATAACTGAAGCATCATAATTATTATTATCATTATCATCATCAATATCATCATCATCATCATCACCACCACCACCGCCATTACTACCACAATCTGACTGATCCTGGTGGTTCCTCGTAGTCCGTTCTTTCGACATCATTTCGATACATCTTTGACTGAAGAACATGTCTCTGAACACAAAGTCACAATATACTGTGAAGAACGAAATAGAGCATACGCATACATAAACGTGTAATTTTGACAACAATCTAGGTTGACAATATGTGCTCTAGCCAGCAACAAAAAAAATGAAAAGCGGCTGTTCTGTTTTTTTTATAACTGGCTTGTTGCGGAGAGCTTGACCATATTGCATCGGCTGCTTCATTGATATACTTTATGTAGCGCAAAAAACTAAAGGTTATGCAAACACAAAAATGAGCACACGCTTATAAATATACGTTTCAAAAACTAAAACAAATAAACACATTATTGTGGCATCAGACAGCCCATTTGAATGAGTTAAGCCTGAAATAGAACATTACATGCACTTATTCATGTCTGAGTGTTATTTTCTAGTTGCCGGCTTGGCAAAGTATCATTAAAGGGCATAGAAATGCCACGCGGCTTAGTAAAGGATACAAAGACAAATGGAGCACAGCCGCAGGCATCCAGATGTAGTGCATTAGCAGTGAACAGATGCCTTTACAAGGCAGCAGGAACCCTGCTGCATTGTAGCCTAGGATAGGAAGAAGCGCCCCATTGGCGATAATTCGATAAAGGCAGGGCGGGCCCAGCAGGCTTTGTTTGCGTGTAATGCAGGGAGCACACATGATTCACGCGTGTTGGTTCGTCTGAGTCAATTTGCCTTCCTACAGACATGGTCGGTAGTCTCGCGGTAGTAAACATTCCGTCTTCGGGGTTGCCAAGCAGAAAGCAACGACGTAGCTGCAGTACTGCTGGTACAGCGAATGCTATGAAAAGCTTTCCATAAGAAAAGCCCTCCTGTGGCCCTACATAGCTTCGGGCTGCAGTGCGTGCATGTGAGGCCATACTTTGTAAGTTACCTATTTATGTGATTATCATGTTTATATCTATGTAACTGATGGACCAATTATGAGGCTGAAAGAATTTTCCGCCTCACGAATTTATTGTTATGGCAGTGGTTTTACTATGGACAGTATCGCAAGCCATCTATGCTGACAGTTCAAAAGATAGTATCTAGCCCCAGTACTCAGAGGTATGAAAGATGCCTGCACGACGTCTCAGCGACGGGACGCCACGTATAGCCAAAATAAGAACGGTATGCGAAACAAATGCAATTGTTATTTATGCAACTTCTTCCGCGTTAATATCTATTAAAAATTGAACGCACGTTACATTGCGCACGTAAAAAAAGCGTCTGTTTGTGTGTGTAGACAGCCGTACCGATGAGATCCTATAGCTTTCCTTAATTTCGCAGCGTGGCCCTCTTGTTTCGACAGCAAGGTTGCCAGCATCACATTTGTTTTGATGCCGTCTTCTCGAAGCCGTTTATTTTGCCAGCTACGCGAGAATTGGAAGTGGAACTAAGGCAGCCGCTGTTCTCTTAGCTGCCTATTTAGCCGTCCGTGTTTAGTATTGAAACACACCTAAGGAGCAAAAAATAGCATAAAATAAGACAAGAAAGTGATTGTGAAATACATCGACTGTGATTGATCGCCATTAAAGTTGGTTATATATACCCCCGTCGTTCAGTATATGGTTAGGTGCAATGCGGGCGATGTCTAAGTCATGAGTGCAGCTTCCAGCAACAGCCTCAGCTTTTCGATGGAAAAGTAACGCTCAAAAATTCGTGTACCGAACGTGCACAGTAAGGGACTACAGGTGGCCCAAGTGGATTCATGTTGCTTCATTTTTATGCTTCCGCTCATGGTAAACAGAAGATTAGATCTTGGACTCTACGAATAATTTATATTTAAAAGCAAGCACCACCGGGGTCATCACACATGCCCACTTTTTTTGCGAGGAGACAAGAGAAATAAGAGATGAAAAAAGGAATAACCAAGTAAAAATGAACTAGGAAAGAAATAAACAAATTAAACGGACTGGTTGACGGCGTGAGTGACAGTGTAACGACGGTACTTTATAAATACTGTCTTCATTTCCTAACACGTGGTATGAATGGCTAAAGCAGGCTTCTGTGCACTCAATCTTTCCTGCGGATAGCGTATACCGTGGTTGAACACTGCGGCGACATGTCGCTTCTCAAGACTGCTTTATTATCCCTATTTCTCCTCATCATCATCTTTATACTCTGTAATGTGCATGATAGGGAGAAGGCCTCTCCAAATATTTCAATTTTTCAAGAGCCTAGCTGTTTTAGGCTCCAGGTAAAGCCGTTGTCGTAGACTCAAAACTCGATGGGTATGTGCTATACAAAACTGGCATGCTCAAAACAGCTCCTACTGTAGCGTAGCCATACACAGTATAGTATAGCAAGGGGATGAGAAAGGGGGTTGAGGATGAGTACAACTAATGCTACTGTCTGGAGGAGGGAAAAGAAAAGGCGGGAGAGAAAATCACAGTGTAAATGCGCCCGGTACCGTCTAGGAATGAGTGTGAATAAAAGTGAGGGTGAGGACGAATATCGTGTGACAAGTATCAGCCCCAGTTTATCGGGCCGTACACAGGTCTGGAGGAGAGACTGCACTCTGCACTGTCACCAGGTATGATGTCTCGGTTTGTACACTCACCTTAGATTTTTTTCCGCTAACAACGAACTTACGATCACGAAGCGCATGACATTCGATATTACGAAGTGAGTTCGGAATTTTACTGAAGGGCGTCTTTACTTGGCTTTCGCTTAACGTGACACTTTGATTGACTCGAGTAGATGCAATGAAAGGAACAGTACCTCTAAACAGTGGTGGGCACAGCCCAACATCAGCGTCCCACGACTCGTTGAAGGCAACACTTCTCTATCATTCAATAAAATAATAAAGACGAAATAACAATTAAGCATTCCCAAACCAAACCCAAATCCCAAATACGCAACAGTCACGCAATACCCCCCCCCTCCCCCACTCTGCGACGCATTTACTCAAGCTCCCGCCTCCGTAGAAAGATGCGTTTTTTTTTTTTGCTTTGATGGAACTTGAGAGAACAGAAAACGTAAAAACATGGACATAAGAGGAACGGAGGATGCAAACGCTTTTCTGTTTTGCTTTCTTGTCTCCGTGTTTCCACATTTTACGTGACGAACTCATAGCAACTATAGTTCACTATAGCAACTATAGTCCGCCGTATTCCCGCCTGAAAGGCGGATGCACACAAGCCCGCACCAATGGACGCGCATTCCTGACTGACATCGTGAGCTAGGTGGTTGACAACCCCCAGCTCGGAGGACATGGGCGTTCACACGAGCGAACCAATTTTTTTTTCAGTTGCGGAGTCAATGCGTTGCCACACTTCGGTCGTTTGAGAGGGGCCTCTCCGGACATGTTGTATTCCACTCTAGTTCAATTGTTGCCAGAGGAGAAGAATCACGATTAACATAATAGAAACAGGTTCAAGTCCTGGACCGTGCTGTTGTGATTCCAGTCGCTCTGCGTTTATTCATTACTTCATTTTAATATCACTATATTTATATCCCTCGCGTAAACGTCTTGCACGTGTGCTCGCACTGTACACAGAAGGATTTCTCACGCAAATAAATAACTGAACCAGCTTAGGCACAGTGCCGAAGGTGCTTTCTCACCGTGTAATAGTGAAGTTGATAGCTATTTAGTTCACTATAATACGCTTGGTGGTCTTCAATTACTTCCGTTTTTTTTTCTGGTCTCAAGAGGGCGTAGAGGAAGGAACCCTATCGTCTCGTGGCTCAACTCCTCGATCTGGTCTCCGAGATAAAGGTCATCATCATCATCATCATCATCATCATCATCATCATCATCATCATCAGCCTGACTAAGTCCACTGCAGGACAAAGGTCTCTCCCATGTTCCGCCAGTTAACCCGGTCCTGTGCTTGCTGCTGCCAATTTATACCCGCAAACCTCTTAATCTCATCTGCCCACCTAACCTTCTGTCTCCCCCTAGCCCGCTTGCCTTCTCTGGAAATCCAGTTAGTTACCCTTAACGACCAGCGGTTATCCAGTCTACGCACTACATGCCCAGCCCATGTCCATTTCTTCTTCTTGATTTCAGCTATGATATCCTTAACCCCCGTTTGTTTCCTATTCCACTCTGCTCTCTTCTTGTCTCTTGAGTTTACACCTACCATTCTTCTTTCCATTGCTCGCTGTGTCGTCCTCAATTTAAGCTGAACCCTCCTTGTAAGTCTCCAGGTTTCTGCTCCGTAGCTAAGTACCGGCAAGATACAGCTGTTATATACCTTTCTCTTGAGGGATAGTGGCAATTTACCTGTCATAATTTGAGAGTGCTTGCCAAATGTGCTCCACCCCATTGTTATTCTTCTAGTTACTTCAATCTCGTGATTCGGCTCCGCGGTTATGACCTGCCCTAAGTAGACATAGTCTTTTGCAACTTGAAGTGCACTATTACCTATCTCGAAGCGCTGCTCTTTTCCGAGGTTGTTGTACATTACTTTCGTTTTCTGAAGATTGATTTTAAAACCCACCTTTCTGCTCTTCTTGTCTAACTCCGTAATCATGAGTTGCAATTCGTCCCCTGAGTTACTCAGCAATGCAATGTCATCGGCGAAGCGCAGGTTACTAATGTACTCTCCATTAACTCTTATCCCTAGCTGTTCCCATCCTAGGCTTCTGAAAACCTCCTGTAAGCAACGCGGTAAATAGCATTGGGGAGATTGTGTCCCCCTGCCTTACAGCCTTCTTGATTGGTATTCTGTTGCTTTCTTTATGAAGCACTATAGTAGCAGTTGATCCCCTGTAGATTTCTTCCAGAATGTTTATATATACTTCATCGACGCCCTGATTCCGCAGTGTCTGTATGACGGCTGATATTTCTACTGAATCAAACGCCTTCTCGTAATCTATGAAGGCTATGTATAGTGGTTGGTTATATTCTGAGCATTTCTCTATTACCTGATTGATAGTATGAATGTGGTTGATTGTTGAGTAGCCTGTTCGAAATCCTGCTTGTTCCTTTGGTTGATTGAATTCTAATGTTTTCTTTACTCTGTTAGCAATTACCTTTGTAAATAGCTTGTATACTACAGAGAGCAAGCTAATCGGCCTGTAGTTCTTCAAGTCCTTGTCATCTCCTTTCTTATGTATTAAGATGTTGTTAGCGTTCTTTCAAGACTCTGGTACTCTTCCCGTCAGGAGACACCTCGTAAACAGGGTGGCTAGTTTTTCTAACACAATCTGTCCTCCATCTTTCAGCAGATCTGATGTTACCTGATCCTCACCAGCAGCTTTGCCTCTTTGCATGCTCTCCAAAGCTTTTCTGACTTCTTCTATCATTACTGGTGGGGTGTCATCTGGGTTACTGCTAGTTATTATAGTATTAAAGTCGTGGTTGTCCCTGCTACTGTACAGATCTCTGTAAAACTCCTCAGCTATTTCAACTATCCTATCCATATTGGTAGTTATTTTGCCCTCTTTGTCCCTTAGTGCATACATCCGATTTTTGCCTGTCCCAAGTTTTCTCTTCACTGCTTTCACGCTTCTTCCGTTTTTCAGAGCGTGTTCAATTCTCTCCATGTTATACCTTCTTACATCGGATACCTTATGCATATTAATCAACTTCGAAAGCTCTGCCAGTTCTATTTTGTCTGTTGTACTTGAGACTTTCATGATTTGGCGCTTCTTAATGAGATTCTTCGTTTCCTGGGAAAGCTTGCCAGTGTCCTGTCTAACTACCCTGCCTCCAACTTCCACTGCACACTCCGTAATGATACTCGTCAGATTATTATTCATTGTATCTATGTTAAGGTTGGTTTCCTCACCAAGAGCCGAGTACCGGTTCTGAATCGAGACTCTGAATTCCTGTACTTTCCCTCTCAGTGCTAGCTCATTGATTGGCTTCTTGTGTATTAGTTTCTGTCGTTCCTTTCTCAAGTCTAGGCGAATTCGAGACCGTACCATTCTATGGTCACTGCATCGTACCTTGCCAACCACTTCCACATCCTGCACGATGACTGGGTGTGCACTCATTATAAAGTCTATTTCGTTCTTATTTTCGCCATTAGGGCTCCTCCATGTCCACTTGCGATTTCCTCGTTTTCGGTAGAAGGTATTTAAAATCCGTAAATTATTGCGTTCTGCGAATTCTACTAGTAGCTCTCTTCTGGCGTTTCTAGTACCGATGCCATAATCTCCTACTGCCTGGTCTCCAGCCTGCTTCTTCCCTACCTTTGCATTAAAGTCTCCCATCAGTATTGTATACTGTGTTTTTACCTTACTCATTGCCAATTCCACGTCTTCATAGAAGCTTTCTACTGAAGCGTCATCATGGCTGGATGTAGGCGCGTAGGCCTGTACCACCTTCATCTTGTATCTCTTATTCAGTTTAATTACGATACCTACCACCCTTTCATTAATGCTATAGTATTCCTCTATGTTGCCAGCTATACTTCTGTGAATTAGGAACCCCACTCCCAGTTCTCTTCTGCCAGCCAAGCCCCGATAGCAAAGGACGTGCCCATTCTGTAGCACCGTATAGGCCTCATCTGTCCTCCTAACCTCGCTGAGCCCTATTATATCCCATTTAACACCCTGTAGCTCCTCGAATAGTACAGCTAGACTTCCCTCACTAGATAAGGTTATACGTTGCCAAGTTCACGTTCCAATTGCGGCCTGTCCGGATCCAGAGATTCTTAGCACCCTCTGCTGCGTTGCAGATCTGACCGCCGCCGTGATCAGTTGCTTCGCAGCTGCTGGGGACTGAGGGCCGTGAGTTATTTGACGTATGCATGTCAAATAAAGGTAAAGGTATCCGAGATAAAGGTATCCGCTACCAATTGGCGCGTCGTCTGTATTTTGGGTTAACATACGCTTCCGCATCTTGCGTCCTCCCGTTCATCGGAGGGAAAACAGCATCGACGTTCGTTCTGAGGAGCCCAGCAACAATGACATGAATGTTCCTCAAATTTTTCAGAGTTCAGAGAGACTGCTGTGCGCTGAATTGTGCAGCTAAGCGTGAACACCGCTTTTTCCACGCAGCCTCGTTTCCCGAATTGTCAGTTTCTCGGCTCTCATACCGTTTCCTGCGTCAACTGACTGAAGAAACAAACAGAATATACACCTCGAGAGGAACATTAGATGGTTTGTGTCTTAACGTTTACACTTTAATGCAGCCAAAAGGCAGGTTGAGTTAGAACTTATGTATTCTTTGACATCGAACTAATAATAATAATAATAATAATAATAATAATAATAATAATAATAATAATAATAATAATAATAATAATAATAATAATAATAATAATAATAATGTTTATTTTTATCAATAGTTTGATGAAGGACAGCTGCAGGTAAAAGCTGCTCTCCAAAAGAGGCAGCTTAAAAAAGGCCCACAGCCACCTTTTAGCACGACAGCAGTGGCAAACAATAAGCAAAGTGAAGTCAACAACAATACCAACAACATCAAATAGATAAATAAATAAAAAATAAAGATATAAACATCAAGTCCAAGTTTCAAAAATAAAAATACCAACATTGATCATACAGCAACTGCCAAGAAATTCTAAAAACTAACATGTGTATATCGCGCAGTTGAATCTGTGTACAGTGTAAAAAATCTATGCCAGCTTTCACATATTTATTAAGTAACGAAGGAACAATATAGGATAACTTATCTGTGGAGTAGTTTGTTGTCGAAGTTTTTATTTTCCATATTGCTTTATTTCGTGTTTCAAACAAAGTAATATTTGGCTGCGATTTCGAGAGGTCATACAAAAAATGCCGAATTTCTTTCAATTCACACCTGATTGCTAATGCTAACTTAAAATTGTAAAGACAATGTACGGTTATTATTCCAGCCCGTTGAAACAATTCGCTCGTGTGAGCATCATACAGCAAGTTAAAGATGATTCTACTATACTTCTTTTGCATCAGGTACAGTTTTTGCAAGTTCGCGTAAATTGTTGTCCCCCATACCTAGAAAAAGTAGGTAAGATGTGAATAGAAAAGTGATTTATAAAGTAAGAGTTTTACCTCGTATGGTAGAACAGTTTTGCCACTGTACACCACACCCACTACGCGAGATAACTGACCCAGCACACTGTCAATGCGTTCGCTCTAAAGCATATTGCTCGAAAATGTAACTCCAAGAATACAAGTCATTTTACCATTGCGGATGTACGCTGCCCAAGAGTGGTTTTCGTTCAAGCTTAAAACGAAGGCAAACATGAGACATTCGGAAAATGCTGTCTTCGAAAATTCCAAAATCATTTTTAAAACCATCATTCGCGTATTTTAGTTTGAGTTTGCACATATATGCAGGCATATTTACCTACAAAATTGAAAGCGTATTGATGGCAATGGTGACAACCCTTCACCACACACCCTCAGGCTACGCCATTGGTCAACAAGCAAACCGAGCAAACTGAGAACGGCTAATACGTGCACTGCAATGGAAATATTGTCAAGCGTAGTGGACGTTCTAGCTTTAATTAGCGTGGTTACCCTCCCGGAAAATAAGCCACGCGGCTTCCATCTCCTAGCCAGGAGGTCCACAGCGGGCTGTATTTTTTGAGCAACTGCTCATCCTCTTTTGCGTTGGTGGGGAGGGGGGTATAGAGAAAGGGAACTTGGATTTTTCTAGCTGGACATTTATAAGCCCGGCCTCGTTCCACCTGTTTTATGGTCAACTAAACGAGAAAACGCAGTTTCATTCGCTCCGATGTGTGTGACAAATTAGAAGCACAGATCAGGTACTAAATACATATATATAAAAAAGTATATGCGCTTTCACATAACAACTGTTTATTGTGCCGACGTTTCGACGGGAACCCCGTCTTTTTCAAGGCATAATTATGCCTTGTGAAGCTAATATGTGAAGCTAGCGAAACGGCCGTGAGCGCCACATGAGCGTGGCATGTAGTCATGTTTTTACATGACACGCATCTCATGATTATCAAGTTTGTACCAGCCATATACCTTCGTCATTCATTCACGTCCCGTAATACCAAATTCGATACACGTGAAGCTAGCGAAACGACCATGAGCGCATCATGAGTGTGGCATGTAGTCATGTTCTGACATGACTCGCATTTCATGACTATCATGTTTGCACCAGTCATATATCTTCGTCATGCATTCACGTCCCGTAATACCAAATTTCGTATATGTGAAGCTAGCGAAACGACCGCGAGATCCGATGAGCGTAACGTGTAGTCGTGACGCATGACTTACATGACATGCATGTCATGATTTCTACGTTAAGATCTGTCGCTTTCGTTCGCCATGCAGTCTTGTCATACCATACCAGTTTTGCAATAGGTCATGTGAACGAAAGCACCGAGAGAGCAGCCAAATCATGAAATGTAAATCATGACTTGCATGACATACATGTCATGATTTTCGTGTTATGACTGGTCACTTACACTCGTCATACAGTCACGTTATGACATACGAAGTTTGATTGATGATTTGATTGATATGTGGAGTTTAACGTCCCAAAACCACCATATGATTATGAGAGACGGCGTAGTGGAGGGCTCCGGAAATTTCGACCACCTGTGGTTCTTTAACGTGCACGATGAAGTGTGCCAATATTCAAGCGCTCCTCTCTGTGCTCTCTGAATTTTTCGGTGAAACCTTTAGGTTTTTCAGGTGCCTCGGCTCCACGTCTTGTGGCCATGGACGCGGGCCTACCGAAGGACCGCTTGGCCAGCAGTCGTCTCGGCCGACCACCGCGAGGAAGAGAGGAACTTCACTCAGTGACAGTGAAAACACAGAGCTGTGCTCAGCCGCCTCGGAAGAAGATTCATCTGACGATGATTTCATTCCCGTCCGGAGCAAGAGAGCGAAGAGGAAGATCTCAACGCAGCCTTGCACACTTCTGCGAGTACAGCCACTATACGAAGTCAAGGCATGAACGTTGGCCACACGTCATCATCTTCGTGCCAGAAGAGTTCTCAGGAAACCTGCGACTGCTGAACAGGCATGCACTCTCCGCTTTTTGGAACGTGTGCTGCCTAATGAAATCAAGGACATCAGAGTAAATACTCGAAAAAAAAAATACTCGCCATAGACGTATTCCACGTGAATGCGCTTGGACCACTCAAACAAGTGATTGAGCCAGGCGGCAACAAAGTGCACCCCTTTATACCGATTGACAACGCATCCATACCCGCTGTGATATACGATGTAGACATTGCGATTCCCGACGCTGACTTGCCTACTCTCATTAAACCGGAAAATGAGGGTACTGTCATCAGTCAGATACACCGCCTTGGGAAGTCACGCTGTGTGAAACTGGTCTTCAAAGGCGATCGCACACCATCCTATGTCAAAGTCAGAAACTTTCGACAGACACTTCCTGCTCGGCCTTTTGTGCAAAAGCTACTTCAATGCCACCAGTCCTTCAAACTAAGTCACGTCAAGGGCGCGTGCCCAAACTCACTACGGTGCCCCCGGTGCGCAGAACCCTTTTCGGAAGATACGTGTCGATCCACATTTCTTAAATGCGGTGACTGTGATGGCTCACACACGGCCTCATCTAAAGAAAGCCCTTGAATCCAAAAAGAGCACGCGGTGCTTAAGCAAATGGTCAGAGGCAATTCGACCCACAGGGATGCTACCAAAACAGTCCGGCGTCGGCAGCCGCGGCGGCGACATATAGTTCGACCTCAAAGACTGCAAAAGCTCGAAACGATAGCGCCACCTCTACTGGTGCACCATTAGATTAAGCCGCAACAGGACTGACAAATTCAAAGAAGACCACAGAAAAAAATATCGCTACAGAGGAATGGCCTATTCTTCCTAGTCATCCGCTAACCATAGAACGTCAGAAGACCACGCCTACTCAAGGGTCTTCACCAACCACCGATGAAACACATAAGAAAGATGGTAAAATCACAAACATGCTTTGTTCTCTCATGAATGCCATCCGAGAGATCTTGTTGGACATGGGGACAACGTCTGCTTGAAGCATTCTCAAATTCCTGGACGCCTTAAGCGCAGTACTTGAATCGCTCGAGTAGAAATATGGCTAACGATCGCCATCATTTCTGAGAAGTCAAGGAAGCATCCATCACTCAGTGGAACGCCAGTGGACTAAAACCGCGTTTTTTCGGACTTTCGTCTGTTAGTGCGCGTGAACGTGTTCGAAGTCATCAGCATTTGTGAGCCCAACGCGTGTGCGTGCTCTCCTCTCTCTCCCTTTTTCCATCTTTCAAACTCCCAAATCCCTATCTCCAGTGTAGGGTAGCATACCAGTCGTTCCAGACTGGTCAACATCCTTGCCTTTCCTTTCCCTCTTGTTCTTCTCTGAAATCTGAGCACACGGGCCTACAACGTTTTTCCGCCTTCATCGGCAATGCAGCCGCCGCAGCCGGGATTTGATCCTGCGACCTGCGGGTTAGCAGCTGAGTACCTTAGCCACTAGACCACCACGGCGGGGCTAACAAGTTTGGTATCGGTACCATTATTGAGATGACGAGGAGAGCTAAAAGTCGT
This sequence comes from Rhipicephalus annulatus, assembly GCA_013436015.1. NCBI lineage: Eukaryota > Metazoa > Arthropoda > Arachnida > Ixodida > Ixodidae > Rhipicephalus > Rhipicephalus annulatus. The sequence goes on from WOVY01003151.1 coordinate 73,832, forward strand.
GAGCGGTTGGGTAGACCGATGGATCGATCGATCAATAGTTTGATAGATAGATAGATAGATAGATAGATAGATAGATAGATAGATAGATAGATAGATAGATAGATAGATAGAAACGCTCAATGTCGCCGAGGTTCCCTGAGAAATGCTTCGCATTTAAAAATATATATGGGATTTAATGTCCCGAAAGCACTACATATTTAAGAGAGGTGCTGTAGTTGAGAGCTCCGGGGGAAAAAATGCCCCAACGTCCCCGAAGGGAATCGTGCAGAAATGCCAATGTATTTCATGCACCGAGAGAAGGTACCACTGCAGTCACACTACCGCCGTCACCGACTACTACCATCGCCCTAAAGGGGCCCTGAAATGGTTTTGACAATTTTTTACAAACAAATTGGGCCGGTACATTAAGTCCAAAGGTTATTTTAAAGACCGATGTGAGCTCTCTGCGTAAACTGTGTAATTTATTACAACGCGTTAAAACTGAGAATCGCTCCAGATCACTGCAGAGCGCTGCGACTCGGCCAAACGCGTTTTCAAGCGCCCATACACCAAGCACACCAAGCGATACGCTCTGCCCCACTGACGTCATTGTTTTATATGATCTGATATGCTGTCGAACGCGCAGCACAGACTGCCGGTATCGTATCGGTGGCTGGATTTACGCGTCGCCACTTGGGACGCAGGCGCCGTGAAGGCGGAGCTTAGCCCCGACCGCTTGAAGGAAAAGTTGAGGGCAGTTGAGGGTGAAAGGCGGAGTGGAGGAGGAGGGTACTTTTTATACCCGCAACTCCGTTAATGAGTGTTTCGATTGAACTCTCGCGATCTCCGATGTCAGTGTAGCTCTGGCCGACTGGGCTGGCCCTACGTCATCTCCTGACGCCGACCTTCGACGACAGCGCAGCTCTGACATACCGGACCTGCCCTACGCCATCTTCTGATGCCGACAAGAGCTCTCGCAAGTGGTGCCCCGTCCTCAGACTCCTGTGACCGTGTTTCCATTTTCCTATCTCTCCTATCCCCTCGATATGTCGTCCCTCTCTGGCATACTTGTTCTCTCTCTCTCTCTACGCCTTTATTCCTATCATTTTAATACCTCCTCACCCCCATCCCTTGTGAGCTACTGTTGAGGTGTCGCTCGCTGAAGGAGACAGTTACGGGGCTCACTTTTCTCTTCCTTTCTCTCTCTTATAACCACTTTAGGGGTGCCAATGACTTGCTCCAGTAGTGGTCTAATCATTAACGGATTGTGAAAACCCGTTTCAGACACCCTTTAAGAGGCACACCGAACAGTCGAGAGTGAGGAGTGAGCAGACGGGAGAATGGGCCGCCATCGTTCTCGACTCGGCGTTGGCGTTTCACAGCGGCATCTGGGTAACACAATTCTGGATGCTCTTGAGAGGCTCCCAGCCAGGGAACGGTCGAGAGGGAATCGCGAGCGGACGGGAGAGTGGGGCGCAGGAAGGAGAGAGAACGAATGGCGAGAGAAGGAGTGGTGAAGCATTGCACCTACCTTCTTCTACTCTCCCTCGCATAAAAAGACCCGGTTGCTAGGGGCGAAGCTAAACGTGTAAGCCCGCAGCTGTTGCTGTGGGAGAGGGAGCAAGAGCATAGAGATGACACCTGCCAGCGGGCGGACACTAGCGCGGACAACGGCGGACGCTTGGCCTAGCCCGACTAATAAATGCATTCGCACTTCACAGTTGTTTAGGATAGGAGGTGAGAAAGCCGTGCCAGAGATAAGAAGAAATGGCAGATGATTCACAGTAATATGCGCTCTATACTATGATGGAGCTAAAGCCAGGTGTCCTTTCAGGATGAAACACGACTTGTTCAGAAAAAATTTATTTACAGCATGTACAGAACACAAAGACTTCATACCATTCCAGTAACAGGGCATATACACCTCGGCACATGTATATTTCACGACTAACGCGCGCCAGCAAACAAGTAAAACAATGTAACTTCGATGAGCGATCATACAATACTTTCTCAGTTCTCTATCTTGCGCAACCACTATTGTCGATCAACATAGCGCTTTTTTCTCAGAATTGAAATGATGTAAGAAATACTACAATCTCGTAGCACAGTGACACCGAGGCATCCTTTTTTCGAGCATAATAACCTTTAACCAAGTTATGCGACGAAAATAATTTCGCTTTGTGAAATGGTATTTTAATTTGCTAAACTATTGCTACTTCTCTAGGTTTCAAAGTTAATTCAGCATTCAGGCCGTCGCAAGCGACTTGCAAGGTCACTACGTAGGGTACAGCCAAGGGGGACTTAAAAAAATTGCTGGAGTGGAAATGGCTGCGCAGAAGTGAAGCCGTTCCTCTGGCAAGATGGCGGCTGTAGCGGCAATCTAGGGGCATTAAAACGGGGCGTTAACCTCGCACGCCCAACAAGTTTACTGTGGGAACTTTTTCGGGTCACATAGTGCTCCAAGTGCGTCTTAGAGTTACTAGTTTTCTTTAGTGAGCCTCTAATGGGAGGCAAAGTTCTTTGAAGATTCAGTCATCCATACTCGTTTCTGTATGTTATTTCGTCGGAAACAACTATCTTTTAATATAGAACTAACGTAGCATTTACATAACATATCAAAGTCACTTGATCTTCAAGTGGGCACTATCAGAAAAGAGCATGTTTCCGCCATCTTGGCAAAGGCAAAAGCTGGCTTCACTTCTGCTGGCAAGGCAATGCAGCAGCTTCCACTCCAGCAATTTTCCTTTAATCATCCTTGGGTACAGCAAGCGAAGTTTGGTACAGCTTGAATAAACCAAGCTTGGTCAACTCACCCTGCCTTTCCTCTCTGTTTCTCTCTTTTTTCTCTCTTCAGTGAAAACGACTACGCCAAAATTTAAAAAAAGTACTGCTTTTAAGAGATTTATTTCGAGAAAAAAACTTCATTAAGTAGGGTTTGACGCTTAGCTAGGTAATTTAATTGTTTCAAGTTATTTACAGCAACAAATTCTAGCTACCCACCGGAAAACGGGCATTTGCTCTATATATCGGGTACTTCGCGAAATTGGGTTTTGTTAGATCGAGCTTTAACTGCATTGCGTGACGTGCGTAAGTCGGGCGTACTATCTTGCATTCATCGTTCCATTTTCATCCCCCCCCCATCCTGCTTGATAGCACATTGTACTTCACATGGCTAAGCTTCTTCTCTTTTTTTTCTCGCGCCGATTCCTCGCTTTTGCCTCATACTTAGTTAAACTTATGTCAGGCAAGTCATAAAGGTTAAAAACAGAAATGTTTTATACCATAGCATTGAAACAGCAAAGTAAGAATGGCAGGTCTTCGCGGAACGCGCCACACAGTCACAGCGAAGGTAGGAGGAGCGCTTTTTCAGAGCCTTTTCTAAACACTCTTTGGGCACCTGCTACAAGCACACTTTCTGGGTAATCACCAAGCCATTGATAATCATAATTTATTGGTAGTAGGCTGACATTCACTATGCTATCCTTCGTCATTCTTTGTAAAAGTGTAGTATCCACGAAACAGTCGAGGAGTTTTGTGCCAATTGTTCATGCAGTGGCTGACGACAATGAGGGTAAGTGGGTAAGCGCCGAAGTTAACATGATAGGTTGGAGCATTACACAATCCATTTGTTCCGATATTCGCACTGAGCGACGCCTGGTTCTTCATTTGCGGTTCTAAAACGCTTTTTAATCAATATTAACGCGATTCGTTCCCCGCCGTCATCAAGTCTGCCCAAGGCAAGTTTGCGATCAAGTTCCAAACACCGGTGGTGGAACCAGGCGTGGCTCAGATCCGCCTGCCTTCATCTTACCGTTCCGCCTGCCTTCATCTTACCCTAATCTTCACAACTGATAGATGTCTTCTCATTTGAGATAAGTCACATAACAGCGTTTTGGTTTGGAAATTTCGGCTAGTGGAAGAAGTCATGCGCATTATTTCCGCTCAATAAGCAGTGCATGAACATACATTCAAGGCACGTAACGTTTCTTCGCAGTAAAATTGCCGCCAATAATGCTAGACAAAAATGTTTTGATGTCTGATTGTGCGTGTTATTGGCCCTGATAGTTTCAATTGAGTACAACGTAGGAAGCAAGATACAATGACGCTCTTTCTTTTCACCCATTCTACGGTGGCTTCCGTTCTCTCATTTTAATGTTGTGCCGAAGTGAGACTTTCACAATGCGAGCACGGTTGCGTAAAGTTGACTTCGATAGCATTTAAATCGGTCTATTTCATTTCGGTGAATGCTATTTTGCCAAACTTCACCGGTAAATGTTTGTGGCCACAGTGACACTTCTAATGAAAGAGCACGTCCTACTAGCCCGGCGTGCAAAACACGAATGCGTGGAGCCGATGGCAAATCGCATTTAAGTAAATCACAGGACGCCTTAGGCATTCGACTGAGACGACGAGAAGGCGAAACGAACTTAAGAAGAACTGACTACTGGACGAGTTGGTTACTCATCCTAATGGTGGTGTGCGAAAAAACGACATCACAGAAAGAAGGAAACAAAAGACAGAGCAAACTAGCAAACTAGTTAGTCTGCGCTGTCTTTTGTTTCTTTTCTTCTGTGCTATCCTTTTTTCGCGCACAAACGTTAAGGCGCAATCCTTCTTTTTCTTTTCTGTCGATGTACAGTGATCCTTCCTCGCCCCTCTGAGAGGTCTCTGTGCCTCACTGCAGTATTACGTAGCCTCCGAGATCGGCCCACACTTGTGCATGGGACGATGTCATGCGATGACGTCGTCATGGGACATCACTTATTCTAACGTCCCACTTATTGTGACGTCTTAGTGATATTGTTACTACGTAATAATGAGGTCAAAAGTTCGGCATCCGTGCCATGATAATGACGTCGTAGGGTGACGTCATCGCATGGAGAAGAGCTTTTTTAACACGTGTTGCGCCGCCAACGCATGACGCAGACAACGCTAACAATCGATTTTATGAAGCATCCAGGAGCATCACTTATTGATAATTAATGTGTTTTAACGTCCCAAAAACAAGATCAGATTATGAAAGACGCCTTAAAGAATGGCTCCGAAACTTTTGATAACCTGATATCTCTTAACGTGCACCAATACAGGGTCCTCCAGCATTTTCACCTCCATCGAACATACGACTGCCGCCGTTGGTATTCCATCCCGCGGTGTGCGGTTCAGCTGTCGGACATGATAAGAACCGGACCACCATGGCGGAATAAGAGTTTCGACTTCAAAGAACCGTTTATGTGCAATGATGCTGATTTAAAGTGCCAGACGGATATTTTGTGCGGCAAAATGCTAAGCGTAAATAGAATAATGTCGGGGTCACAAGTGTATACAAACAATTTTGCTCACTCGTTTCACCTAACTAACTCGCGGATTGCATGCGTAAAGCAGTTTAGCCCGTAGAGCGTAAAATTAGAGGAGCTAAAGTGCCGTAAACGTGGGTGCGTAATCGGCGCGAGTGAATTCATGCATGTATACGCTCCTATCATAAATCTTTTAGCGCCGAAACCAGGGGCTGTTAGTTCTGCGCGCATCGTGAGCCGGTTCGGCGAATAATGGTTCTACGGGCACGCTTTCTAATTTACACAGGATTGAGCTTTGATGTGCGTGTTTCATACGAGCTATACATCCACTCACACATTTTTTATAAACTGCTTTTTTTGTTGTTTAATTTGGTTTAAGGCGGGTGTTACAAAGTAGAAAATTGGTAGTAATGACCTTATTGCAGGCACTAATAGTACGCTCTTTGACTGCAAGAGTAAGAAGCTTGGCGCACCGAAATCGACTTAGGCGATAACCAGCCACACGAACATGGGTCTGCACGGAAACATCAGCTGCCTGAACAACGTGCGAGGTTATTGACCCCACGGAAAATGAGAAAGTGCGATTGGATGTGCAAATTCTCCATCGGTGAGACAGGGATGGTTGGGCGTGGAGCTTACCCTTGTTCTCATCTCGTGAATTTCAAATCTACCAGCAGTTTACCTGAAATCCACTGCACGGCTCTTTCTTGGAAACGTAGCTTCTGAAACTGCGGTTACACGTGACAACAGATTATTGCTAACAAAAAAATATTGCAAACGACCAGTGCGCTGGTCTTCGTAAGGGTTCGTGAACTTGTCCGTGAACCCTTACGAAGAACCTTTAGCGAAGAACATAAAGTGTGCTGCAATACTGAGAATGCGGAGAAGCAAGAAGCAAACGAAGAAAACAGAAATACGTTATCAAAACTTAGTAAGAAGAGAAGAGCCAAGATGAAAGGGTCGACATTCAACCCTTTCCAGTCAAGAGGTGACGCGTGATTCGGCTTTCAAATAGAAAACTTTTCGAGCAGCAAAATATGCGCCAATGAGTCATATTTTTTTTTCTTTTTACGTTTCAGTTTTATCACTCTCACCTATACGCTTGTACTAAACGACGCGTACCCGAACCTCGTCTCTTCGAGATGACGCCAGCTGCCAGTGGAGACCTCAGCTGCAGGGAGACCGTCACGTTCTCGACTTTTTGTTTTGTTCTTCGATCGAATATATATATATATATATATATATATATATATATATATATATATATATATATATATATATATATATATATATATATAGTTAAGAGAAAGATGTGTATACCTAAGGGCTCGTTTTCCGTGTTTTGACACAATAATAATGAGATCTAACAGATAGTAATGCCAAGGAATGTATAGGGGAAGTTATTAGAACCAATGGAATGTAAATAAGAAGAAAGAAAAGTGGTTGGAAAGCTAACCAGCCGTGAGCAGGTTATTTGTATATGTATAGGTTATATGTATAGAACACCTATACATTTCTTGGCATTACTGTGTGTTAGATCTCATTATATATATATATATATATATATATATATATATATATATATATATATATATATATATATATATATATATATATATAATATATATTCGCATCGACACTGAACTCGCGTGTCTTCCGCCAAAGCTCATGTCACTCTGGCTTTGTCATTTCCGAATTCATGCTATCCTGCACATTTTCCTTTTTGCTCTGGTCCCTCACTCATTAGCATCTTATTTAACACCGACGACTTTTTTTATCGTTGTTACTTCCTTCAAGCCATCACCAGTTTTCGCTTTAATATGCATTAAAAAAGCTGACCCAGTTCAATACTTTTCTTGCGCTTTGTCGCTCACCTTCTATCGTATTTCAATTTTATACAACCTTCAAGATTTCTGTAGTCTTTTGAAGCTTATTACGAAGTCACTTGTTAGTTCTTTTTCTACTCGCCAACCACGGTCTTGTTTACACGAGCAGAGACAATCGGATTTGTGCAACACCCAAATTTCGTTATCAGATAAAGACAAAAATTGAGCGGCGCCACTCGCACTGCATTAAAAATACCCGAGTCTTGCACTGCCTTTTTTAATTCTTACTTTCTATTTGTTTTTAAGGTAACAACTTCGCTTTAGCTCGGGAGGGAGACCACCTGGGAACACCGAGTGCTGATGGCACCTTCTTTTCGAGCCCTCCACTACGGCGTCTCTCATAATCATGTGGTGGTTTTGGGACGTTAAACCCCACTTATCAATCAATCGCTTTAGCACATTTTTATTGAAGGCTTCCTGGGCACTGAAAATGGCCTTGTTCTGCTTTTTTTTCTTCCTTACTTTACGTGATGGTGAATGCGTGGGCACACTCACTTTTTAAGAACGTAGCTTGGGCGCCCATTCCTGCGTAGAGTGACGTCACCGTCGGAGGCGTAACCGTAGAGCAAACGTGAACGAAAGAGAACGAACGTGAAGTCTGTCGATGTATGACGCGCCACTGGCCAACCCCGCTTTCTTCCTCGGTCACGCGCGTCGGCCCTTTCGTCGGAGCTTGGGCGCATGCAGGGCTGGCACGTGCAGTGGGTCGCAGGTTCGATTCCCACGCACGGCAATTTATTTTTTCAGCCACTTTTCTCTTTTTTTAGATAACATTGGTTCTAATCACTTCTCCTATACATTCCTTGACATCATTGTCTGCTAGATCTTATTAATATTTTGTCAAAACACAGGAAAACGAGCCCTTATGTGTGCACATGAAACCCTTATTCATTACGAGGGTCTCGTACTGGCAGACTTGGTGCCGTTAAGTTGTATACGACGGACTATTTGTCAGCTGCCCAGCTCGTACTAGGTTCACGGGCTATGTGACACCGTAACAAGCTCTTAAAAGGAGTGTACCACACTCGCAGTCATGGCTACAGGTTGCGCTGATGACACTCCCACGCTTCATTTCACATATAGACCCAACAAAGTGGCAGGGGGATAGCCGCCATGATAGCTCAGATGCACAGCAATCAAAGTGTTATACGGAGGTCGTAGGTTGATTCCTGCTCACGGCAAGTTATTTTTCAGCCACATTTCTTTCATCTCACTTACATTACATTGGTTCCAATAACTTTCCCTATACATTCCTCAAGAAGAGTGTCTGTTAGATCTCGTTACTATTGTGTCAAAATACGAAAAAAGGAGCCCCTTAGGTATACACTCCTTTCCCTTATTCATTAACGAGTGTCTGGTACTGGTAGACTTGGTTTCCGTTGGTTGTATGCGAGGGACTATTGGGCAGCTGCCAGCACGTGGTACGTGACGCCATACAGGCTCAAAAAAGGGTGTGCGACACTTGCTGCCACGGCTACAGAGGCGCTGACTGACACTCCTACGCCTAATATCACATATACACCTAATAAAGTGGCTGGGGGGGTCACCGCATAGATACCTCAGTGGTAAAGCACCGAACGCGTTTTTCGAAGGTCGTAAGTTCGATTCCTGCTCAAGGTAAGTATTCTTCAGCCACTTTTCTTTCTTCCCATTTACACAACACTGCATCTAATACCCTCTTCTATATATTCCTTGGCATTATTGTCGATTAGATCTCCTAATTATTGTGTCAAAACACGGAAAAACGACCCCTTAGGTATACACTGCTTTCCCCTATTCATTAACGAGGGTCTTGCAGTGGGAGACGGTGATGTTAGGTTGTATATGGGAGAATATGGCCAGCTCCCAGCTCGTAATAGGTTCACTTGCTCCAAGAAGCCATACAGGCTCATAAAAAGAATGTACCACACTTGCCGCCATGGCTGCTGGTGGCGCTCACTGATACGCCCACGCCTAATTTCACATATAAACCAAATAAAGTGGCGGGGAGATAGCCGCCGTGATAGCTCCGCGATAGAGCATAGAACGCGTTATTCGGAGGTTGTAGGTTTGATTTTCGCTCACGGCAAGTTATTTTTCTGCCATTTTTCTTTTTTCTATTTACCATACATTGGTTCCAATAACTTCCCTTATATATTCCTCTTTATTATTGTCTGCTAGATCTAAATAATACTGTGTCAAAACATGGACAAACAAGCTTTCAGGTATACACTTCTTTCTCTTATTCATTAGCGAAGGTCTCGTATTGGCAGCTTTGGTGTCGTTGGGTTGTATACGAGATACTATGGTCAGTTGCCAGCTGGTAGTATGTTCACGTGCTACGTGACGCCATACGGCTCCTAAAAATAGTGCACGACACTAAGGTTACTGGTGGCGCGCCACTATGGCTACGGGTGGCGCTGATTGACACTCCCCCACCAAATTTAACATAACACCCAATAAATTGGCTGGGTGGATAGGACGCCGTGATAGCTCTGTGGTAGAACATCGAATGCGTTATTCGGAGGTCATAGGTTCAATTCCTACTCACGGCAAGGTTATTTTTTCAGCCAATTTTTTTCCTTCTTGTTTACGTTACATTTGTTCCTAACACTTCCCCTATACACTCCTTGGCATTATTGTCAGTTAGATCTCATTGTTATTTTGTCAAAAACCAAAAATTGAGCCCTTTGGTATACACTTCTTTCCCTTATTCATTAACGAGGATCTCATACTGGCAGACTTATTGCCTTCAGGTTGTATACGAGGGACTATTGGCCAGCTGCCAGCTCCTAATAGGTTTACGTGCTACTTGACAACATTAGGTTCATAAAAAGAGTGTACCTAACCCGCCGCCATGGCTACAGGTGACGCTGGCAGACACTCCCACGCCTCATTTCATATATAAACCCAATAATGTGGTGGGGGGGGATAGTCACTGTGATAGCTCAGTGGTAGAGCATCGAACGCGATATTCAGAGGTCGTAGGTTTGATTTCTGCTCACGGCAAATTATTTTTAGCCACTTTTCTTTCTTCGTAATTACAATACATTTGTACCAATAACATCCCCTATTAATTCCTTGGCAATATTGTCTGTTAGATCTCATTATTTTTTGTGTCAAAACACGGTAAAACGAGCCCTTAGGTATACACTGCTTTCCCTTATTCATTAACGAGTGTCTCGTACTGGCAGATTTGGGGCCGTTAGATTGTATACGAGGGACTATTGGTGAGCTGCCAACTTGTAATAAGTTCTTGTGCTACGTGACGCTTACAGACTTATAAGAGAGGGTACGGCACTCACCGCCAAGGCTACAGGTGGCTTTGACATTCACTTCCACACCTAATTTCTCATATAACCCAATAAACTGGCTCGGAACATAGCTGCCATGGTAGCTCCGTGGTAGAGCATCGAACGTGTTATTCGGAGGTCTTAGGTTTGATTCTTACTCACAGCAAGTTATTTTTTCAGCCACTTTCTTTTTTATTTACATTACAATGGTTCTAATACCTTACCTTATGCATTCCATGGCATGATTGTCATTTCGATCTCAATAACCTTTGTCAAAACACAGAAAAACGAGCCCTTAGTGTAGTAACGTGAAACGTTAGCCTTACAACAGCGACAAGGCTGTTATGCTGTGTGCATTTTCTGTCTGCTGCTTGTATATAGTATCTGTTGCGGCTGGTGACGTCACACCAGTCTTACATTATTGGTTGCCCACAACTGAATATAGGCTGCTGATTTCTGTTCTTCAGGCAGTGCCTCGGTTATATTATGTGGCGACGAGGATTTCAAGGAACTCAGAAGGGTAGGCCCAGCAATGCAGCTCAACGATGGTAACCACGTACGAAAAATTGAACCTGCTCTCGGATTACGCCAGCACTCCAGCCAGCAATACGGCTCTTCGATGGAGCTTAAGGAAACGCCCCTACACCGCCATAGTGCACCTGAGTAAGCCACGCTCATCAACCGCAGACTTCTGAGCGCCTTCGCCTTTATAGATTATCGCACTTAGGGAAGTTAAGCGAGTTAATCCAAGAACTCATAACTTTGAGTTGTACCTTGAACGCTTTCAACTGTTCATTACTGCGAATGATGTAAAACTGGAAAAAGTGTTTGCCGGTGTTTTTGACGGCCATTGGTTCAGAAACATGTGAGGTGCTAAAAAGCTTGGTTGTTCCGGACACGCCTGCTGACAAAACATTTGACGAGGTGAAGAAGCTGCTCAATAGTCACTACAGTGACGACTGAAAATAGCGCTAAGAAACGGGGACAGAAGAAGAGGACACACGGCACAGGCGCTAACTTCCAACTTAATGTTTATTACCACCGCACACTCGCCAATATCACCAAAAAGTACCATCACATGACATGAATGATGCGCACAAAAAATTAATTTCTTAGAAAATACAATTCTTTATCACTGAGCGTAAGAGAGGGAGTGCTGACGCACTTAGACTCCAGTGAAGCGATAGCCTCAGCCTCAATAATCTCTCTAGTAAGCTTGTCAAACATTCTCTTGATAACTGTGCATGCATTGAATATCGGCGCGCAGCCGCAGGATTTACTATGTATGGCCAACCAACTCCCCTGGCCGTTTTCACATTATTACAACGTTCTCTTAATCGATCATTAAGGCAACGGCCCGTCTGTCCAATATACTCTTACCACAAGAAAGTAGGATGCGATAAACAACGCATATGATGCAGGGAACATAAACAGTTCGATGCTTCTTACTACAAACCTTTGGGTTTTTTCGTCACGGTCATGAAGGCCACAAAGGCTGACCAACTTCTTGGGAGCCGAAAAGACAACCCTAACTTCAGAGCGCTTAGCTAATTTGATTGATTGATATATGGGGTTTAACGTCCCAAAACCACTATATGATTATGAGAGACGCCGTAGTGGAGGGCTCCGGAAATTTAGACCACCTGGGGTTCTTTAACGTGCACCCAAATCTCAGCACACGGGCCTACAACATTTCCGCCTCCATCGGAAGCGCTTAGCTAATTTCTTTAGGTTGTGCGAACAAGCTAACTGAAAAAGAGCTCAAACCCCTCAAAGAAGCAATGGAATTCATTAATAAGCAATTTGAGGAATTTAAATCGGAAATCGGTGACTTGAAAAATGAAATTGCAATCGTCAGAACGGAAAACAGGGCAATCAAGAATGACTTCAGCAGGCTCACGACTGAGCTAAAGGAAACAAGAAAAGAGCTAACAGAGCTACAACAGTACAGCCGACGTAACAATGTGGAAATTAAAGGTGTCCCCGTGCAAGAAAAAGAGAACCTTGTAGCAGTGATCAAGAGCATATCAACCTATTTGAAAGTGGATATAAATGAATCTGATCTCGAGGTTGTACATCGTGTTCCAACCAGGGAAAAGTCACAATCGAACATCATTGCTAAGTTCATCTCCCGCATCCCCAGAGATAAGTTCATGAATGCCACGAAGAAGCAAGATTGACCACTACAATCATAGGCTTTGAAGGTTCCACCCCGCTCTATATAATGACCACCTATGTCCAGCTAACAAGGTACTGCTGGGCAAGGCATTAAAGGCGAAGCGTGAAAATAACTGGAAATTCACTGGGTATCCGGCGGAAAATTCTCATGAGAAAGACAGAAAATTCGCGAGTATTGCACATAACATGCGCAGAAGATCTATCGCAAATTTCCTGAGCAATGATGTTTGATTTTTCAAGTATCGACCAAGCTTGGCATGAGTACGAAAACTTGTCTGTTGTTCATTGCAATATTCGAAGTGCGCGAAGAAACTTAGACCAATTCTGCACTCATTTGTCTCGTCATTCATTGTATACGACGTTATCGCTCTTACTGAAACCTGGTTGAAAGATGGAGAATCTGCGCATGTTCCAGGATACACATTATTATCGCTACCTAGGAAGAGCAGTTCGCGAGGTGGGGGCGTTGCTCTGTTCCTTAAAAAAAGCATTGATTACCAGTGCATGCCTAACCACTCTACTAGCCAACCTGAATGTGAAGCCTTGTTTGTGCATTTGAAATGTGGCGTTATACTCGGAGCTGTTTATCGTCCACCTAGCTCGTCTGTAGCAGCATTCATTTCTACTATGGAAACTGTCTTAGACCTTTGATAGCCTACAACCGCCCCACTGGTTATATGTGGTGATTTTAACGTCGATCTACTTAAAGATGAATACCCTGACTATGTATTGATGCTCCAGTCATATAATCTAATGAACGTAATTAATTGCCCCTACACGAATAGTGATAACTGATTTCCTAACTTATTGATCATATTATTTGTGGAACTGATATGAGTGTTTTCGCCGGAGTGTAATGACGTTACTATTAGCTGATTCAATGCCCCACTTTTCTGTTTGTGCCTAATTGCTAATTTAGGACCTCCATGCCATAACTCAAAACGTTTTAAGCGGACAAACTACGCTGTAGTGCGCAAATTACTTGAGCGTACGGATTTGAAGCCTTGTACCACAGTAATGTTCACACTGAATGGGAAAACTTTATTGTCCATATAATGGAGGCAATTAGCCAATCAACCCAAGAATACACAGGCCGAAGACACAAGGAAGCAATATGTCCTTGGGTGACGCGGGACATACTGAATGTTATAAAAAAAAGATACATACTTCACTAGATGGAAACAAAACAAAACAAATAATACTATGACAAGCAGTTTAAACACTTCAGAAACAATCAGTACGGGATGTAAGGAAAGCCAAGAAGCCAGTATTACAGTGCTAAAATAGTCCAACAGAGCCGGTGACATCAAGCAGGTATGGAAGCGAGTGCGGGAAGTTACGGGAATAGGCGTGAAACAGCGCATTGCTCCGGATAATCCTACAACAAATACCGCTGATAACTTCAATAATTTTTTTTCCCAATGTTGGTAACAACTTTCCTGCTCATCTCAAGCTGATCCTCTACATTCTTGCCAAAACAAATATTTGAGGAAGACTTTCAGCTTGCAAGCGTAACCACTGAGGAAATTAGGTCAGAAATCCTAAAACTCCCATGCAATAAAGCGTTGGTATGATGGGATTTACTACAAAACTACTGAAGGTAAATGTAGACCTTCGTTCGGAGCCTCTTTCCCGCATCATGAATAACTGCCTGCAAAATGGAACTTACCCAAATATCCTAAAGATAGCGAGAGTCGTACCTATTTACAAATCCGGGGATCGAGAAAATTCCGAGCAGTTACCGTCCCATCTCGGTGCTCAGCATTGTTAACAACGCTTTTTGAAAAGGTAATTAGGTCCCGTCTCTGTCGATTTCTAAGCTCACAAACGACATAATCTGCCCTGAACAACATGGTTTCATCACAAATAGGTCAACGAGCACAGCTGTTTTTACACTAGCACAGTTCGTCAACTCAGTACTTCATGATAACGAAATTGCCGTCAGCGTTTTCTTGGATATAAAAAAGCATTCGATACTGTTTCGCATTCCATTTTATTAAAGAAATTAGAATCTTATTATGGCTTCACCGAGAAGACACTTCGGTTATTTTCTAGTTATCTGGCAGATAGAAAACAATGCGTCGTGTTTGACCGTGTATCTTCAGGATTTAGAAAATAACATGTGGAATACCCCAGGGAACCGTGCTAGGTCCTATGTTGTTTTCACTATACATAAATGACCTACCATCTGCCCTTTCATCACGCAAAACCATAATGTACGCTGATGACACTGCATTGCTTTTCGAGGTAACTCTCTGTGCACGCTAAAAGAAGAAATCACGGCAGAGTTGGCACAGATTTCCGCATGGTTCGCCCGCAACAAGCTCGCATTAAATGTAGCCAAAACTAAATATATCATATTTCATTCCAGAAGAAAAAACCTAGATTATAGTCATCTGAACTTAGAAATTAACGACGCGCCCATTGAGCGCGTTTTCCGCGTTTAAATACTTAGGGGTTCTAATAGATGAAACCTGAATTGGAAAGATGAGGTTAATTACATATCCAAAAAGCTTGCTTTCGCATGCTTCACGCTCATTAAAGCCAAATGTTACTTTCCATATAACGTGCTACGATCATTATACTTCTCTATATTTCACTCTCAACTCAGTTATTGTAGCGAAATATGGGGCTTTACTTATCTAACGTATATAGCACCGATCATACGATTGCAAAAACGCGCCTTAAGAATTATTACGGCATCGTCCTCTTGTTGCCCAAGCTCAGACTTGTTTTCATCTACTCAGATACTGCCTTTCACGTCTCAGCGAAATTATAAAACCGCGGTGTTGATAAATTCTATCATTAGCACCAATTTTCCAATACCTGTGAGTGCGTTTTTCTACACCGACCCGTAACACAAGGCATGCAGGCAACGGCAACTTCAACCTCCCTACTTGTAGGAATGTATATGGCGAACGGTTAATACAATTCACTGGTGCTAAAATCTGGAACACAATTCCACTTGAAATTAAACTTGCCCGCAACTTTAAATTCACTTGTAAAATGCATTTTGTAAGCTTTTCATGTTCTTAACCAAAGTTAAGCTCACGTCCACACTTTTTTACGACTCATCTGGCATAGTTCTTTTTCTTTCCTTCTTTTTGTTTCTAGTTCTGAAGTGAGTTCGATTGTATTGATTCTTCAACGCAGTTAATTTTGTGCACAAATTGTGCTAAATATTTTGTGGTATCACTATCTTCTGTATTTTTACAATGTATGCCTTTAGTTCTTTATCACTTGTGTACTAAAAATATTTGCGGCAATTTAGCATTTATTGTCATGTGTATTTAATTCGATAAAATATACCTTAAAAGCTACCCCAGTCATTGAATTTGTGTATAGATTTCATAATCATATTAACTGCACCTCTGCTCCTGACATGTAATAAAATAATCATGTAATAGATTGGACCACTGACTAGCCACACAGGCTAATGGTCTAAATACTTTTGTAACCATGTTTTTGTATTACGTTGATTGAATAAACACTGATGATGATGATGATGATATCTTGTGATAGTATGGTATGTTGACTAGGTGCTTCGGTTTCTCGGCATCACGACTCGCTGTACATCCTGGGTTGCGAAGCGTACGAAGCAAGCCTTCTGCAACTGAAGTTTGGACGTGCATAGGATAACCTGCTTTCAACAAACGGTCTGACTGATTATGAAAACTATTGGCGATTTCGTGCTCACAAGATTTGCTTAAAGCATGACGAAAACAATGACTGATGATGCCTCTTTTCACTAGTTTGGAGTGAGCGGATTGGTAAGGAAGGACCGGTTTGTTCAGATGTGGTTGGTACGCCCAACATATGCGGTTAGAATGAAAGGTGAAGAGGACATCGAGGAATTTTATGGCATTGCTCTCAGGTAGTTTGTGTGTGAGAGTCAAGGGTTTAAAACACTCAGAAAAATGTGAAATTATTTTTGCCAAACCTGCCTCGTCCGCTACCGTGTCGTTAGTTAATAAAACAAGATAGTTATCGACATACTTGAACACTTTTTTTATCTTCAATTTATCAAGATGTAGGTAAATCGATCTGTCAATTCTACTTAAAAATACGTCGCTTAAAATGGGCGCAATGCAAGACCCGATACAGATTCCGTCATTTTGAATAAAAGGCTTGTTATGCCATGAAATGTAGGTGGTCTTGAAGTAAAATGATAAAAGTTCTAAAAACCGACTGACAGGAACACCACACTCGGTTTGAAATCTAACAGAGCCAAACAAATCTATGCACTCTTCAGCCGCAGGAAGCAACTGATCATGGGGAATAGAATAATACAAATCAGTCACGTCGACTGAAAAACCATAAACATGCTCATCGACACAAGTTTTCACATAATCTATGACTTGATCAGAACTTTTTACTATGAAAGGATCATTAACGTCAATTGAAGCCAGTTCAATTGTTCTTGCAAAAAAGTAGCAATCGATTTTTGCCATGTATCACATTCTGAAACAATTACCCTAAAAGGCATATTGCTCTGGTGAGTCTTTGCATTAAAAAACACTTTTAAAAAGTCATGCTTACTATTTGTGATGCCACCGACAACTCGAGAGAGGTTAAGCTCTTTGCATAGCTTTTTTGCTTCCGATTTAACTTTTGCAATGCGGACGTCCTCGCGAGAGGAGAAAACAGAGCTTACTGCATTGTGAGCCTCAGAACCAAACAGTCCCAGAGTCAGGATGGCGAAGCCTCCTTCCTTATCAGCGGGAAGGACGGTAAGAGAGTGCTCCTTGAGAAAAGCCTCATTTCTCCTGAGAGGAATTTTGGATGCATCTGGTCTGTAGCGCGAAACGGTGTCGACGCCTTCTGAGACGGAGTGTGGTTGCTCTTGTTCGGGCACATGGCGCGAAACTTGTCGCACCATGGCTAGAAGTTCCGGTGGAGACGTCTTAGGTTCCACCGCAAACTTGGGCCGAGGCTTAAAATCCGGAGGATGTCGGGAGGCACAAAGATCTGTTCAGGCACGTGAACTGTCGGCTTTTGATCGGTTACTTTTTTGGCGACGCCTGTGCGTAGCACCGGCAAATGTCGAGCCCTGAGGAATTCCCTGCTTTGGTACAGCGAGGCGCTGAAACTGTCGAAGCTGCTGCATGGCCACAGTATGTTCGAGACGATCAAAAAGAAGGACGGACAAGTACTGTTTATGTAGACGTGCTTGTCTATACCATTCTGCCTTCAAGATTTTGCACACCCTAAGCCCATGACCAACTGAGGGGGCAACGTCGCCGAAAAGGCGCTTGACTTCCTGAGGCATTGTGCTGAGGCGAATGCAAGAAAGAAAGAAAGTGGGCCCACCGGAACGACATTTACAAAGTTGAACAAGACGGTGTTATCTTAAATGAACAGAGTGGCAATGAACAAGCGCTCGCAACGTTCTACAGAAAGCTGTTTGCGCGTTGCCCGGTGGACGCGGAGGGTTTTGAGATAGAATTCATGCCTTTAATGCCAAAGATTGATGATAGCTCAAAGGAAATGTTAGAGCGCCGTATTACGGTCGGTGAGGTTGCGGTGCCGATTGACTGTTTGAAACGAGGGAAATCTCCCGGGCCCGACGGGCTAGGAGTCGATTTTTCCAAGGTGTTCAAGTACGTAGTAGCCCCTATAATGGCTGCAATTTTAAACGATGCATATGAGCGCAAACGACTACCACCTTCACTCCTGTCCACACACACACTTCTTATCCCGAAAACCGATGATCGCGACACAATAAAGCGGGTAACAGCATATCGCCCTATCAGTAAGCGAACGTCGCTTATAAGACATTCGTGAAAGTGTTGGCTAAAAGACTGCAAACAGTGGTGAAGGATTTAGTTGGACCACACCAGACGTGCGGTATCAAAGAACGGACGATTTTCACGAACATTCATACGGCAAGAAACATACTCGAGTGTTGTGACGCAAGAAGGTTGCCAATCTTCAGTTGGATCTGGAAAAGGCGTTCGACCTGGTACCGAACGACATACTATTTGCCATTCTGGAGTACGTGAACGTAGAATTTGTTATTATGGAAGGTGTCACAATGGCGTACAGGGATTGCATGATAAGGCTGATAATAAATAAGTCAGTAGGAGAGCTTATCGAAGTGCAGTGGTTGGTGCGCCAGGGATGCCTACTGTCGCCGTTACTTTTCGCTTTATATATCGATTGATTGATGATTGATATGTGGGGTTTAACGTACCAAAACCACCATATGATTATGAGAGACCGCGTAGTGCAGGGCTCCGGAAGCTTCAACCACCTGGGGTTCTTTAACGTGCACCCAAATTTGATTACACGGGCCTACAACACTTTATATATTGAGTCCTTGTGCTTCAGCGTAATACGGGCTAACTGTATCAATGGCTTCAAAATGCAGCAAGCGGAGGTAAAACTACTCGCTTATGTCAACGACATCGAGGTGTTTTGTGGGGACCACGCCAGTATCATAAAAACTGTGGAAATCGTGAAGCGTTATTGTGTTACTAGTGGCAGTGCAGTTAACTGGCGCAAGAGCCTCGGAATCTGGCTTGGAGCTTGTACAATGACACCCAGTACCTTTGCCAACATGCAATAGGTTTTTACTCCCACGAAATATCTAGGCGCCCCTTTAGAGTTTTACCGTGGCAGTGAACTATACTGGCAGAACCAAGTTGCGGAAATGCGCGCAAGGACTAAGAGGACAAAAGGCTCGGAATTGTCTAAGTTTGCAAGTACCACGGTGTGTAATGTGTTTTTCATTACCAAAATGTGGTATGTGTTGAGTGTTTTGCACTGCTCACACATTAACATACAAAAGCTCCACAGAATTCTGGCTGTTTTTCTTTGGGGATCGGTTTGGGAGAGGACGAGCTGCACCAACTGGTTCCGACGTGTACCTGATGGAGGTCTTGGCCAGTCGCACTTATTCCTGAGGCAAATAGTGAACCGGTTCTGCTTCCTTAGGGATGTGAAGGACCCTTTTTTGCGCACTGTATTACAGCTCAGACTTAGCAAACTTGTGCTGGACTTTGGGTATCCACCGAATGCATTGAAGGCGGGGTTTTCGGTTTTTTTGAAGGAGTTTGTGATGGCTAATAAGTTCTTGCGTGCTCGATTCTCATGTGAATATCTGGCGGGAGTGAAACGAAGGAAGCTATACAAAGATCTTGTGGATATACTACTCCCCGTGCCTTTGTATCGCAGAATATTTAGTGCCAATTCTGAAAGCGATGTCCTGAAGCGTGTCAAACATATGTATGTAGCTCAAGGAGCCAAGTCCTTTTTCTTCAGATTGCACACCGGGACCCTAGAGGTAAAACATGGCCACAAGAAAAAGGAATGTACGTACCATGAGATTTGCACTGTTTCTTGTGTAGAAAGCCCGAAACGATTGATCACGTCTTCTTAAAATGCTAGGAAGGCGTGTTCTTCTGGGATATAATACAAAGAACGCTAAAGAAAGACCTCCTTTCAGACCCACAAGGAATTCGTTTCCTAACTGTGGACAACAAAGAAGGTGTCCCATTTGGCGCTGTCATGCTACTAGGTTTGCACTGCATATGGATGGCCTGCATGACCGCACGACATGTAGATATAGATCAAGATCGGCACACCAGTGCTTCCGCGAATCAGTGGGCAGCTTCCTGGAAGCACATAAACCTTTAGATCCGATACCTGAAAGGGTATCGGGGATCGAGCCACTCATGAACATGAGGCGATTTTAGCCATCACACGCCAGCCTAAGTTTGGTTCTCCTTTTATTCATGCCCATTTATGTGTCTGTCTTATGTGCCTTGCATTATTACTTTCGATCCCTGACTGTATTTGTGTTTCTATAAGTACGTCTAAGCAGAAAATAAAGAAAAAAAGTTGTGATAGCTCAGTGGAAGAACATCGAACGCGTTATTCGGAGGTCGTAGGTTCAATTCTTACTCATGACAAGTTATTTATTCAGCCACTTTTCTTTTTATTTACATTACATTAGTTCCAATAATTTTCCCTATACATTCCTTGCCATTATTGTCTGTTAGATCTCATTATTATTGTGTCAAAACACGAAAAACGAGCCCTTAGGAATACATTTGTTTCCCTTATTGATTACCGAGGGTCCCGTACTGGCAGACTTGGTGCTATTAGGTTGTATACGAGAGACGTTTGGTCAACTGCAAGCTCGAATTAAGTTCACAAGCTACGTGACCCCATACAGGCTCAAACAAAGAGTGTATGACACTCGCCGCCATGGCTACACGTAGCACTGACTGATGCTCCCACGCCTAATTTCACATATAAACACCTTAATGTTGCTAGGAGCATAGCCGCCATGATAGCTCAGTGGTATAGCATCGAACGCGCTATTCGAAGGTCGTAGGTTTGATTTCTATTTACGGCAATTCATTTTTTCAGCTACTTTTATTTCTTCTTATTTACACAACATTGGTTCCAATAACTTCCCCTATAGATTCCTTGGCATTATTTTCTGTTAGATCTCATATGTTTCGAGAATCGCTATATGTGACACGATTACCCATTACTAAGGGAGTTGAATGTGTTGTCGTTAAAGTGTTATTTGATGAGGCTCATTGTGTCGTTAGGGGCTTTTAGCGTCGACCCAATTATGGTGATGAGTTTGTGGAACAATTATTTGAGTTTTTGTGTCAGTATAAAGCAAAACGTTGCAACGTCGTAATCGGTGGCGACATTAGTTTTCCCATGATAATGTGGTCAGATGAATTTTCACATGCCATCTCTGCTTCATCAGTATCTTTTCCTGATGTTTTGCTGTTCCAAGACTTGATGCAGCTTGTGAAAACGCCCACTCATATTCATAACGAATCTCGCACAATTTTAGTCCTGTTTGTTTTGAGTAGATATATATATAACCGCAGTCCAGTAATAGAAATTTACGACGGCATTTCGGACCATAAAGTTGTGTCATTAGGCTTTCAGCTGTAATATGCTAAATTGCCTGATAAATAGACCGTTTCTGTACACGTATTCTCAGCGTGCTAGTGATCTGGACATAATAGATGCGTTTGATCATTCTTATTCCAATTAGCTAACGCTTTTCAAAAAAAAGTGAATGTTCTGTTGACCGATTGTAGCGCTTTTCAAAGACCTAGTAATTAAAGATATTCAAATCTTTGTTCCTCACAAACGCAAGGTAATAAACCGGTCTAGCCCCTGGATTACGAAGGAAACCGTACGCCTAGGGCGCAAGCTAAAGAATGCAAGAAAGCAATAAATAGAACGACCATCATTGTCTGGGCTAGATAATATATTAGAGATGCGTCACACACTAAAAGCCAAACTAAAAAGCGCAAAGGAAAAATATCAAAGTGAGGCTTTAACAAACTTTCTCTTGACGTCACCAAATGAGTTTTGGCAATATTTTTCACCCAAACAAAGTCCAGTATCAAGCTTATCTATTAACGGTGACGTTATAACTGACAAGAGGGAAATGGCAGGGTCGATGAATGGTTACTTCTGTTCGGTGCACACGCGTGATAATGACGTTACTCCTGATTTCATCAACTATGACACCATGCCACCTATCGATGACGTCTGTAACACTAAAGGGGGTGTCTTATCGCTTCTGCATAATTTCTATCCAAAAAAGTCACCGGGCATTGACTGTGTACCTAACGCCTTTCTGATAAGGTATGCTGAATGAAATGCTAAATACCTATGCTTGATCATTGAATCATCTTTCCTGCGCGCTGAACTTCCGAGTGAATAGAAGCACGCTAAGATAAATCCAGTACCGAAAACTGGTGACCATTCACATGTATCCTCAATTTGATCTATCTCCTTGCTATGCACTAGTGTTAAAATTCTAGAGCATATAATATTCAAACATTTGCCTATGTTTGTCTAAAGAAATAACCTAATCACTCCCCTTCAGCACGGCTTTCGCAAAGGATATTCTGCGGTTACCCAGCTTATTGAGACCTAGCAGCAGCGATCGATATGAATGGTCAAGTAGATGTTATATTATTAGCTTTTGAGAAAGCTTTCGATCGTGTGAGTCACCAGAAATTACTAATTAGGGTCAAACCAATTCTGAAATATGAGAAATTACTTGCATGGATAACTGCTCATCTTTCAAAGAGGAGCCAATGTGTTGCCATTGATGAGGTTGCCTCGAGTTCTACACCCGTGAAATTTGGTGCACCTCAAATGTCAATTTCAGGACCATTGTTTTTTTTGTTAATAATTATTAATATTGTGCTAAATTTTCCCGTAAATATAAAGATTTTCGCGGCGATTGTATATATATCAGGAAATATATAGTTGCAGTGATCAAGAATCTTTAATTACTGCCCTAGCAACACTACAAACGTGGTGTGAAAATTAGCAAATGACAATTAATTATACAAAACAGTAGCAAAGTGAGCTACGTGTAAGAAACAGCCGCTTCTGTTTACCTATCACGTCAATGGTCATACGTTATCCGTTCACTAAACACAAGTATTTAGGACTCATACTCACATCAGACCTAAAATGGAATGAACACATAGAATATATTGGAAGAAAGGCAATGGAGAAGCTTGGCTATTTGCGAAGGAGGCTAGGGAATGCAACACCACTCATCAAACTTCTCGAGTACAAAACTTTCATTAGACCAGTATTAGAATATGGAGCTGAGTGTTGGATCCCTTTACTGACTCCAATATTAAAAAAATAGAAATGCTGGAAAGAAAATCTGTCTGATTTGTTTTTGATTGTTATAGCTGGCGTACTCTCTTTTCACTTCTTCTAATTAAAGCGGATCTCGAAAAACTTCAGAAGAGAAGAAGATTTGAGAGGCTGAAGCTTTTTTACCTCATTTTTCGCAACAAAATTGCTATCAACAAAACAGTGCACATTAGACAAACAAGTAAATGTGCTGTGCGCTCACATCATTCAAAGAAAGTTTTAGATTACGTAAACCACACAGACACATTCAGGTATTCATTTTTTCAAGGAACTTCCCGTGAGTGCACTTGCCTATCACCTGATACCTACAGTGTTCAACAATCGATTTATTTCTACATGCTCTCAAAAACCACTAAGAGTTTCTTTGTACAGTCATACACTACAGAGTTACGCAATGCTTCTACTTTTTTTTGTACAATCCAGTCAGCAAAGCGATGCCATTGTTTTAATGAATTTCTTTACTTTTCGTAGATTAATACAAAAGTGTTGAATTGTAGCCACTGTCAGTATGCTGTGTGATGTAAAATTTGTTTTTTTGTAGTAAACATTTCTGTATGCCCGTTCCTGTTTATGACCTGGTAAACAGGTCAGCAGTATGTGATAAATAACTTAATAAATAACTAAGTATTGTTTCAAAACACGGAATAACGAGCCGTTATGTATGCACTTTTTTCTCTCATTCATTAACGAGGGTGACGTACTGACAGTCTTTCTGCCGTTAGGTTGTATACGAGGGACTATTGGTCAGCTGCCAGCTCGTAATAGGTTCACGTGCTACGTGACGCAACAGAGGCTCATAAAAGAGTCTACCCACTCGCCACCATGGCTACAGATGGCGCTGACTGACAGTCCCACGCCTAATCTCACAAATAAACCCAATAAAGTCGCTGGGGGGATAGCATCCATAATAGCTCCGTGGAAGAGCATCGAACACCTTATTCGGAGGTCTTAGGATTGTTTCTTACTCACGGCTAGTTATTTTTTCAGCCTCTTTCTTTTTTACATTACATGCGTTTCAATTACTTACCCTATACATTTCTTAGCAATATTGTCTGTTAGATGTCATTATTATTGTTTCAAAGCAGGAAAAAAGGAGCCCTTAAGTATACACTTCTTTCCCTTACTCATTAACGAGGGTCTCGTACTCATAGACTTGGTTTCGTTAGGTTATATACGGGGAACCATTCGTCAGCTATGAGCTTCTAAGAAGTTCACGTGCTACGTAACGCCATTAGGGCTCATAAAAATAGTGTACGACACTCGCCGCCATGCCTACACGTGGGGCTGACCGACACTCCCACGCATGACTTCGCATATAAATCTAATATGATGGCGGGGGTATATCCGGCGTGATAGCTCAGTGGTAGAGCATCAGACGCGTTAATATCAGGTCGTAGGTTCGATTCCTGCTCACTGCAAGTTATTTTTTCAGCCACTTTCCTTTCTTCCTACTTACATTACATTCAATTCAATATAATTTCCAATACATTCCTTAGCTATATTGTCCGTTAATCTCCTTATTATTGTGTCAAAACACGGAAAAACGAGCCCTTAGGTATACACCCGTTTCCCTTATTCATTAACGAGGGTCCCGTACTGGCAGAATTTGTGCCGTTAGGTTGTATACAAGGGACTATTGGTTAGCTGCCAGCTCGTAATAAGTTCAAATGCTACGTGACGCCATACAGGCTCATAAAAATAGTGTACTACACTCGCTGCCATGGCTAAAGGTGGCGCTGATTGACACTTCCACGCCTAATTTCACATATCAACCCAATAAAGTTGCGAAGGGGATCGCTGCCGTGATAACTCAGTGGTAGAGCATAGAACGCGATATTCGAAGGACGTAGGTTCGATTCCTCCTCAGGGCACGATACTTTTTCAGCCACTATCCTTTCTTCCTACTTACAATGTATTGATTCCAATATCTTCCCCTATACATTCCTTGGCATTATTGTCTGTTAAATCTCTTTATTATTGTGTCAAAACACGAAAAAACGAGCCCTTAGGTATATACTTCTTTCCCTTATGCATTAAGATCGTAATAAGTTCATGTGCTACGTGACGCCATGCAGGCTCATAAATAGAGTGTACCACACTCGCCACCATGGCTACAAGTGGCACTTATCGACACTCCCACGCCCGATTTCGCATATAAGGCGAATAAAGAGGCGGAGGAGATAGCTGCCGTGATAGCTCAGTGGTAGAGGATCGAACGCAATATTCGGTGGTCGTAGTTTTGATTCCTCCTCACGGCAAGTTTATTTTTCAGCCACTCGTCTTTCTTCTTATATACAATATATTGGTTCCAGTAATTTTCCCTATATATTCCTTGGCATTAGTGTTTGTTATATCTCATTAGTATTGTGTCAAAACATGCAAAATCTAGCCCTTAGGTGTTCACTTCTTTCCCTTATTCATTACCGAGCTTCTCGTACTGACCAACTTGGTGCCGTTAGATTGTATACGAGGGACTATTGGTCCGCTGCCAGCTCGTATTAAGTTCATGTGCTACGTGACGCAATGAAGGCTCATAAAAAGAATCTTCCACACTCACCGCTATGGCTACAGATGGTGCTGACTGACAGTCCCACGCCTAAATTCACTAAAAAACTAATAAAGTGGCTGGGAATAGCCGCCATGATAGCTCCGTGGTAGAGCAACAAAGGCTTTATGCGGAGGTCATAGGTGTGATTCTTACTCACGGCAAGTTATTTTTTCAGCCACTTTTCTTTCTTTGTATTTACAAAACATTGTTTCCAATAAGTTCCCCTATACAATTTTGGCAATATTGTCTGCTAGATCCTATTATTATTGTGTCAAAACACGGAAAAACGTGCCCTAAGCTATACGATTCTTTCCTTTATTGCTTATCGAGGGTCTCGTACTGACAGACTTGCTGCCGTTAGGTTGTATAAGAGGGACTTTTGGTTAGCTGCCAGCTGGTAGTAAGTTCACGTGCTACGTGACGCCATACAGGCTCATAAAATTAGTGTACCACACTCGCTGCCATGGCTACAGGTGGCGCTGACTGACACTCCCATTTCTAATTTCACATATACACCCAATAAATGGGTGAGCAGAAAGCCGCCTTGATAGCTCAGTAGTAGAAGATCAAACGCGTTATTCGGAGGTCATTGCTTTGATTCCTGCTCAAGGCAAGTTCATTTTTCAGGCACTTTTTTTTCTTCTTTTTCACATTACACTGGTTTCAATAACTTCCTGTATACATTCCTTGGCATTATTGTCTGTTAGATCTCATAAGCATTGTGTCAAAACACAAAATAGCGAGCCGTTAGGTATACACTTTTTTCCCTTATTCATTAACGAGGGTGTCGTACTGGCAGTCTTGCTGCCGTTAGGTTGTGCACGAAGGACTATTGGTCAGCTGCCAGCTCGTAATAGGTTCACTTGCTACGTGACGCAACAGAGTCTCATAAAAGAGTCTACCCCACTCTCCCCCATGGCTCTAGCTGGCACTGACTGACAGTCCCACGCCTGATTTCACAAATAAACCCAATAAAGTTGTTGTGAGGATAGCAGTCATGATACCTCCGTGGTAGAGCATCGAACGCATTATTCGGAGGTCGTAGGTTTGATTCTCACTCACGGGTAGTTATTTTTTCAGCCACTTTTGTTTCTTTTTTACATTACAATATTATGGCATACAGTATTCATTCCTTGGCATTATTCTCTGTTAGATCTCAATATTATTGTGTCAAAGCAGAAAAAACGAGTCCTTAAGTATACACTTCTTTCCCTTACTCATTAACGAGGGTCTCGTACTCGTAAACTTGGTTCCGTTAGGTTGTATACACGGGACCATTCGTCAGCTGTGAGCTCGTAATAAGTTCACGTGCTACGTGATGCCATACAAGCTCATAAATATAGTGTACCACACTCGCCGCCACGCCGAAACGTGGCGCTGACTCACACTCCCACGCCTGATTTCGCATATAAACCCAATAATGTGGCGGGGGGATAGCCGGAGTGATAGCTCAGTGGTAGAGCATCGGACGCGTTATTCTGAGGTCGTATGTTCGATTTCTGCTCACAGCAAGTTATCTTTTCAGCCACTTTTCTTTCTTCCTACTTACACTACATTCATTCCAATAACTTCTCCTAAACATTCGCTAGCATTATTGTCCATTAGATCTCATTATTATTAATTGTCAGAACACGGAAAAACGAGCTCTTAGGTATACACCTCTTTCCCTTATTCATTAACGAGGGTCTCGTACTGGCAGAAATTGTGCCGTTAGGTTGTATACCAGGGACTATTTGTCAGCTTCCAGCTCGTAATAAGTTCACATGCTACGTGACGCCATACAGGCTCATAAAAATAGTGTACCACACTCGCTGCCATGGCTACAGGTGGCGCTGACTGACACTCACATGCCTAATTTCATATATCCACCCAATAAAAGGACGGGGAGGAATCCACCTTGATAGCTCTGTGGTAGAGGGTAAAACGCGTTATACGGAGGTCATAGGTTCAATTCCTACTCAGGGCGATTTATTTTTTCAGCCACTTTGTTCTTCTTTTTTACCTTACATTGGTTCCAATATGTTCTTCTATACATTTCTTGGCATTATTTTCTGTTAAATATCGTAAGTATTGTGTCAAAAGACGCAAAACCGAGCCCTTAGGTATACACTTCTTTCCCTTATTCATTAACGAGGGTCTCGTACTGGCAGACTTGAACCTTTAAGTTTTATAAGAGGGGATACTGGCCAGCTGCCAGCACGTAATAAGTTCATGTGCTGCGTGACGCCATACAGGCTCATAAAAACAGTGTACCACACTCGCCGCCATGGCTACAAGTGGCACTGACCGACACTCCCACGCCCAATTTCGCATATACGACCAATAAAGAAGCGAAGTGGGTAGCTGTCGTGATCGCTCAGTGGTAGAAGATTGAACGCGATATTCGAAGGGCGTAGGTTCGATTCCTCCTCACGGCAAGTTATTTTTTTCGGCCACAAGTCTTTCTTCCTATTTACAATATCTTGGTTCCAACAAATTTCCCTATATATTCCTTGGCATTATTGTCTGGTATATCTCATTAGTATTTTGTCAAAACACGCAAAAAATAGCCCTTAGGTGTTCACTTCTTTCCCTTATTCATTAACCAGGTTCCCGTACTGAGAAACTTGGTGCTGTTAGGTTGTATACGAGGGACTATTGGTCCGCTGCCAGCTCGTATTAAGTTCATGTGCTACGTGACGCAATGAAGGCTCATAAAAAAAATCTTCCACACTCGCCGGTATGGCTACAGATGGCGCTGACTGACAGTCCCACGCTTAATTTCACAAAAAAACAATAAAGTGGCTGGGGGATAGCCACCATGATAGCTCCATTGAAGAGCATCAAAGGCGTTATGCGGAGGTCATAGGTGTGATTCTTACTCACGGCAAGTTATTTTTTGTGCCACTTTTCTTTGTTTTTATTTACAAAACATTGTTTCTAATAACTTCCCCTATACATTTTTGGCATTATTGTCTGCTAGATCTTATTATTATTGTGTCAAAACACGGAAAAACTAGCCCTAAGTTATACACTTCTTTCCTTATTTGTTACCGAGGGCCTCGTACTGTCAGACTTGCTGCCGTTAGGTTATATACGAGGGACTATTGGTTAGCTGCCAGCTCTTCATAAATTCACGTGCTACGTGACCCCATACAGGCTCATAAAAAAAGTGTACCACACTCGCCGCCATGCCTACACGTGGGGCTGACTGACACTCCCAGGCCTGATTTCGCATATAAACCCAATAATGTGGCTGGGGGATAGCTGGCTTGATAGCTCATTGGTAGAGCATCAGACGCCTTATTCTAAAGTCGTAGGTTCGATTCCTGCTCACAACAAGTTATTTTTTCAGCCACTTTTTTTCCTACTTACATAACCTTCAATCCAATAACTTCTCCTTTAAAACTCTTAGCCTTATTGTCCGTTAGGTCTCATTATTATTGTGTCAAAACATGAAAAAACGAGTGCTTAAGTATACACCTCTTTCCCTTCTTCATTAACGAGGGCCTCGTACTGACAGAAATTGCTCCGTTAGGTTGTATACAAAGGACTGTTTGTCAGCTGCCAGCTCGTAAGAAGTTAACGTGCTACGTGACGCCATATAGGCTCATAAAAAGAGTTTATTACACTCGCCGCCATGGCTACAAGTGGCACTGACTCACTCACACTTCCACGCCTGATTTCTCATATAAAGCCAATAAAGTGGTGGAGGGGGTCGCTGCCTTGACAGCTCAGTGGTAGAGCATAGAACGCTATATTCGGAGGTTGTATGTTCGATTCCTTCTCACGACAGGTTATTTTTTTCAGCCACTTTCCTTTCTTCCTATTTACAATAAATTGGTTCCAATAACTTCCCCTATACATTACTTGGCATTATTTCTTTTAGATCTCAATATTATTGTGTCAAAACACGGAAAAACGAGCCCTTAGGTATATACTTCTTTCCCTTATTCACTAACAAGGGTCTCGTAGTGGCAGACTTGGTGCCTTTAGGTTGTATAAGAGGGGCTATTGGCCAGCTGCCAGTTCATAATAG
The DNA here is from genome assembly GCA_013436015.1 of Rhipicephalus annulatus. NCBI lineage: Eukaryota > Metazoa > Arthropoda > Arachnida > Ixodida > Ixodidae > Rhipicephalus > Rhipicephalus annulatus. The sequence continues at coordinate 103,675 of WOVY01003151.1, forward strand.
GTTCATGTGCTACGTGAGGCCATACAGGCTCATAAAAATAGCGTACCACACTCGCCGCCATGGCTACAAGTGGCGCAGACTGATAGTCCAACGCTTAATTTCACAAATATAAAACCCAATTAAGTGGCTGGGGTATAGCCGCCATGATAGCTCCGTGATAGAGCATCGAAGGCATTATGCGGAGGTCGTAGGTTTGATTCGTACTCACGGCAAATTATTTTTCTGCCACTTTTCTTTTTTTATTTATATAACATTGGTTCCAATAACTTCCCCTATACATTCCTTGGCAATGTTGTCTATTAGAACTCATTAGTATTCTGTCAAATCACGGAAACATAAGCCCTAAGGTATACAATTCTTTCCCTTATTCATTACCGAGGGTCTCGTTCAGACAGACTTGCTGCCGTTAGGTTGTATACGAGGAACTATTGGTCAGCTGCCAGCTCGTAATAAGTTCATGCGCTACGTTACGCCATACAGGCTCATGAAAATAGTGTACCACACTCGCTACCATGGCTACAGGTGGTGCTGACTGACACACTCATGCCTAATTTCACTTATACACCCAATAAATGGGCGGGCGAAAAGCCGCCTTAAAAGCTCAGTAGTAGAAGATCAAACGCGTTATTCGGAGGTCATTGCTTTGATTCCTGCTCACGGCAAGTTAATTTTTCAGCCACGTTTCTTTTTTATTTACATTACATTGGTTCCAATAATTTTCCCTGTACATTCCTTGGCATTATTTCTGTTAGATCTCATTAATATTGTATCAAAACACCGAAGAACGAGTCGTTAGGTATACACTTCTTTCCCTTATTCATTAACGAGGGTTTCGTACTGACAGACTTGGTGCCTTCAGGTTGTAATCATGAGTTTTAATTCGTCTCCTGAGTTACTCAGTATTGTAATGTCATCGGCGAAGCGCAGGTTACTAAGGCACTCTCCAGTAACAGTTATTCCTGATTTTTCTCATTCTAGGCTTCTCAAAACCTCCTTTAAGCACGCGGTAAATAGCATTGACAAAATTGTGTCCTCCTGCCTTACACCATTCTTGATTGGTATTCTGTTGCTTATTTTATTAAGCACTATGGTAGCAGTTGATCTCCTTCAAGGATGTTTATATATACTTCATCGAGGCCCTGATTCCGCAGTGTTTGCATGACGGCTGATATTTCTACTGAATCAAACGCCTTCTCGTAATCTATGAAAGCTATGTATAGTGGTTAGTTATATTCTGAGCAGTTCTCTATTACCTGATTGATAGTATGAACGTGCTCGATTGTTGAGTAGCCTGTTCGAAGCCCTGCTTGTTCCTTTCGTTAATTGAATTCTAATGTTTTTTTACTCTCTTAGCAATTACCTTTGTAAATATCTTGTATACGATGGAGAGTAAGGTGATTGACCTGAATTTCTTCAAGTCCTTGTCATCTTCTTTCTTCTGTATTAGGATGATGTTAGCGTTCTTCCAAGACTCTGGTACTCTTCCCGTCAAGAGACACCTCGTAAACAGGGTGGCTAGTTTTTCTAACACAATCTGTCCTCCATCTTTCAGCAGATCTGATGTTACCTGATCATCACCAGCAGCTTTGCCCCTTTGCATGCTCTCCAAAGCTTTTCTGACTTCTTCTATCATTACTGGTGGGGTGTAATCTGGGTTACTGCAAGTTCTTATAGTATTAAGGTCGTGGTTGTCTCGACTACTGTACAGATCTCTGTAAAACCCCTCCGCTATTTTAACTATACTATCCATATTGGTAGTTATTTTGCCTTCTGTGTCCCTTAGTGCATACATCCGATTTTTGCCTATCCTAAGTTCCCTCTTCCCTGTTTTGACGCTTCCTCCATTTTTCAGAGCGTGTTCAATTCTCTCCATGTTATGCCTTCTTACATCGCATACCTTACGCCTTTTAATCAACTTTGAAAGCTCTGCCAGTTCTATTTTGTCTGTTGTACTTGAGAACTTCATGCTTTGACGCTTGTTAATGAGTTTCTTCGTTTGCTGGGAAAGCTTGTCAGTGTCCTGTGTAACCCTGCCTCCAACTTCCACTGCACACTCCGTAATAATACTCGTCAGATTATCATTCATTGTATTTACGCTAAGATTGTTTTTCTCACAAAGAACTGAGTACCTGTTCTGAAGCGAGACTCTGTATTCCTGTACTTTCCTTTTCAGTGCTAGCTCATTGATTGGCGTCTTGCGTATCAGTTTCTGTCGTTCCTGATCGAATGCCAGCTGATAATTTGTATTTTTTAACTACAGCGATGTTGAAGATGAGATGGATTCATAATAAAAGGCCAGTGGGATTCGGCGCTACGAATTAGCACACGTGAATTTTCACTTTACGGCGTCAACATTAATTTTTTTAGCTGAGCAAATGTCGCCCACTGGCACTACGTGGGAGGTCAAAACTCTGTGCTATATATATCCGATAGTTCGATAACGCTCTATAACGATAACGCTCTATAGATATAGAGCGATAAATGCTATACAAATGAACAACAATCCATAAAGTGTTGATTTGGCAAGTCCAGGTTGTCAACGTTTATGGGCCATCGGTAAGCAGTGTGTCTCCGGTAGGCGACTCTGGAAGAAGCGCAAGGGACGAAGAAGGAAGTGCCGGCTCGCTGTGGTTGCCTACAAGCGGGTCTCATGATGACCTGGTCAGACAGGCCGAGAGTGGACCGTGTGTCGCGAGGTCATGCTGCTAACGTCAGCAGAGGGTCGGCAGTGCGGGTTTTGACGTTGGTATCGACGCAACACTGACCTCAAAGTCGAGCGGCGTCTGACATGCCGGTACAGATAGACGTGCCGATGCACGCAGGAACGTGTCCTAACAATGAGGCCAAGTGTACGGTGGGTAATCGGGTACACGACTAGCGGTGGGACATTAAGTCGGATAGGCCGAGTAGGCGCTTGCGCCGTCTTTAGGGCTGTGACTGCAACTCGTGGCTGCGTAGCAGGGTGGCTCAAAAGTTGCCGCATTGTGTGACGCCAAGCACGTTGTCGTCGCTGACGTAGGGTAATGGGTGGTAGACACGTATGAGGTATGAGTGTCATCGCGGTTGTGACACACGAGCTGGCCTTGTGGACACACGTCTGGTTGTTGCCGTCCGAAGGCAAAGGCTCCGGGGAATGGTGGTTGTGGAACTCAGTCAGCGTGGGCTCGCCCGGAATATTGGACGGGACACCTGTGCTCGTGTATTGACCTCCGGTAGTCCGCGCACGACGGTGCGTGCAGGTCTGCATAATTGATGGCTGCCTCTAGCCAACACCCCCTAGATTGCTCCACCGCAGGCGTGGTATGCCTGGTGAGCCTTGTCTGAAGCGGACCGGGCACGTCGTTCTCAAGCGCGTCAGTCATAGTCGCAGCGTCTTGGAAGTTTGGCCGTGGTTGATGGCTGGTGACTTTACCTTCTACTGCGGGAAACTGCGAGGACAATGGTGGTCGTTGCTGGCAGGACGTGCAGAGCATTGAGGCTGGTCGACAGTCGCCTTCGGACATCGGGGAGGGTGAAGGTTCCGCAACCGGGAGGTGAATAGCGGGCGTGACAATGCCCATAAACGTGGTAGCCACTAGGGCGTTCGGTGATGTTGCCGTCAAAGAACCTGATGTGTCAGCCGTGTTGTGAGCCATGGAGGTCGACCAAGACGAGCCGGTGGTAAGCATGCCTGCAGCGTCGTCGGCCGAGGACGATGAAAACACAAACCTCGTGGCTGACTAGTTGCATTCAGCCCAAATGTCGAGAACCTTGGCGGATGGGCTGTCGGGCACAGGACACGCGTCGCTAGTGGCCAGACGAGAGGTTAAGTTTCGTTTATCGGACGTTGTTGAAGGCGAAAGCTTCGAGGTCGGGAAGTCAATAAGGGGTGAAAGGGCACTTGTGCCAGATTTCGAGGCGGGTGGCAAGGTGGTCGTAATGGAGTCTGGTGGGGCCACGTTGTCGCGTGCCATTAATTTCGCGGAAAACGTGCAGGTAGCAAGCGTGCCAGAAGGACCATCGGCCGAGGACTTCGAAAAAACGCACTTCATGGTGGACAGGTTGTCGGCAGCAGGAACGACTTCAAGAACCTCGTCGGATCTGTGACCGCGTGCGAGACTTACTGCGCTAGTGGCCGGAACAATGGTGGAGGGAGACGTTGTCGGGGAAGTTAGGTTGCGGTCAGATGAGAGCTTCGGGCCGGAGGGTCCAGCACGCTGCAACGCAGGGAAAACCTGAAAGTCGCGGGTCCCTGGTTGTGGTCGGTACGTGAGGCCATAGCTGGCAAACACCGCAAAGCAGTGGTCATCGTAAGGCTGCTGGCTGGAGGTTGAAGTGGCAGAGAGATGACGCAACTCTACCGGAAGGGCGTCATGAAGAATGGCGTGCATCAGCGGCTGGTCCGTGACACCATTCAACGCAAGAACGGCATCGAGCTGCATGAACCATACCTTGGGGTAGGTCGATCGGAACGGCGGCACTGGCGGGGAGAGTTGCGGGAACATGGCAGCGGGCCACTCCGCGAAGGGCGTATTCTGCGGGTCACCAACGTAGCGAGAGAGGAAGACGGGACGGCGGACAACGTGGTCGTGTCATTCTCTCGCCGTTTATCCACGCCTGAAGCGGAGCCGTGGCTTTCCACGTCCGACACACCAAGTGCGCTAGCTTGTTCTAATCCTCGCGCAGCTCGAGCTAGCATCAGCTGTGCGAGAGCCACGGCGCGGTGATTGAGAAATGATGATGGTGATGATGGCACTACAATAATGCCTTGGCGCCAACATCGCGAACGTGTTCAAGGCCAATTTGCCATTCTAGATTGTCCGGCTGTCAAGATATTTTATGGTCTTGACGAGCCAGAAAACGTCATCCTGGAAATCGTGCAGAGTAAAAAATTTTCCATCCGAAAGGGTGTAAAGGGCTTGTCGTATGGATGACGCCCTTAAGTTGCGAAATCAGCAGCTTCAGAAAAGGGTGCTCTTCTGTGCAACCTAAAAAAGGGTGTATGTACTTGTGAAAAAAGAAAGTGCAGGGTGGCGCAGAAACACTCCTCAAAAAGAGTGCTTTCAACGTTTTCCACTTTTTCAACACCCACTGAGGAGGGTGCCAGAAAGGTTCAGAAGGTGTTGGGTGTTCATAGCAGGGGTGCCAGTGTTTTTATAGCGCACAAAAAGATATCAGCATGCACTGATTACACAGAACTTGAACGAAGTGGTCCTGACTAGCGATCGTGTGCCAGCTGTCGAGCTCCAATCAATGAGCGTGCGCACAAATATACCTGTGTTTAGAGGTGAGAGTAAGGGCAGCGTGCTCTTTAAAAAATGAGTTTTTCAAGCACAACGAAGTCACTTGTGCACATGGACTCATTGCGAAAATAATCACGATATTCACAATCGAGCAACGAAACAACCCCTCGTCGTACAACTTCTGCTGAAAGGTCAGTGATCATAGTTCGCTCGTTCTGGTGATGGTCGACACCGCGCTGTTTTTTATGTGTAACCTCTTTGTTGGCCGCGCGGCATGCGTCATTGTACAAGCTTTGAAAGTGGGGGGACTTTACGCACGTAGTGCGAAAAAATCACAGCACATCAACGAAGTGAATGATGATGAGTGGGCGAAGATCCGGATGGAATCTTTGGTAAACCCGGAATCATTGATGTGATTCGACAATGCGATCATCATTTAAAGACGTGAGAAGTGCTGTCTGTGTATAAAGTACAGCAGGAGCTTGCCGGCTCGTTTCTGCCTCGCGGAATCGCGCATCGGGAATCTGTCTTTGAGCGCGCGCTGTGGTCAGCAGCCGGAATCGCGCGTCAACAGTGAAAGAATTCATTACAACGCTCCCCCTAGCGCACGCCCCCAAACAATCGCCTTCCACCGATGACACGCGCCATATGTGATATCACTCCTTTTATAACATCTTGTATATTTCATCATCAATTCCAAATACAGCCATCTAGTTCTAAATTTATCAACTACAAACATCATAAACTACAAGTATCACCATCTAGTTTAAATTTATCAGTTCTACAAGCACCGCCATTTTCAAGTACCGCCATCTAGTTTTTAATTTATGAACTACAAGTACCGTCCCCTAGTGAACACTGCAAAAACTCAACGAGAGGTGGCTACGTACTACACCTACATATATCGGAGGATGGACTGACCCATGCCTAAAAAGCTTCACGCCTAAAACAGCGCACTGAAAGCGATGTCCAGATTTCCTGGGTATGTAATATACGGAGCATGAAGGCGACGTAAATGACAAAAAACAGCCGAGAGTGTCCACAGATTTTCTATTGTAATAATACTTTTAATTGTAATTTGACCCTGACGAAGATGCCAGTACACGTAAGCTGATAAGCACCAGCGGCGGCCGCCATCGACTCCTAATGCGGAGGCAACAGTCGGAAAAACTGCCACTGCGGCATCCCAAGTAATCACGTCATCGCCACCTTCTTGACCCCTTTTCTACGGCAGCCTTCTGCAAAGGCAATAAATGAAAGCAAAAGGGGCGCTGAAGTCGATGGCGACAAAGGATGAGATAAGCCAGTGGCAGTCAGCCACCATGCCGGCAATGGCATGCCGGCTGCGCACCCACCATAGCCGTAATTGATTTGTGGGGTTTAACGTCCCAAAACCACCGTATGATTATGAGAGACGCCGTAGTGGAGGAGTCCGGAAATTTCGACCACCTGGGGTTCTTTAACGTGAGCCCAAATCTGAGCACACGGGCCTACAACATTTCCGCCTCCATCGGAAATGCAGCCGCCGCAGCCGGGAATCGAACCCGCGACCTGCGGGTCAGCAGCCGAGTACCTTAGCCACTAGACCACCGCGGCGGGGCACCATAGCCGTGATTCACCATCGCCTTCGGAGCCCATTAAAGCCGCTAGCTATTATGGAACGTTTCCTGCCGTTCCACTGCATGAATCGAGCTTACGTGGCGTGTGCACTTTCTGCAGTGTCTGCATTGAGTAACATAAATTACTAGAATGATCACTCTGACCAAAAGCGGTGGCGCTACGCAGCTTCACGCTTGCCGTAAGATGGCAACACATCAATCGCTGCTTCAAAAAAAAAAAAAACGCGCTTCCTAGTTTTGCACAACAGTGCCTTTTCCCATAGTGTACATCATATGTCTACGCAGCGATTCTGGCTTTCACCAGCTTGCGTTGCGGTCATTTCGGCTCTGAATCAGTCTTTATCATCTTCGACTAAATGGTGTGGGCAGGATCTGGCAAGAATCGGATGCGAGAGAAGTGCACATGGCATCGACGCAACGGAAATGTTGTGACGCTCAGTGTTCATGACCATTTAAGGCAATGAATAAGAACGGGCAACGACAGCAAGAAGCGATAAAAGGTGCTCAATAATGAGCCAGCGTGTTTCGTGGTCTTCACATGTTTCTTCGCCACTCAGCTTGACTGCTGCTAGGCACGAACACCGTCACTACTTTGTAAAGTGGGTATTGCACTCGCCATTGAAGCCTTGGATTAACACTTGTCCCACTGTGCTGTTAGGGGAAAGAACTTTTTTGAGCTGATCACTTCACGTATTATTCGTGGACTGCTTCACAGGAAAAAAAAAAGAAGAAAGCAGCTTTTGGAATGCTAACAAGTCTGAGAAGAAATCGCTTTGGGGCTCAATAAATGGAGTCACCGCTCGCGTTGTTAGGTTTGATTTGTTCTGGAACATGAACTCGAATTCAGAGCATGAGCGAGATTGTGTAAAACGTGCAGCTATGTTTAGGGTATTTATCTGTTGCGTTCACTGATTGCTTAAAGTAATGTAGCGAGTGCTAAAAGAGAGGAGTGGTGAATCTAAAAAAATGCCTGTTAGCTTAAGCTAGGACGTAATCATAAAAATAAACACTATTGCTTCGTTAACAGCTTGTTTGGCACCTAAAACTGCTTTGTTTTAGCTCCAGCGACTGCTTTTGACGCTTTTTCGCGAAAGAGCGATGTAAAGGGTAGAAAGAAATTGTGCGAAGCGTGAAAGAGTATCTTAGCCAACGTAGCCATACTTTTATCGCTTCATGCTGTCCGAAGTCGAGTGCAACGACAAGTACTAATCTGTAACGTTGTTTAATTTATGTGTAGTGTGTTTTTTAGCAAATATACTGTTATGCGGGCTTTTTTTAATGTTGCCTACAAGTTTATTTCTTTTGTGTAATCTATACTCATGAATAATTGCTGTATTTCCGCGTCTTTCAGTGCAATAAACCTATCTCTTCGTGCCCGCGTTCATGTACTTATGAAAAATAATACTTCAAAATTAACGTTTTCATTCTCCCAATCACTCTCATGATTCGTTTAGAATATGTCTATACATGAACTGTGACATCCTGTGCTTGCCAATCAGACGGTACTGCTTACACGCACTGCGTGCAAGCAACTTGTAAAAAGAGAAAAGTATTGCCTTCGAGACAACCCCAAGCGCGGTTGTGGTCTAGGAGGCCGCGTGAGTTTTATGATTTATAGAAATTGGCTTTCGAGATTTCCTTTTCTGCGGTCTACCATCTCTGAGGCTGCAGTTGTTTCCCAACGCCCATTTCAGTTCAGAGTGGCACGGTGGATGGACGTGTTTTTTAGCGCTCCGATCGACCACGCAGATAAGTGGTGTTTCGTGTATCGAGCTGCCTTTTATATTTATTAAGGCAGCAGTTTAAACTTTTGTAGCACTTATTACATTGTACGGCTTTTTCAGGAGTGAGTAAGCAGGTATTTACTAGTTTGCATGTGTGTGTTTGTTTCTTTGTGTTTTTTCTCTTGCCACACTGTGGGGGAGGTGCATGTACATTTACCACGCAAGTCTTTGTAGTAAAGTTTTGACATTCTCTTTTTCGTAGGGCAGGGTTCGTGTTTTGTAATTATCAAGTGAGACAATTCATAAGGACAATTGGTGTACGAAAGACATGGTTAAAAAGGCTTTAAAGTGTTCAGGATGTTGGATGGTTTTGAAAATGAATCCAAGTGCAGAAACGAATGGAGAGGAGGCTAACGCCAAGTGTAGGTATTGTGAGGTCGAAAAAAAATGGGTAAAATGATAGTTGCCCAGAGTGAACTGCTGATGAGAATCACCGAGCTGAAGACTGCGTTGGCGACAGAGCAAGAGAAAACGATGGCTATGGGAGAAAGGCTGAAGTCCGCCGAGGAGGCACTAGCGGAGGTGAAAAAAAGAGCGGCCGTCGGAGAGAACAGTAGAACACCGGCAACAAGATCAGCGAAGAAGAACAAGTTTGGAAAAAAACAGGTTCAGCCCATTCAATAATCGCAAGACCAAGCTTCAGCGAAGTAGTGGTTGGGCTGGGAGGGGACAAAGCAGCTGGCGTCACAGGTGCAAGTAACTCCCAGGTGTAGGACGCTCAAGCTGAAAAGTCACAGCACGTGATAATTGCCGGGGACTAGAATTTATATCGATGCGCAAAAGCAATCAAATAAAGAAAGGTAAGAGATGACAAGATGGTTGCAATAGGGACGTTCTCAGGACGCAAGCTCGAAGCAGTCGTGAGGCAAGCGAGCGCAAAACTCAAAACTACAGCTGAAAGACGAAACCTCATGATAATTTCAGGCGGTTTAAACGTTGTAGTAAATAAAGTTATGGCAGGACTAGCGACCACACTGGCGAAAGGGGTCGATGACATGCTCGCCCCTTCACCTCAGGTACAGGTAGATGGTATATGCTTAATACCGGAAGTACTGGTGCGTGACGGTAACCTGCAAAAAGCGGTTGTTAACGCAAACCAAAAAATATGGTGGATGGGTCGAGAGAAAGGCATTGAGGTGGTGAAAATAGACAAAGAGGTGCATAGGTGGGGTGGTTTTCCACGAGACAAAATTCACTTTGATGGACGGCTAGGTAATGAGGTGGGTTGGTGATTTGCAGGACGTGCAGTAGCTTTTTTGGGTGCAGGCGGGCCCTTCAGGGTGCAATATAGCTATTACCATTGAGAACAACTGGGTAGACTCTTTGGCAGGTGATATGGACAGATACGACTTCAATGTGGCAATAATATATGAGACAGGTAGAGTCCGGGGCAGAAATAGGCGTAGCCACGAGGGCCGAGTCAATTCAGACGAAGGGCATGTTAACATGCAGGGTGGCAACAACTGGTTGAAGTGCGAAGAGATATAAAATGAGCTAAGGGAAGAGAGGCTGATGGTATACGGTTTCGTAGAAACCCATCTTAGGTACGTGGAACAACCTCCTAACAATCCGGACTACACGTGGGAATATTGTAATGAAACCGAAGTCAGAGAGAGGGGGTGGTATTGGGGCATTGATTCATAAAAGTACAGATTGGCAAAGAGTCAAGCAGAAGTGTAAGGAACATTTACGGCTGAAAAGGAAAGTGGCGGGGCAAATGACACTCCTTGGTTCAGTGTACTTGTGAACGGGAGCAAAAGGCCAGAAAGAAAACCAGGCAATGGTGGAGTGTATACCAAAGGACATTGAGGAATTAGGAGGCGAGTGCGAGATAATTATACTAGAAGATATGAATGCACACATAGAAGATGTAGAAGAGTAGACGGACCTAATAGGCGAAATTATCACGGGTATGTTTGAAAGGCATAATTTCATCATTTGCCACAGTACTGAGAAGTGAGAAGGGCAAATAACATGGGAGGAAGGAAGGCTGCAGTCCACAATAGATTATGAACTGATGTCACGTGGGATGTATGATTGGCTCACGGGAGTGCACATAGATGAATGTGGCTCCAGAAGTCTGGGTAGTGATCACAAACGTATCAAGCTAAGTTTCGGGAAAGCACTGAAAGTGGGCAGAGAAAACATGGGCAACTACAGAAAAATTTTATTTCAGAAATGCAATTAGAAATAGCTCTTTAACATATTGAGAAAGTAATCACTGAGGATGAGAAAACAGTGTTAACATACACCAATATAATTAGACTTTAAGCTAAAGCTTGCTAAGGCACGTGACCAGTCATCCCAGCAAAGAAGAAAGAAACCCAAGAGTTAGTGGGAAAAGGAAGGTAAGAGAGCCATAGCAAAACGTCAGGAAGCCTCTAGGGAACACAGGCATGCTAAGCAGTGGGGTTACCCTGATAATGATGTTGATAGAAAACGGGGCATCTTTCTAAGCTGTAGAAGGAAAGCATCCCTTCTGATCAATGAAAAGACAGAGTCCTTCGTTACTTTCTGGGCACGAAGCTCCACCCAAATGTGGACGTAGGGACGAAATCTCCCGGTAGGGGTGCCACTAGTCGTAAGGAGGCCACAAGCCGACGCTAGTGCTGGGATTATATGCTCACAACTGCCGACGCTTCGCATGATAATGTGCGTGCTGTTCTTCCTGTTACCTTTTATTAAACGTCACTGAACGCAGCAATGTCTCTAGATCAGTATAAACGTGATTCAGTGTCGACGATGACTAAAAGCTGTTTACGTAAGAATGCACGCGTAGTTCGCTTGGGAGTGTGGACTAACCTTGGAAATAGCAGTGCGTTTGAAGTGTTTCAGCTGCACGCAATAATGCATTGTGTTACAAATTACCTCATAGCCCAATTTTATGCGTACTTACGATTCCTCGAAGCAGTAGGTTGTTGCTCACCAGTGTTTAAAGACGATGCTCATGCTCCGTGCTCCCGATGCGAGCAGCTACTAATGGATCTGCTTGACAACGTGTTCGCGCCTGGCGAAAGGGTGATTCTGTTTATGCGGTAGTGAAGCTTTCTATTTTGGCAGTGCCGAAAATATGGGGAGGAATGTGAATGGAATGAAACACGACTAGGTAAGACAGGGGCAATCGCATTGGTTTATATCCGGCTCGTCTCTCACGCGCTGATACCCAAGTAATCGAATGAAAAGAATGGTCGAGCTAGTTGTTTTATTCTAGACCTTTCATTTGAGTCTGTATCCAAATGCGCAGTTGTTCTGGACACACGTTTGTGAGCGCCGATCGCTCTCTGGACGCGGGTACTTTCGATGTCACGCTTATAGCAGCTCAGATCTTTTGCGACCACTCGCTTTGGTACTAAGGGTGCTACTTCAATAGGCACGATTTTCACGTGCATAACATCCGAATGATCCCTTTTGTAGCGTTAGCTACACTGGCCTCGCTGATCCCATTTCGCGTGGCACTGGTCTACGCATGCGCAATGATACTCCGCCACCGCCGCGCGCGGCTCGCCGTCGGTGTGCGCGCAATTCGATGCGCTGCGCAGACGATCAGTGGTGTCACGCAGTGGAGCCGGCACTTCTCTCGCACTCGGCGACGGCCACGTGCGACTCGCAGCCACCCGTGTGCGCTTTCTAGAGGAGTGCCGTCATAGCCTTGGTAGACATATGGAGGCCGACGCACGCGCCTTCCCCGTGCAGTTGCCATCTGACACTGCGCTGGAGCCGCTTCATAGTGCCTTTGACTGGTGTTTACCACTGTGGTATAGCCATGGAGAAGGAGAGTGCAAATGCTGCTCAACGGTGCAGAAGAACGGAGAAGCTTAACTCAACGAATCCCGAAGTAGCTGCCCGGCAAAAGAAATATACATATGCCACATAATACGTATACCGTGTGTGTGTCATTGGAACAGCTGTAAGCATGAGCTAAGAATAATCAGCTGAATCTTTGCTAACGCTACGTATATCCTCGCATAGCTGAGTTAAGCCACTGCCATCTTTTTTGCACGCAATTTAGTCGAGACACCCGTCTCTTGACGTTTCCTTATGTTTACTGCTTAGAACAGCATTAATTACGGGCCGACAACCCACGATTTCTTCGGGTAGGGAAGTACAGGAACCTAATCTGGAAGTTCCTTTCGATGTCAGCGCTAGCTGCTCGGCGACCTTTGCCACACTACATAGGTACCATCCCATACATTTTTATGCTTTGGGGAGGGGGGGGCAGGGTTACGATTTGAAAGCATGCAATTAATCTGAAATTTGGTACTAATGATACGCCGCTTAGTATTTAGGTGTGTACCTATAAATGTAAGCTTCCCATCAAGTGCAATTATTGAATAACAAGTTCGAAAACATGTTTTAATTACACAAAATGCACAGAGAAGAACACCTTGAGGAAGAGAAGCACTAGAAACTATTAAGGCTGTGTTCAGTAACGTTACACACTCAGTGCTTTGTAAGGGGAGGGGGTGGGACCCAGTTGAGTTTTCTGCTTTCTGTCCCCTCACGTCTTGCATTCTGTCCTACGTCACCTGGATCCTGGGGCATCAAGTGATGGCGGGAAACGAAACAGCGCACGCTGCAGCCCAAGAACATACTCAGCCATTATGCTTATCACTGTGGCTTCCACCCCGCCCCCCCCCCCCAGTTGCCGGACATGTACTGCGCACAGTTGCCCGCGAGGCTTTGTTTTTTTCTCGTGTGAAGAAATGTAATCTACATCTCGAAAAGAAGTGGACGACCTCAACTGTTGTCCCTAAAAAGCGCAAAACACAACGTACACTTGCTGACGTTGTGCGGCTGTCGAGTTAAACGCTCTCAACAATCCTTATATACACGTCGCCACATGCAATTTTTAGCACCGTGTACACCTCTACATGCGCCTCAACAATTTTCAGGAGAGCAAGAAGATGGCTGCTAGGCGCTTTCAGATAGTCCCACGATTTCGTTTGAATCAAGGCAGATGGCTGACGCGTTGCGCTCAACATTGTTTCGGTGCAGGCTAAGCAATTCAACGTAGAAAACTTCTTGGCCACATATCCACCAAGGTAATCGAAAATGGAGTCCTTGGTTAACAGGGGGCCAATGTCCTCCACGCAGTCTGTTGTTGGCTTCTGCAGAACATCGTCCATCAAAACAACTAGTGTGTCCGCCTGAAATGTGCACAACTTCCTTAATTTTCAAGGTGATAGGGACTCTGGTGATAGAAAGGAAACTACAGGACACAAACTGCAGACTACCTGAGCAGCAGAGGTCTTTTCCTTGTCAAAAAGACCTTGCAAAGTGAAAAGCAGTTGCGGTCCGCTTCCGTCAACTGAAGCTTGCTTAGCTGGCTGCACGAGGTTGTTTACCGACAGCATCCGGTAGATGAACAAAAACTGCTGAACAGTTGGTTGGCCCCCGTCTCCTGAAACATGCCTGGATATCCTAAAGAATCACTGGACAGGGAAAAAAAAGATATTGGTACCCTCACACAAAGCCAAAATGTAATTGAATCACCTTCAAGGGGTCTTAGCCGAGGTTTTTAACTAGAACGTAACGGAAGCTAGACTTCAAGAGGCGATCAATGATGGCCACCATGCTCTGCAGCGTTATCTTCAGTGTTTGCTAAGGAAGCACATCTGCCTCTGCTTTGGCAGACTCTCTATGTATGTGCAGCAATCCTCCAGCCACTTTACGTTCGCCTTCAATGTCTGTAATGCAAGAAACTTTAACGTGGTGTACACTAGAAGAAAAACATATTCATTCGCTCACCGCGATGTGTTATGCTCTATTGTATTGCACGTTCTGTGGTTTTCTTGATCTGAGGCAGTCAAACAGATTATTCATCTGCTTCGTGAAGTCGTAGGTAGCCGTAGACTTATGTAGATTTCTGGCAACTTCCTTGCTTGCTATAAAACTCCATTGCAGATGCTGTGCTTTCGCTGAAAAGCTGAAAATGATGGCAGACTGTTCTTGAGCGAATGAGTTCTTTGGATTGAAATTTGTCTTTTTCCACATTGTTTGTTAACAAATCATCAGCAAAGTTTCACGTCATTTGTTCACCTGCAAGTAGCCTTACTAATTACTGGAAGAGCTCTTTGGATTGAAATTTGTCTTGTTTGACAATGTTAGCAAATCATCAGCAAAGCTTTACGTCATAACTTCACCTGTAGTAGCCTTGCTAAGTACTACGAGTGGTTAGTCGCCTGAATAGCACGCCGCACACTCATCTTCTGGAAGGCATTGGGGAAGATGTGAGCCCTTTTGAGCTCAGGGACAGCACGAAGGCCAGCCTGTTGCTCCTCGTACTCCAGTAGGGCTGAGTAGTGGCAGTAATGGACCTCATGCCCTTGTGGCAGCTGCGATAAAAAAAGCGGAGCTACTGCTCGCACAGGAAATAACCTAATGCTTACCAGAAACTTTCCAATCCTCTGAAGATTGTTCCTTATGTAATTGAAGACATAGGGTGGGTCGATTAGTGCCTGCACTGTCCGTGAAGGGTAGCATGGCTGCTGGAATGAAGTTTGCAACTGTTTCTGGTCACTGTTTATCCTTGAAAAGGAGGTAGCAATGCAGGTAGTTGTGTTTGAACGATTTGAATTTCACAAATGTAACACATGTCCTGAGATACTTATCCAAGTGCCTTAAAGCTGAACGAGTAAGCATTGAATTGTCGCGTGTAACCGCATCGACAATAGCACTGAAGTTTGAAAGGTGCACAATGCACTGGAGCAACAACTTCGCCACGATTGAACCAGGGGCGGCACCGGAAGAGCAAAAGGTCCCAATAGACTGCGACCACTCTCCAAGAAATGGTCGGAAGAGAAAGACCAGGACGTGATCGCCATCTTCATCACAGTCCGAGGGTCTTGTGTGCTCGGCGAAGTTAACCTTTTCGAGCAGAACCATGTCTGACTCCATAATGTTCAGACTCTTCCTTATGCTCATTTGGTTGAACATCAGGACACCTGTAAAAATGCATCTGTTTAGACATACAGCACACTTATGAGATCTGAAGTCATAGAATGCAGTAGTAAGTTAGTGTATTTTTCGAAACCTTGACGCTTTTTCTCATGAAGTACTTGCAGCTTGTCTTTGAGGAAAGTGAACAGAATGCTTTCAAAACCAAAGTCAGCCTTCAGGCTCCTCAGGTAAGTATAGAGGGTGCGAGGGTTAGGCAAGGGAAGGTATTCATTCTCATGAAGGAATTTATATACCACTCTCGACTTAATATTCAGCAGCAGGCAGCATAGATCAATTCTTTTTTGTACCTAAACAGAGGCCAGGCTGCTTGTGCATTCAGGTAAACCGAGGCTGGTGAGTGAACAGTGCAAACAAATAACCACCGCAAGCAGAAAAAAATGCACGGCATGCGTCACACTATCTTTCTTCATACCGCAATACACAACGAACGCGTTTCAAAATGCCTCGTCATTTTCATTATCACTATGCACCTAGCTTGCTCGAGTACATTAGCAGACAGCTCACGTAGTGTATGTACGTGAGCTGTCTATCTATCTATCTATCTATCTATCTATCTATCTATCTATCTATCTATCTATCTATCTATCTATCTATCTATCTATCTAACTATCTATCTATCTATCTATTTATCTATCTATTTATCTATCTATTTATCTATCCATCTATCTATCTATCTGTCTATCTATCTATTTATCTATCTATCTAGCGAAAACTTCAGGGCAAGTGCAACGAGCACTATCTCTCACTTGGCTGATCAAGGCAATCTCTAGCCTAGTCATCAAACTAAAAGCTAGTGAATGAGGAAGAGAGAGAGAGAGAAAAGAAACAGCCTCGCACGAAGTTAGGAACTATCCCGGCCGCATGGCACATGGGAACAAGTGCCGCACACTAGCGGAGCCGCAGCAGACAGAGTATAAGCAGCATGCATCACTCTTGTGCTTAAAACGCTTTTAAACCCTTAAAAACAACAAGAACACTTTACCAAAGAAGTATAACGCCCACAAACTCGCTGAAAAAGTGGTTTTAGTTTACATGGCATACTCATGACATTTTCCTGAAGCGCAGTTATCACGAAATATAGGTGAAGGTTGATCAGTTTTCTGAAGCCGTTGGGAAACTGAGTGGTTCCCAAGGAGGCACTTGCTATTTGGCATGACTGACTGTATCGCAAGTTTCCTTATATCCTCCTCAAATTCGTGACTCCCACGTTTACGAAGAATCGTCCTCGTGTCAGCACCTTGAGAAATCTTCACAAATAGTACAAAATAGAGGCGTGCAAGAAAGGGGTAATGGGAAATTGGTGGTAAAAATCTGCAGTGAATATCAAACGCACTTACCATGACAGCACTAACTACAGAGTTATTTTTCAAGACGAACAGTAGAAATAAAAGAACCACTGCACCTTCCGAGTTGTTCTGAAGCTTCAATAAATCATTTTTTTTTTACTTCTAAGTCTTCAGCAGCCTTGCAGGTGTTATTTTTGCTAATCGTTATTAAGAAGTCGTTTGACGAGTTGGTGAGTGCACATCATGGTGAATTCGGTTCCAAGTAACATGATTACAGAAGCGAGCCCCGCCGCGGTGGTCTAGTGGCTAAGGTACTCGGCTGCTGGCCCGCAGGTCGCGGGTTCGATTCCCGGCTGCGGCGGCTGCATTTTCGATGGAGGCGGAAATGTTGTAGGCCCGTGTACTCAGATTTGGGTGCACGTTAAAGAACCCCAGGAGGTCAAAATTTCCGGAGTCCTTCACTACGGCGTCTCTCATAATCAAATGGTGGTTTTGGGACGTTAAACCCCACAAATCAATCAATCATGATTACAGAAGCGAAGACGGGACAGGCGCTACTGGCAACTGCCTAATAATGAAAAATTTGCTGCATTTAGTTATATGGCTTAGTTATGCTCAGACATCGCGAGGGCAAATCAAGGCAACACTAATTATCAGGTTAGTTAGTCCATTCCTTTTACGCAAATTTGCAGTCTTCCGACATAGGACGCTTTATATACCCAAAATTTTGTGGTTGCAGAATATGTTGAAGAAAACAAGCGCTTGGACAGTCTTTTGTGGTGATTTAGAACATTTATTTCATTACGTTCTATATGGTCAACTTTTTAACGCCCTTAGAGCGGGCGTAGAAGGTAATAGAGTAATTCCCTTTCAAAACAGCGCAGGACTCGCAGTAGGTATATTTTTTACCCATTTTAGATATTTACCTCTACAATACTTTTACCTCCTTTAAATGAGTGCCAATTTTCAAAGGATAAAGAAATCTGCGTCGGGCAGTGCGTGGCAATAATTTTATACAACAATTTTTCCCTTTTTTAACATTCACTAATTCCTTCAGCGGATTCTGAGCAGCGACGTATGTAGCTACATGGATGACTTTTTAATTAACTTAAGCAATAATAGTAGAGTAACTCACTGGAGCCATGTGGGCCTGGTGGTGAGCCTTTAATTGTTCAAACCGAGAGCCACCCCAAGGTAACGCGTAGCAGTTTTTGGATATTAATTGGCGTTTTGGTAAATGACGCACATTTTGAATGTATTACCCAAAGGTATGAAAGGAACCCCTTCCGTATGACTCTGCGTACTCGAGACTTGTTAGGAGGGGCGTCGCTGTATCTTGCCTGGAATCGGTCCGGTGAAAATTGTGCACGTATGTCGTATAAGAAGCACCTGTAAATTAATTGAAAACACAATCGTTTCCGGGATTCCCTTGATCGGTTTTAGTGGAGGTGATTGAAGCTCTACTTTGAAAACCGAAGAGCTGCGCAAAGTTAAAATCAATGAATGTAGGAACACCGGGAAAAACCTCAGGTTGTTTCGCATGTACACACGGTTTCTTATAACCAAAAGAAGGTTGCCAATAGGCAAGGAGTTCCGCTTCCTTTTTTTTGCACCAAACAACCTGCCGCAGCTTCGCCCTAGCACAACAAAGGGGAGCAGCAAGAAGAATGGATGCTCAAGGAAGCATGCCTTGCCCTTTGTCCTATGTGTACAAGGAGTGGCTTACGACACACCACTGTCTTGCGGGGATTCATATAGGGAAAATAGGCCGCTCCCTGAATGACCCGTTCAGAGAGCAAGCGCAAAATCCAAAGATTGTAGACAGCGTCGATCCCTCGTCCCATTGCTTAGAATGATCGTGTGAGCAGATATTTTGTGATGACAAGATTCTAGTTAGAGGCTGTAAAAATCAGCCTGTGAACTATGGGAGGAGTACGATATAAAAACAAAAGGAACTACTTGTATCAGTGACTCATGAAACCTATGTGTACTACCATACAAGAGTAGGTATTTTGATGTCGCATGAAATTCTGCAATGAAAACATACCTTTGCTTTTAACAGAAATTACTTTTCACGTTATGAATGTTAACATTGTTTAGGTGTTTCTTGAAAATGCGTTTCTTGTTCATTTTTATCAGTTTTCTCTGTGTTTTATTCTTAACATTGCAACAATAAAAGTTCTTATCACGTTGTTGGTTCTTTTGTACGGGGAGGATGATTGATTGATATGTGGGGTTTAACGTCCCAAAACCACTATATGATTATGAGAGACGCCGTAGTGGAGGGCTCCGGAAATTTAGACGACCTGGGGTTCTTTAACGTGCAACCAAATCTGAGCACATGGGCTTACAACATTTTCGCCTCCATCGGAAATGCAGCCGCCGCAGCCGGGATTTGAACCCGCGCCCTGCGGGTCAGTAGCCGAGTACCTTAGCCACTAGACCACCGCGGCGAGGCATTTGTACGGGGAGGTGGGACCAGTCAAGCTGCCTATGCACACTTTTGGTATCACCATCCTTGCTGATTGTAGATGGTTTGAACTAAGTGGCAATAAACTTCAAATTTGAAACACATGCTCAGATTTACTAGCAGTGTTGCCTTAATGTGCACTCAGCATGTCGCGCATCCCTGTGCCCTTTATTTTTATGCAACGTTTGTCACAAACCATTTGTTAGTAGCTCCTGTCCTGTATTCCGTCATGTGTACCTCTTGATAGCGCAATAACTAGGATGTTCTCTTCAGCGTTACTGCTCCTCACGAACTGTCACTTGTTGAGAGCATGAAGCCATTATTTTCTTTATGCTGTTCCTTTAAAGAGAGTGTCCGTTTCGGACGGGTCGCTTCTTGTTCACCTAGACAGCCTGATTGCCGACTGACCTTGAGGTCCACCGCACAGTCTGGCGACTGCTGGTGTGCAGTTGCTGAAATGCCTTGGTGTTCGGCTGATAATGAAGGGTTGACAATGGCTGAGATACGTATAATCCTAAACGTTTCTTTAAGTGACGCAGAGCTATAGTAGATGAAATGTGATTCAGTAAACAGAGGAAATATTCGCCGAGAGATTTAGCGATAACAGGGTAACATGAGACAGAAAGAGACTGAGCATGAAAGATGGTAGAGAGGTCAGCCAGAGGAGCGCCTGGTTTCCGATAGTTAGAAAGAGAAATACAAACTATAAATAAGAAAAAAAATAGCAGTGTTTGATGCGGGTCCCTATATAAAAGCCATGTGCACGCGTGTGGCATGCAAAAAAAAAGAAAACAAAAATTTACACACGTATTTTTTTTCATTTGAAGCATACTGCTAGCCTCATTTTTGAGGTTGTTGCAGGAAAGGGAAAGATACACATATTAAAATGAAAACAATTTGATAAGGTGCATAAACAAGTTCAGTTCACCGGAACGTAGCAAAACCTATCCACAGTAGACTGTACAAATGCTAACGGGAATGATAAAAGCAGTAACAAACAGCACGTTAGAAAATTTATTGCTGAAGAAAAGCAACTACAAAAACTCTGGAATAGTTTCAAGAGAACTGAATGCAATAAACAAAAATAGAGACCGTCATCATCATGAATACGCAAATAATCAAAGCATCAAAACACAGTCACCAAAAAAGCATATCAGCGTAAAAAAATCAAAGCAAGAAAGAGAAGGTACGGTAATCTAGATGCTGAGAATGAAACAGATTTTCACAACAGCACTAGGAGACACTTCAAATCACGGTGTTTATCGCAGTGTATCGATTTTTTCGGTCCGTCATTGGTGCCGTCGCATGTTGTCACATGTAGCAGTGTGCCAATGCTTTATCCAATGTGTCGACGAAAGCCACCAAATAATGTATAATGACGACAAGCACGCATGTTCAAAGTGTGCTTTGAATTCGACACTTGTCTTTACCTTAGCGGCCCAATTTACGGCTACGTCTTTTGTTAGCACGCCATGGGAAAGGCGATCAGCTTATTGAACACAGTCCAATATAGGTCGTTAAATTATCCTGACTTGTCCAAGTTAAGTCGCAGCTTCAAGTCGTGGCACTTTTCTGAATACGATGGAAACACTAGGGATTTTCGCAAGCCAGTATTAGAGAATTAATTCAAGTTCATCTCGTATGAGCGTTGTTAGATTTATGTTGACAGTAAACATTCAAACAACCATACGTGTAGCAGCCGATGTATTTAAAATTAAAGGCCCTACATGAAAGTAATTTAATAACGCCATCAATGTATAGTATTTTGGATTTTATCCACTGTCGGGCCGAGTTGCGAAATCAATCCTCCATTGATTCCAAAATGGCTGCGCTTCGGCTTTCAAGCTGTGTTAATGCATCCGCGTACATATCATCATTTAAAACCTAGCTGCTAGCGCTCGTCAAAAGTTCTAATGGCTAAAAAAGCCTCCCCAGGGGAGTGCAAAAAGTGTCACTGTCTCACTAACTGCGACATCTGAAAGGAAGGAACCACTCTTCCGAATGTGCTTATATCATGAATCAAAAGAAAAAGAGTGGGTGGTAATTTGGAAGCACAACATATATATGAAGAGGAATGAATTGGCAGCGCTTATAGTAACTATACTTATGCTCGTATACCTAACTAGAGATAGCGTAAAAAACGTAATAATGCCAATATATGTTATTTCGACAGTCATAAACCAAAGGAGTGGCTTCAAAGTAATTGGGCTCAGAGGGAATAAGCTTCACTACAGGAGCATGAATTCCCCCCCAAAACAGCGTATTCAAAAACCTTCATGCCAGCTGCCATTCTGTCTTCAGAGTATAGGCTGCACACTACGTTGCTACAATAAATTTATGCTTCTAACGCTAGGCTGCAAGCACGTCTCACTGTTCTGCAGATTGCTGAGTAGCAGACCAGGTGAGAAAAAACCAGTCAATTCATGACCTTCCTTTTCCTTTTTCTCCCTCTGTTGAAGTTTGGATTGTTCATTTAAGTGTTCTGAGTGATTTTATTGTCTGTTAAAGAGTACCAAAGCCACACAACACACATCCTGGATAGTTGATTTTTGTCCTGCTAGGGTGCAAAACACGTATTAACGTCTAGCAGATGAGACGCTGATAGACGACCACTGAAGAAGGCCAAAACACATGAGTGTAACTTGATAGGAGCTACAGCTCCACTGCACTTGCACACTGAAAACACCCCTAGTAATGTGCGGTCAGCGACGCGACCTCTGCGCGAGAAAACGCGGCATTATTCGTCGTGCGTTCCTCGGAGCAGCCGAGCGTGCCGCGCAATTAAGCGCGCGCGTTCGCAGAACGACGCCTTCTCGGCGAGCAGGGAATCACGCGCACTCTTTTCGCCGCCGACTTCTTTGGTCGTCTCCCTTTCCTGTTTCGTACTGTGGCGTGATTTATTGATTGGCCCAGTCTTAATTATACGTGAGAGGTGCAGCCGCGCACAAACGCGTTGCGGACCAGCGTCTTGATCACGGTCATTACCGGAGCCTCCTTAGCCACTAGCGCCCCCTGTCCCCGAGCAATGAGCCGCAGCGGAAACGCTTGTTTGGCCGCCATCATCGGTCGGCGGGCATTGGGCGCAACAGCAGCTGCCCACTGGAAATTGCGTGCAGCGGGCCTCACCCAGTCAGAAATCATTTGGCACGTCCTTCTCTAGTGGCCACGTGCGCCCCCGAAAAATTGACCTCTTCGGCAGATGACTTGCACTGAGTACGCGGATGACAACAACTTAACCATAAATTGCAATATATTGTATTTAGGCTTTGTTAGATGGAAACAAGAACATAATTTTCCGTGATTTCTGAAACATCTGGCTTGGAGTAGCCTCTGCAATTGAAATAAATTCAATGCGATGCTATAACACAAGACAGTTACAAGCCAAATAGAATAGAAATGAAGGTCCCAAAGTAAGAACGGTCGGGAGGACCTCCTGTCGGTTCATCAATAAACAATTGTAGAACGACAGTTAGCACCAAAGGAAAAAAATGATGGTGAATAAAAAAAGCTCGAAAAAAATAGCCTGTGTGGCATGGACCATTGCACAAATAAATATCCATATATAGGTTGCGATCGTGATTGCACTGTAGTGTGTTCGTGGCCTTGAAAAGCGCGTATTCACAATAAGCCTTAAAAAAAGGGTGTTTTGCATAGTACAAAAAGCCTTTTTGGTTTCGGCCGAAGAGTGCGGGCACCGCAACACTCAATCTTAGAAAGAAGTTTTATATTTTTTTCCGATGTAATATATATTTGTTCAGTAATTCCTTACATGCCCTTGAGGCATTGACTATGGTAGCGAAAGTGGTACCACAATCACATATTGAAATGGCGAAACAAAAGGAAGCCAGACAATTATACCGAGAAACGAACAGGAAATGGCTTAGGTATCAGTATTCTAATCAGGCGAAAGCGACGACTTCTGATACGTGAAGCGGAAAACCGCCAATACACCATCGAATAAAGCGCAGCTTATCACCCCCCGCCCTATACAAACACACACGCAGAAATATACCATAAACTGTCAGAGCACAAGCTGCATACAATCGCAAAGCGGTTCATGCCCGTTTTCAACATGGCATACAATTTGACATTATAAGTAAATAAGCCGGTGACCCCCGTACTGTGTTTTAGACGCTCGTTGTGCTTGATTTTGTGTCTTTCATAGCGCTACTGACGGTGGTTTCACATCTTTGTGCGCCGGGAAAGTAGAATCAGCGCAGGGGCGTAGACTGACAATTTTTTCGGAAAAAAATCTTAGGGCAGGTATACGCTCTGATGGTGTGGAGATGGTCGCCCTCCTCTCCTCCTCACTTCCCAATCCCACCACTTCCAACACTATAGAAAACAAGGAGGTACGTGTTTACCATTTCTGCCTTTCCCTCCTCCTCACTCTCGCTCTCCTTTCTTTTCCCTTGCTACATGCATGACTATGCCTGCTCGCTATTATTTTTTTCTGTGCATTTATCTTCTTGTTTTTAATTTTTCTTCTCGTCCTTTTTTTCCATCTCTCTATACTTGTTCTCTCGCCTTCGATTTTTCTTTCTCTACACCTCTGTACTGGTTCTTTAGCCTATCAGAGCCATTGCATCCCGCACTCGGCAAACCAGCACCCGAGTTGTGAGACCGATGCAGAAGACAAAGAAGAGTAGAAAAAGAGCCCGTATGATAGTACTTTTTCGGTGTAGCCACACGGCATAATGAAAAACTTCAGAGCTCCACTTTAGAGGGGAGGGGTTGGAGTGCAACTTCTTTTGTGTTCATTCGTGTGTGCGTTAATATGTGGGCAAGAGATTAAAAAAAGAGAAGTATTGGAGGTGAGATTCGAAGCTCTTCCTCTGCGAACATGCCTGCGATTATATGTTTGAAAAAGTTATAAATAAAAACTTTCGAGGGGTCAGGTTCCTTTTTGAACATGCCACTGGTGTAGTGCTGTAGTTTCGCACGTCCACTGGGGCATTAAAGAATGTAAGAGTAATGGAGGATGCCCACTACTCCTCTCGTTGATTTTCGTCGTCCGTTTGTACGGCAATGCCTACCTTACGTTTGCATTTAATCGCGTATGAAATTGTACCCAAGTAACTTCAAATATTGTTGTGCAAAGTGGCGTCTAACCTCCACCAGTTCACCTATTACCGGTCGTCGAGGAGTATGACGAGAACAATAAAAATTATAGTTGGGGTCTTGTGTCCCAGAACAACGATATTATCATGACAAACGTCACAGTGGCCTGCTGCAGAATATTCGCCCACCTAACGTTCTTTAACATGCCCTGGCGTCGCACAGAACCAGCGCCTGCAGCATTTCTCCTATATAGAAATGTGACCGACATTGGAGGGATTGAACCTGCGACCTTCGGGCTGTCAACCGAGCACCGTAAACACTGCTGCGACACGATGGACAATGCAGCGAGAAAGCAACCGCCTAAGTAGCTCAAGATACGGTGTTTTTGAGACCTCAAACAACCCATATAAATTAGGTAGCACGAGCTCTTTCGTATACGGGCTGTTTATACACCAATGTTAATGCGACTTCTCTGGCCAATGCTCGAAAACGTGCCTTTCACTTTACTTTCACTTTATTTCCTTAAAGACCCCACAGGGGGGGTATTACATAAGGGGTGGGTTGTACAACAAAGATACAAAAGCTACAAGTTAACATTGCAGATGCATTGACACACTTTGAATAAAACGTGATGGACAGGTGATTGAAACAACATCGTGGGGAAGATCATTCCATTCTTTGGCGGCGCGGCAGAGAAATGATGCAGAAAATGTTTAGGTGCCAGATCGGGGTCGGAAGACTTGAAGTGGGTGGCCAGTGCGGGGAGAAATGCGTGCAGCGGGAGCGATGTAAGGTGGTTGGTGGAGTGAGCTGTGATACAACTTGTGGTACAGTGACAACGTAGCAATTCTGCGGCGAAGGGAAAGACTTAATAGACCGGATTCATTTTCAAGGGATGAAACACTGACATCGTAAGAATAAGAAGAATGAATGAAGCGAGCGGCACGATTTTGAACTGCTTCGGTAGCGTTGATCGGATAAACTTGGTGAGGGCTCCAGATGGGTGATGCGTATTCTAGTTTGGACCGGATTAGCGACTGATAGGCCACAAGACGAACGTGATACGGTGAGTGACGTAGGTGACGTTTTAGAAATCCTAATGATCGGTTGGCTGATGAAATAATGTTAGTGATAAGCGTTCGCCAGGAAAGATCAGGGGTTAATGTTTCACCAAGATACTTATAGGATACGGCTGTTTCGACTGGCATGTTAGCAATTTCATAGGAAAATTGGAGTGGGTTTTCGCTGCGGTGAAAGGAAACTAATTTGCATTTGTTAGGATTAAGGGTCATAAGCCAATGGTCACACCAGTTTAATACTTCATTAAGGTCATTCTGTAGTGCTGCTTGATCAAAAATGTTGGTTATTTTGTGGTAGATGACACAATCATCTGCAAACATACGAAGGTTGCAGGATAAATTGTTAGGTAAGTCGTTAATGTAGATTAGGAACAAAAGCGGGCCAAGGACAGATCCCTGTGGCACTCCAGACCTAACAGGAAGCGAGTTAGGTTTGACGTTGTTAACGAAAACAAACTGAGAGCGGTTAGTCAGAAATTGAGCAATCTAATTAAAAAGTTCAGCTGGTAGATTTATTTGAGAAAGTTTCGAGTGTCTGATATCTTAGTCATCTTTTCTTACCATTATGATTACCGAAATATGTCACATACGTACACATCTGAACAATCACTTGCTGTCATCACTTTTTTCGTGGCACCGACTGCACTATTTCTTGCAATCTCACTCGCACTTCGTGAGCATTCATGTTTACTGAATAGATAGTGGCCAAATCTTGGCTAACTATACCCCCTGTTGAGCGCTGCTTCACTGAGCCTAGTGCCAGTTGCCGCTGCACACATTTAATGGGAGCGGTGAGCAGGAACCTGCATCTGGGGCTACAAAACGCGGAGCGTGCATTCAAGCTTGCTGCTGCTGGTCATTCGCGAGCCAATCGACACTGACTGGCCATTACGAGAAGCCGTTTTAGTAAGCTTTAGCTTGCGCATTTCTAAGTAGCAGAATGAAGCCGCCGGCAGGGCGAACCACGCGCTGATTAAAAGCACTTTGTGAGTGTGGACAGGCACGGAAGAACGAACGCGAGATGCCTGGAAGAACCTGTGAATGGCTGGACAAGAACATCACCGTTGGTGGAGGAATGCGCATTCAGAATCCGGCATGTCTTCGGAGCGAGTGTGGTGATAGTAAGTAGTTAAGCTGCTCTGCTCTCGAGAAGGGTGAGCAACTCACTCACGAAGAGTTAGCGTGCAATCTACAGCTGTGCTGATCTGCATTTCTCCTCCACGTGTCAAAAGCAAGCGGGTTCGTTTACACGCTCAATAATTTTCCGCGTGATACAAACAACAACAAAGTTCCGCTCATGTGCGATTAATCTGAAATGATTAGCGTGAACTGTTTAAGTATAGAAAGAAGAATCTCATTTGTGGGCGATATCTGCGGTATTGTCGGGGTAACCGAGCTTTCAAAATAAACAAACAGTATATAAATAGCAGACTGCCTGACACATTTTGCTGTTTCTATAAATTAGCTGATATTATGCCACTCGCGTTGCATTTCATGTCACTGATGCTCTGGTGCACCCATGAATAGAACTAGAAATGCCACACAATGGAATCTTTATTCTGGTGTGCGCCAAACTGATGAAAGTTGATTTCAAACCCGCAGTAGGATTGGTGGGACGGCTTTCTGTTCTCATATTTTTACACCATGGTTACCTGGAGCTTATAAACTCTTAGGAGTACACTAGCCTAAGAGCTTTAAACCGGCGTCCCCCTTTCCGTCTATTGAGCATCGTCGGCAGGAGGCCTTCATGTTGCGGCACGGCGCAGGCTAACAGGTTTAGCGTTAAAGCGAGTACTAAATCAGCGCAGCTCAAAGGCCGTTGCACAGCCTCCAAGGCGTGACTCGCCACATTGTGACATGCGGGCCTCTTACACAGCGCCCCTCTACTACTTATTCACCGGGAGGAGCTCACTGCAGTGCGCAGGATCGGTGCATTCTCAAGTGGTAGAGTCGGGGCGCTATTTCATTAGGGTGGTAACGTGGCCGGAAGCACCTCATCGGGACGAGACGCCACTCTTCCTCCTACATTTACTTCCTTGCTTGGTCCACTTTATGCAGGCGCACTAAACTACGATATGCTGCAGGGCACGTTTCATAAGCACGAAGCGCCATGTTCTGAAAAACAAAATTAAATACATCGACTTCGAGAGTTTTAAAGATTGTGGCCGATAAAAGAGGAGTCTTTGCACAGGCTTCTTTCAGATACAACACTGGAATGTGTATGATTGTTGACACTACAAAAAAAAACATGCATTTGCTAAGAAGATAAATCCCCAACAGGGCTCTTAAGGTCATTCCTTATCATTTGAACAGGGATCTCCACTCTGCTAAGCTAATACAAAGCACCATGGGCCTGACGGTAGTCTTTGCTGCCAAGTAAAGGAAGTTAAATGACTCGAATAAGAAGGCGAAAGAAAGACAAGCAAGCCTTCTCGAAAGAGTTGGACGCTTCTCAGCGAGCCCCAAAAAGGCGGCTCACGAGTCGGCCGTGGTTTTTCGCAATAAGCGGCCCTTGCATCGTGGCGCGCACAAAGCGAGGCAGCGTCCATCTGGCGCGCGTGTTTGTTCAGGGGCGGGCCGCCCTAATGAATTGCGCTTAAAAAGTCGACGAGGCTAATTGCGCTTTCAGGCCGGTTTCGGAGTGGTCCCTCCTGTTAATTTGCCCGTCAACCAGGAACACTTCTCGGCGTGTCGATATAGCACGCTCTCGAGCCGGCAGCGCCGATTAAGCGGCCCCGGCGAAAATATCGCCACGGCCATCGACGCCTCCTGCGTGAGCGATCGCCGGGCGCGATGAGCCGATTAGCGGCCGCTCGGCCCGAGGGCGGGATGCGACCCCTCGGCTGAAGCAAGCAGACCCGCCATTGTGCTCGACGCGCATTATGACGGACCTTCCTGAGAATCATGCCCCGCGTGCACGCACACGCCACGTCGTGTTCGGCTGATGAAAAGCGCTGATACTCGGTGTGAGGAGCGTATTATGTATACGGTATGCGGAGCTCGGAATGGGGGCTTATAGTGATCGTGCCATGCTAACAGTGTAAGATGACGGCCACTTAAGAAGCACGCTGTCTTCCTAAATGATAACGCTGGAGGCGAGCGCTATAAAAAAGCAAGTGTGAAAGTGCGCTCTTTTGGGAGAGGCGCTGTGTTAAGACTGTCGGCTGATCATATATTTGAGCAGAGCTCAACGCGGAGGTTGCCGTGTAGGCCGTTCGCGGCGTGACTTAAGCGTTGGGCGTCTAATGTGTCGACGGTATTTGCCAGCGTGTTGCAACTCGAAGCAGCAGCATGCATGAACATTTTATGTATCGTATAGCGGAGCGCAGTTTGAAAAACGGGCGCAAGCACAAACAACTGCTTCCTAAACTCGCTCTCCTCCAAAATGCAAGCTCGACCGTCCAACGAAGGCAGCGGCGTTCTCATCGACCGGCGATGAAAAGTTGAATTACCATATCTTTCCTTTCACTCTTTTTTTGACTTCACAAATGCTTCCAAGACAATACACAGTCAATCGTGGCTGTACCAACACAGGTGCACAATGGTCAAATGGGGCGCGCTTTTGCGCTACGCTGCGGCCACCAATGCGATACTGGCCAGCCACAATGAAAATCGAGCCTGCCTGGAAGTTCGCAAAGCTCGGCCCCGCTTAACCCTGCCCGGAGGTTCAAAATACCAGTGGGTATTGACCGCCGCATCACGGACACGCGCAAGCCGAGAGGTGGAAGTGGTGGTGGTTTTGAAGCCCGCTGCTTGTGACACGAAATGGAGCTCGGCAGCAGCATCGCCCTACACTTGCAGCTCGCCGCTGCGAGCGCTTTTTCTACCACCATTCTTCGTGGAAGTTATTAGGTGTTTGCTATTGGTAGGCGCAAACATCATATGACATGGCTTCAGCAAACTCGAAGACTGATTGTCCGGACGACTTGGTCTGGCATCTTTAGCAAGAGTGATGACAGACGTACGATACGCTAATTTCTACAGTTAATTATTGCAGACACTCTAGTGAACAGAAGAAATTTCTGTCCTAAAAACAACAAAAAATATTAGGAACATGCATCATTCGTGTCGGTCGTTCACGCAGGAGAAGAGTCCGAATTAATTTTTCACGTGGCAATCAGTAGCTTACCCACTGAACCTATTTTTACCCAATGAATAAATAGACTATATTTAAAGTCCGGCAGTTTTACCGCGCGAGGTGGGGCAAGAGGGGATAAACCCCTGTCCCTTCCCACTCTCCGTTGATTATGATGGTGGTACCTCAGGTGACCACTCGGAGTCCTTGAACCCAGGCGGCATCTTCAGCTTGCGGATGGCCCAAAGCTAGTCGGCCAGCTTGTCGCTTGTGAGGGCCACCTCCCAACGGCAGCACAGCTGACGCCGCCGATCGGCAACAGTGACCGCCGCCACGGCGGAGGCCGGCCCCTGTCCTCGCGCAGTGGTGGCAGCAGCAATTGGCCTCGGATTTCGTCCCTGCCTAACATGCGTGGCGAAGGCAGTGGCGGCAGTGATGTTAACTCTTTCATCACATACCCAACCCAGAAATTTCTGCGGCCTCTGCTACTGCAGTCGAATCACCCAAGTTTTGCGTTTGCAAGTGGTCCATGTACAACTGACAGTCACTTTCACTTATGCCTATTTAGCACATATTTCGGCTGAAGTATTTTTTAAGAGCAGTCGCTTTCACTTATGCCTCTGTAGCACCCATTTCTGCTGAAGTATTTTTTAAAAGCAGGAGCGTGGTAACAGCTCACTGTGAGTGAGCTTTTTTCAATCTGTTGGTCATCTTTGGGGCGTGAACTGTGTGGTAATTGTTTTCCTGCCCACATATATCAGTGATTTGTCCGTCAGACATTCAGTTGTTAGGCAGCGCTTGTGTCGTCGTTTTCTTCTTTTTCCATGTTTCGTTCGTGCTGGCCATCATGACCATTTTCCAGCTTGTCCAACTCGGTACCTTCTTACAGAGCTGAAGGTTGATGAGATGAGATGGTTCCACCATCATAAATTTACACATAAATGACAGAAACGAGTTAGCGAGGTGACAGCTGTAGCAGACCACACAAGCATAGCTTCGTTGTCAGTAGCTGTTTGCTTTCTGTGTAACTAAAGAGAAGGTGAGGTATATTCCAAGTACCAAATGACAGTTCCCCGCAGAAAAAGGCACGTCATCCTTTGTCTTTTAACACGAAAGTGTTTTATGCCGGGGTTCACCACGGCACCACTACCGTACTTTCATATTGAAAGAGATGTTGAAACGTGTACGCTAACAGATTGCAAGTAAAAAAATCACAAGGCAAACAACTGTCGGGCGGCAACTTCTGGATCGTAAGCACGCGGCGCTAAACACTACGCCAGCCTACGAAGTTCTGAAGGCGACGATACACAGTTTGGCAGTCCTCAGAGCTTCGAAACTTCAGCGCGTTTTCGATATCAGTAGCGGGATAGCACCATGGTCACGTGTTCGACGTGTTTTGAAGGTCGCCCCTTCCCCGAAGCACCACCCCGACAGTCTCACAGAGCGTGGTTCCTCCTGCGTGCACGCTTATCAGCCTCGCAAATAGGAAGAGGATGAAGGTCGCTTCGCAAGCTGCCGCGACAGCATTCAGGAAAGAAGAACGCTGCTGACGCACCACGCCGGAAGGATGATGGGAGTTCTCAATCTGCTTTTTTCCTGTGTATGCCGATTTTGTGGGTACTTTCTGCTTGAGGTGTGCGCTGCAAGTATCGAGCCGCTTGCTGTTTCTAACATGAGTTTGTAATTAGTTGCTGTTGCCTAAACAATGCCCAATAAATGCTCAACTATCTCTGTAAACACATGCTTCACTTCCGTGTTATACCGATTACTATAAAGGGGGATCAGCCACGTTTTTTTTTTCAACATCATCCCCACATGACGATGTGTTAAAAGCGCTGTACTCCAATGCGTATCGCACGTTCAATTTATGGGACTGGTTGAGAAAAAGCACGTACACATATACCGAGGTCCTCCAAATGTGAGAGTGACTAGCTTCGGGCTAGCAAATTAAATCGACCTAATAGAACTCCATAAACACTGAACGTGACAGTGTTCTGGGCCGCAATCTACCAATGCATAATTTCTGTCATAAAAATGACGCTGATGACATCACACAAGCGCGAAAACGACGACGGCACACGAAGGAAATGCGAAGAAAACCAAGAACACACGAAGTTTTCGTCCACGCCGGGCATCGAACCTACAACTTCTCGGCTGGCGACAATATAGGGGCCGGGTGGTCTGCCCGCGGTCCTAGCGACAAGCATGGGCGAGGCTTTACAATTGCGCCTTCCACCTCCTCACTCTTGCATGGTTCTTCGAAGGCGGTGCCGCTATCTAGAAGGACTGAATTACTCCATCACACCTCAGCGCAGCGAATGCTGCAGGTAGAGTATCACAGGCATTGTTTCTGGCGTTACCTAAAAAAGGTTGGTAAATTAATTTCTTGTTATTCTAACAAAAAATGAACGCTTGACCACCCTGTGTTAGCTACAAAAAAAAAAAGGCAACGCGTGTTCTTTACCGACAAAAAGTAACTTTCGTTACTTCTGCTGTTTCTTCATCGTCACAAATTTTAATCATTGTATCCTCGCTGAGCGAACACTTCAACTAACCTAATTTTATATTACCCCTAAAATGTTTAGCCAAAACAACATTTCAGCTAAATAGCCAATATGAACAGAAACTGCACTTGTGTGCCAAACGTTTGCAATATTATCGGGGCGAAATGTTTTTTGTAGAACTTCTCGTGGCGGTTATAGCTTTGTAACTCATGGTGGCGTTATTTCTAAAACTAGCAATAAACAGAAAAAAAAACACTGAGGGACATTTCATCATCAAAGCTTCCCGGAACGCAAACATTGCTGATCTACTCATAAATTGAAAGTAATTTTACCCAGGTGCATCTATTCACGTACACAATCTGCGCGCAGGCTTTAGAGATATTAAGGAAACTGTATATTACATAATCTCCAAAAATATTTTTAGCATAAATCATTATTGCCACATTATCCTATATATTTGCAGCGAAAATTGTATACTTGTGTGAATACGTTCACGACCAGCCTCACTCGCTCAATAATTCACAAACCAGAAGGATGTTCTAGCAGTTAGAAGGCGATGAGGTGAACGCTTTTGTGAACGTATAGAACTTATAAACAGCTTTGTAGTACTGCACGAATCGATCGTTGACAACTACAACTTGAATATTTTAGACAGCAGCTCAATTTGAACGTTGTCGTTGGGCAGTTTGCCTCGCTTCTCAGTGATTGCGCCCACCCCTGCGCTGACGGTAGTCGACGAAGACTTTATTTAACACTGTTGTTTTGAACTTCTGTCAGACTGATAGCGGTCTGCCAATGTGACAGAAGCATAGTTCTGCAAATGTGTCGCCTACGAGACGAAGAAGTTCTGTGTATGACTCCCGGGATAACTGGAATAAACAGTGACGAGTCACTTGACACCTCACGTTACCGAACTACGGAACGTAAGAGCATTAGCCGAAACATTTACCAAACAAGGATGAGTACGTTACCGAATTCCCGAAAAAAGTAACGTGTGCCGGTAATGTCACTATACTCGTAACGTAATACCGCCAACATTATTAACAGGAAACTGCCACATCCTCTAACGAGGTTGTATGCAGTGCTTGAGTGCAAATGCACCGACTAAGAAACTTACAGCATTAGGGCCGCAGAAAGAGAATGACGTCGACGGGTGAACGTCCCTCCAGTGAGCGCTTTGATGGACCTGTATTTTGCTGCAGAAGGGATTCATCATTTTCACTGGTATAGCGCACCACGACAAGGACACACACAAAGGAGAGATGCACACACACACAGCGCTGTGTGTGTGTGCATCTCTCCTTTGTGTGTGTCGCTGTGTGTGTGTGCATCTCTCCTTTGTGTGTGTCCTTGTCGTGGTGCGCTATACCAGTGAAAATGATGAATCCCAACCAACTAGCCCGGCAACGTGCCTTAGCTGCAGAAGGGGACACGCTTGTAGGAAGCCTCCACCCACTCACGACTCAAGACCCCTTTTTTTCTTAAATTGCTCTTTGGTGGTGCATGCATGTATGTATGCATAAGCACAGGCACAGTTTACCTGACCACTGGGGAGCGCACACATTGCCGTCTCACTCCTCAAATGACGATGCTTTGAACGAGTGTATATATATGATTAGTGTTTATTTTGCGTTAGTTCATGTATTTACTGTGCGGGACTCACCACTTCTCGTTTCCTGGTGTACGTTACTGTTTTCGATACTGCAAAGTTCTATTATGACCACGGACGTTCAAGAGGCTTTTTTTTATATAGCGACGGAATGGATACACTACACTCTAAGCTAAAACAGCCGAAATGTGAGAAACGGCTGTTCTTAGTCCTTCAGACCAACTTTTACTCCCCGAAAAGACCAACCAAAACAAGAAAACGGGGGAGCAACTGTAGTTTATAAGTTTATAAGAAGCAACAGTAGGAGGAACCGCTGTAACTGCTCTCGTCACGCAATGGTTACTCCCCTGAAGGACACCACACAATACTATGTATGCCGCCCACATTGATATTCATGGCCCAGATTATTCTTTGTTCTGTGTGCCAAACCTCACCAAACCAAAACAGGAATTTATTTTAGCATCCGCAGATAATAAGTTAGCAGTGCAGTCTGAACACGAAAGGCCTGAGAATACAGCTACCGCAAGTGCCTAACACACGCAGCAAAAGCATGGAGAGTTGGCACGTCAAAGCGTACCAAACGCCGAAGCACGTGCAAAACAAGGATATAAAAAAAGCCTACACACTCTATTCGTCTGCTAGGGAAAGGTGTCAAAGCCGATCAAGCACCAAATCACGTGCAAAAGGAGCCCCCCCCCCCCGCTAAAATAATTATCGGAGAAAAAAAAAGCAGACCCAGACGCGCCTTTCATCAGCCGTAAAACTTAGTAGCACGCTTGAACGTGTAGTTTGAGGGCAAAAGGACATATCTGCGCCATCTGTGCTCGCAGAATAAGTGTGCCACTAGTATGGCATGCGATGTAATTTACAAAGTGATCATTATTTAATGTTTAAGTTTACAAGCACTACATAAAAATCAAACCTATTTTTTATAAATAGTAATGAGTTTTAGTATACCTAGCTGTTTTTATAAGTGTACTTGGAGAACACACTGACAGCATTGCGCTCACGCCTGTGCTGCCACTGCTCGATCTTTTTTTGGCACAACTAATTGATTGATTGATTTGTGGGGTTTAACGTCCCAAAACCACCATTTGATTATGAGAGACGCCGTAGTGGAGGGCTCCGGAAATTTTGACCACCTGGGGTTCTTTAACGTGCACCCAAATCTGAGTACACGGGCCTACAACATTTCCGCCTCCATCGGAAATGCAGCCGCCGCAGCCGGGAATCGAACCCGCGACCTGCGGGTCAGCAGCCGAGTACCTTAGCCACTAGACCACCGCGGCGGGGCTTTTGGCACAACTAGGTTTCCGTTCACACTACTCATGTTCATATGGTAGCACATAAACAAGCAAGCTTGTGTGCTATGTTTTGATCGTGCATGTGTGTCACAGATTTGCGTTTCTACTCATTCGTGATAAAGGTTAGTGTATATTTATCGTTAGAGAGCGCAATGTTGTTGTCGATTTTGCTGCTGAATGGAACAAACACCACGTAAACACGTCTTCAGCTATCTGCAAACCTGCTCGCTCGTCGGACAAAAGACAGCGCATGTATCAGCTTGCAGGTGAGTGGCATTTTGGAGCAACACTTAATGCTCTTACAGTGTGAGTAATTACAGTCTAACATTGATTGGGGCGTTTTCAACCCCAAATTTATGCTTTTCACAGCTTGTGAAAAATGTTGAGTTCTCGAACAGCTGGCCCCTTGTTTTTTCTCCAAAGACATTGTTGAGTGGTAGCGCTATCAAAAGAGAAATGATTTTCCACTTGCTTTTCACCGTATCCATTGCAAGCCGTATCTGACTAAATTACCTCTATTATTACCGCCTGCATACCCTATTGCTGTCTCTCTCACCACTGCAGTGCCACTGTACTTTTTGCTATTAAAAGTTCCTTTCCGCAACAATACCTAGTTCAAAAAAACATTAGGGCGAGGCTGACGTTGCCTTCATACTGGTACTTGTCTATCATTGGTTTTATGCAACGTTAACGGCTGGGTGTTGGGGCCTTCGGTCGCATTTTTCAGAGCTGCAGAGTGTATGTAGACCAGTAAGTGAACAATTCATTCTCGCATCTCTTCACTGGCATAGCCAAGTGGTGGCTCACAGAATGCTTTTAGGCCGGGCATACGGAGCCCAATATGACCACCCTATTTGCTTGCCCGGCATCCAATTCAGATAGGCGGCCTCCTCCCCCCCCCCCCACTCCCTGCACGCCTCAACAAAAAAAATCTTCCTGCCTAACTGCGTCACTTGCTTCACCTCTACGCTGAACGTATTATTTTATAAGCGCACCATCAAGCGGCCACTTTGCACATGGACAGAACCATGGGAGAAGAAATGACCCAAATCTTCAGATTTCTTCAGTGATGCAAAACCTTCGCAAAATTGAATATTGTGAAAGACAATCAAAAATGTTTTAGGTTCGCATTATCGTTGTCATTACTCTGCATGATGGAATCTGTATGCGCTGTGAAATCTTGGAGAGCCGTTGGTGTCTCATTTGGACGTCAATACCAATCGACGAAAATTTCGACAACCTCAGTAACGCCGCCTGGGTTTTGTCACATGCGCATAATTAGGCTGCTTTCCATTTGGCCGTTCTTTACCAGACTTGGCTGCTACCAAAGAAAACAATATTTGATGCATGTCCTTTACTAAGTTTTAGGTGTGTGACACAAATTTGATTATACTTCAGATAATGGTGCCCCCAATGATGCTAAAGTACAGAAAGCAAGTGAGCTTTGGTAAATGCAGACTTTTTGTACTACGTATATAAAATCACCGCTTTTTGGGGGGCAAACTGCGCATGTGTTGGCGAACGAATAGTGTATCATGCCACATGGTTAGACTGGCGCTGAAAGTTTGACATGGCTCCGCTGGCCCGTGTGTGTGCTTACACTGGTAACGTTAAGATAAAATGTTTATGTTTTCAATGCAGGTATTGCTGTTTGTATTAGAAAGCAAACTGCCAAAATTTGTTTACGCTGATGCTATTAAAAGTACGTTTTCCCTATTTACACGAGTTTTGGCTTGCACAAAGCGTAACACTTGGGCCTAGAATCACAAAGCTGTCCGTGCGCAGGCCTTCGTAACAGCGTTTCATGACTCACTTTTACCCTGTTTTCGGCACATGTTTCGTGGGTTTAAAAGTCCCACTGCATGTTGAGCTCTCCAACTCTGAAAAATTCTCGTTTGAAGTTCTGCAAGATTGTGGTTAACTTTTTTGTGTACCTCCTTGCTGTTCCAAGATCCTGAAGTGTTATGCTCTTACTATAGGTGGCAGTGTTCCTTATGCTTGTATTTCCATCACGTTGACATATGCGATGTGGGCTTGAATGGTAGCACGTCCTCAACAAATGTTTTAAAGCGTTCGTTGTTGTACCACACGTTGATTTAATTAAGAAACTGTTAGCTATTCGTATTGATCAGAACATTATCCGTTGGGTTACATGCTATTTGTCATCACGGAAACAATAAGTGATGGTCAATGACGGTGTTTCTGACTCATTATATGTACACTCAGGAGTGCCGCAAGGATCCGTGCATGCACCACAATGGTTTTAGTGTACATAAATAATATTTATTTCTCTGTTCAACCACCTGTGAAAATCCAACTTTTTGCGGACGATTGTGTTATTTATGCCGACATTGTTCAGCATTCTGATCAAGCCAGACTCGACGATGCATTGCAATTCATCTGCACCTGGTGTGATAAGTAGGGCTTGAAGCTCAACGCATCAAAAATGGCATCCATCACATCACGGCTACAAGTCTGATCGTTTACACGTAACATCCGGAGTCCCTCAAAGGTCCGTACTCGGACCGGTGTTATTTCTCGTTTATATTAACGATATTTGTTCCGACATTAATCAAAATATTACTGTTAGACTGTTCGCCGATGATTGTTTACTTTATCGAGAAATATGTAACCATAGTGATCAAAAAATACTCAGCGATGCCTTGGCATCTATCGAGAAATTGTGCAAAACTTGAAAAATGCAAATAAATACAGAAAAAACGGTTGTTTTGAGAGTTACAAACAAAGTAAAGCACGTCGAAAATTTCGAGTATCAACTAAGTTTCATTGCGTTAGCTACCGTTAACAGATGTAAATACTTAGGAGTAACAATATCTGAAGACCTGAACTGGACCCAACATATCAGTAATATTTGCTCTACTGCTGAAAAGAAGTTATGGTCTTACGTCGCAAATTAAAACTGGCTCAAGCCCCCGTAAAGTTAACAGCGTACTTAACAATAGTAAGGCCTACACTGGAATACGCAAGCATCATATGGGACCCTTATCAAAAAGGAATAATTAAAAACATCGAGCGGGTACAAAGAAGGGCGGCTAGATTTATTCCTTCAAAATATTCTCGTAAAGATTCTGTAACACAGATGCTGCAAGGATTAAATTTACAGACCCTCGTGGACCACCGTCGCATAGCCAGACTTAAATTATTGTTCCTGCATTCCCAAAATACATTTAACTTTGATGCAGAGCAGTACCTAATTCCCCGTCAAGTGCGGAGCTTACGAAGTGACCACCTCAGAAAATACACATATGATACTCTTTTTTCCCTAGAACAATAAAAGACTGGAATGTATTACCCGATGCTATACGTGATTCTCAAACTGCAGAACAGTTTGAAAACAATGTTACGAAATATTTTCTAAGTGAATCTTCGTAAACGGGGATTGCTGTTTTGGTGTGTGTGCCTGTCATCTTTTGACTATGAATCTATTTGCTGTAACTTGTCTCATGTACGTTGTAGGATGTAATATTGGGAAGTGTATTTTGTGATGTATGTGATGTAGCATGTAAATCGTAGAACGTAGTATAGTGTTGTATTCCTTTTGTATCGGCTATGCATTTCTTTTTTACGCCTGACATGACGGTTGTTATGTCAGTTTTCTACCCCACCCTTGTAACGGCCCAATCGGCCAACAGTACCTGGAAATAAAAAAATGAATATACGAACAAACAAAACCCATTAGCATTTCAGTATTCCATTAAGAACGCTTATGTTAAAAAGGCTACGTGAGTGAAATATCTAGGTGTCACGCTTACAAGCAATTTAAATTGGGAAACTCATATAGATAACACCTGTAGCAATGCGCTGAAGAAGTTAGCATTTTTAAAACGTAAACTGCATCGCACTTCACCTTCTATAAAATTAACCGCTTACAAAGCTCTTATGAGGCCTAAGTTAGAATATGCAGACCTGGTCTGGGTGCCGTACCAAACATGCTTATTGAAAAATTAGAGAGAATAATCCAAAACATGGCTCTGAGGTTCATTTCTTCTAGCTATTCCATTTTGCAAGCGTCTCTACTCTTCGCGAGAAGAAAAATCTGAAAACACTCGCTCATCGTATAATGGTCTCTCGAATAAAATTCATCTATCAATTGTACCATGGTCACATGAAAATTCCACCCAATCGCCGCATGACTTACTCGTCCGTGCGCGTTTATCGTATTCATCATAATAAAACAGTTAGACAACCATTCAGTCATCTGAACGTTCATCAGTACTCATAATTCCCTCATGCTCTTTCATTATGGAATAAGTTACCTCAAGAGGTCGTTAATGTGCACACGATACAACCGTTCACCCATCTCGTCAATGACCTAACACTTGATTTTTATTATGCATTATATTATGTTCGTTACTAGTGCTGAGATTTTTTTGTATTTCTGTATGAATACCTTTATTGCTATGTATCATATATATTTTCCCCTGATGTTAAAAATTTTCCTATTTTTGTAGCTAGTATCGTAATTTCTTATATGTTTATACTCTGTTTTGTCACTGACATTTGTTACCCACTACTGCTTGGGCCCGAACAGGGCCTGCAGTATTTGTAAATAAATAAATTAAATGTCTTTGTGGCTCACGTAGAAGGCAGTACAAAATAAATAGGCAGACAATCACACCGGGCGGTAAATTATAGTATTGATTTTTTTTTGAAACCACGGTGCACATATTCCAATTTGTCCAACAGAGCAGTAACCTGTTCAACTGTGAACGAACAAAAGGTCGAACTAATAAAAGCTTTACATATTGTTGCGCTCGGTTATATGTGTATCGGCAAGCTATCTGTGACACAGTCAAACAAAGAATTAGAATATCTGTGCATGCTTTAAGATATATTGCTTCTTTCACAGTTCTCGTGCCTGTGACTCGTCAACCGAGTGAACAAGTGCACCCTAGTTTTCTCAATTTAAAGTGTTGTTTGAAAGAAGCACTGTCCATATTTATTTGTGTGTATAGTTTTGTCTAGCCGTTTACGTCAGATACAAGGAAATTTACTCAAGATTATCATGTAGCCTCTGCAAACGGTTGCTTTCAAGCAGGCTTTGCATGCTTGGCTTGCGCCTACAGGTATTGCACAATTTAGGACGTAGCAGCGTATGACAGAACAGTGGAATCAAAAGTAACTAAGTGCACTAGCTAAATTCGTATTTTAATATGAGAGGACGGTACGTGTTATTTGCGACACACACGATCTCGCTCAGAATGCCCATTGGTAAATAGGCTCATAGAAATGTCACTCAGCTGTGTAAAGAAAACAATTTACCTTAAAGAAGTGTAGCTTTAACTGCTGGAAATATAATGCCTTCTTTAGGTGCTGCACATTTTCTGCCAAAATATTGCTATCTGAGGCATCTTGTGAAGAGCGCCTATTACATCAGCATTTATATGGCTTGCCAAGTAACGTTTGGCTGAACCTACCATTTTTTTCACATTTCATTTTACTGTGGACATCCTAGAGTGCAAATGCTGCCACTGTGTGTGTGACTCCTTGTTATTTATTGATTCTGGCACGTTAAACCTCACACTTTTAGTTTTTTTCTTTCAGCAATGAGATGTTTCACATATACTTGCGGTGAAATTCCGCTGCGCTAGCCTGATGGAAACACCAGTCCTGCGAAAATCGAATCCTTCACAAAAACTCGAGTCCTTCACAATTGGAGAAGATTGTCTTTCCACAAAAGACGCAGAGAACCTTTGATGTATTATGCCACTCGGTTAGTGTTGGCTGTAGTATGGCGAAGTCTACATCTACGTGTGCTCAGGCGTCGCCTAAAAAACGAACAAAAAATGAAGCATTTCTTTTGTTTTCAATACTGTCCACTTTTTGTGTTAGAAGCACCCAAGCAGTGATCTGCCAAGGAGCTTTCGCCATGTGTTAAGCGTGTGACAAGCATACTCGAGATAAATATTCATTCACACAAGCAGTAACTGGAAGCATGTGCAGTTGGTCCTCAGAAAGTAATTGCGAACACGCGGGAGTAACGGTAAAGAATAACCGTTGGTCTTAGGGGAGCAAATGGTAGAAGTAATAGTTGGTCCGCAGGGGCAACTGGTGGGAGTAACTGTTGGTCCGCAGGGAGCACCTGGAGAGAGTAACTGTTCATCCTCTGAAAGAGGGGCTAAAAAGAGAGCAATGGTTAGTTCCTCTGCAGTTAGTTCTTTTAGGGGAGTAACGGGAGTGGCAAGGATTTGCCTGATGAAAAGAGCAACCCCTATACCCCCGTATTCTCTTTTTTGGTTTAGAGTGTAGAAAAGCTTGTTGCTGCACGAATCAAACTAGGAATTTCAACTGAGCGCTCGCCACCTAGCTGCCGCGCCTGCAAACGGCGCCAACAGGGTCAATCTTGATAGGAGGCATGTTACCATGTTTACGCGTTGAATAGCAGCGGCACAGTTCGCTTATTTACTCAAGCCGCACACGTCAGCCCGAAAAAGATGAAAGGACATGTCGGCTGCAAAGTGGACAATCGTGGTGGGAAGGTGCACTGTAAGCAAAAATAAACCCAGCTGGGAGGATGCGCCAGCTCTGCTCCGGTGACCTCACTTAAATCAGAGTGTACCGGAGCAAATACATTCGTTTTCCACTGTTTTCCTTCGGTGATCGCTGAACAAAGGACACCGGAGGAGAACGGGGCCAATCCCCTGATTATGCTCTCGTGGTTCCTCTGTAAAATCTCCCGCGCATTGCTTTTGCCTCGACGAATGCACCTCAATTGCTCCGGGTCATCGCTCACTGGCATTCATTGGCTGTTCAAAAAGTGACCTAGGCAGCCTCACCGCCAGCAGGCCGTTCCCCACTAACCAACGTGGCGCAGACCAAGCCGGTGCAGTGAGAATTGTGCGAAGCATTCGGCCACGTTGAAGAAATAAAAATTGTTCTTAGCACCTTCTGAATATCACAAGCAACAAGCAGCAACGAAGGTTATCAACGACAGAAGGGAGTTGTGTGAACTGTAATCGTGTGATGGTTCCTGGCAGTGAACAACGCATTGTGATCTTGCGAGTGTTGAGGGACTCGGTGGTTACTCGTGCGGCGAAAAATTGGTGAGTGAGCTCTCCTGGAATTACCTGTGTTGTTCTTGTCAGGTAGCGCTAGGATCGGATGAAGTTGTGTTTATAAACTAAACTTGTGATCAATATTTGGCTAATTTCACAAGACATCAGTGAAAAATTAACGGCATTGCAATAATGCGTTGCTTGGACTGTTTTTTTGCTTAATATGACTTCGGTAAAGCAAAACGATGATGTAAGCGAGTTGGTACTAATTCATTATGGCGTAAATGTAGCGCAAACGAAGTGAACAGCACGAGCGTTTGGGGTTGTTCATTTTCTTGTAGTCGTCCTGTTTTGTGAGGCATTAAAGTCATAACACTTTCAGTAAATTGAATCAAGTTGCCGTAATATTTGGATCACATGTTATGTATGCAACAATAGAAAATATTGTCGTTTTAGGTTGATTCTGTTAAATGTTCGCAATTGTTATAGGTAAACCTAACTAGTAAACGATATTTTTGGTCTTGTTAGTACGCATATACAGTAACATTTGTCCGCTTTCAATATCGACGAAGGCCAGATCGAGTTCTACCACTGCGAAAAAGTTATTTTGATAGAATATGCAAGCTGAACTAATAGGTCCTAAATAACGAAAATCAGTGGTAATTCTTTATAACTGTAGTGAATTGAGGTAAGGCATTGTAAATGCTACAGACTTTTACAACGCATACACGCACTCATACGTCTGAAAAAGTTATTTTGGTTGGATAAATAGTCTTCGACATATTATTCTACAAGTTTATAGGGTCTTCGCGCCACGTGGTGTTTTCAGGAATAGAGAGGGGCGAAACAAACTGACGATACTAGAGAGAAGGAATGCAAAAAATGGCCCCGTATCTGCATGTTAATCTGCAAATGTCGTAGAAAGACGATAGTCTTGCGTCTGGAGAGATTGGACAAATCGTTTATTTGATGTTCTGCGCAAGAAAATCGGTGAATGGTATTCTGGAGGCGCTGCGTTATAATGCCTTGAGCGTGTAGCAGAGGCGAACAAGCGCACAAGTCACGTCACCCGTTGATCCTGGAAAGTAACTCTTGATCCTGGAAAAGTAACGCCACTCTCCTTCACGCGCACGTTTCCTTTTCGATTCTTTTCACCCGCTTGCGGTAGGCGCAGCGTGCGGCGCCATTTTTCACCGATGCTCCCGCGGGCGCGCTGCAGAATTCAATGGAAATTGGTTATTTCTGGCAGCTTCCGCGCCACAGCAGTGCTGAATTTTTTAATAGGTGATAATAAAATCGGGAACACTGAAGCAACCGTTTATTGACGAATTGGCTTCTTGCACAGGTCGTACAAACGGGGCATGCTAATTAAATAAAAGCTTTTATGTGGAGTTGTACGATGCGGATGTTTTTCTGCCGCGTGATAACATGCTGTACGTTTGCATCTGATGTAGTTCCCCTTGTGGCATATCCGCTTGTGGCGTGTACGACACGTCATTTGATCGCTGAATTTCTAATTAGGTTTCTTTGCAAAACTACGCATATTAGTAGTGTCACAAACGTGAATCTGTGCAAGCCCATTAGGAAAACCCAAGCACTGCGGAGAAAAAAGTGATCACTAAGGTCAGTCATCTTGTAGCAGACAAGGCTTTAAATAATATCGGCGTCACACTTTGTATCGCGATAATAC
Organism: Rhipicephalus annulatus; assembly: GCA_013436015.1. NCBI lineage: Eukaryota > Metazoa > Arthropoda > Arachnida > Ixodida > Ixodidae > Rhipicephalus > Rhipicephalus annulatus. Next base: position 147,354 of record WOVY01003151.1, read on the forward strand.
CCGTTCTTAATCAGGCTCAATTCGGATGAGGGTACTGCTATGTAGTCGCTTATAAGCGCAATCACACCCAATCGGGATCAAGGTCACCATAATGTGCGCGTCGATAGCGACCAACCAATCCTATCCAGACTGACTGATCCCGGTTACAAGTACCCATGGGACACTGGCATAAAAGATAATGTAATTTTTTTTGGTGAATGGAAGACACGCTAATGCAGGCGTGACCAAAGCAATCGCGGCCACAGTCTCCTAGAAAATTGCTCACTTTTGATATCACAGTGCTATAGCTTTTTTATGCGTTGCGCCTTAATATTTCTTTCCTTTTTCTGATGGACCACATCTATTTCATAAATTTTGTGGGGTAATCCCCCCTCCAAAAACAAAACAAAATAGATGCCCACAAAAAAATGAGCACCAATTAGTGTCATCTCTATTCACTTATTTATTTGTTTTCTCCAACAAACATTCTCATCAACAAATCCAAACAGTCACACAAAGCACGACAGAGAAGCTGAGTCATTCCACGTGATTGTTTGCAGCGAAAGTATTCTACAGCTGTGCATTTTTGACGATTGCCGAGGTGCAAGCGAGGTGATAAAGTATGAGCCAAATATTTTTTTATATTTTTTATTATTGATTTAGTCAGCCCCACTTATCCATCAAATATTCAATTAAACATACTTCAGACCAGCAATTCGATCCAGGCAGGACTGGCATAAGCAACGTCAAGTGATTCAAACCAGCAAAGAAAAATAAAGAAAGATGTATCTATACGCTAACAGAAGTCACATGTCTGTGAAAAAGCAACAAAATTTACAACAAATTTATTTATTTATTTACTTATTTATTTATTTATTTATTCACGTTACCTTACAGGTCCTCGTAGGGACATTTAGTAAGGAGGGTGAGAAATAAAAGCACAAAATATAACAGAAGCAACAGAGTAGAAAACAATACGATGTGCTAATATTACATTACTTACAGTGGAACGGCAAAATGTAGTTACAATGGAGGTGTCTAATACAGAGCTGAATAGATGGCAGGTACTCAAAATAAATGGTGCCAAAACAAGAGCACGAGGAACTAAGTGAGAACACATTTGCACATATCTACAGGAATACAGAGCTACATTTTTATGGAAAGTAGTGCCGGTATACTTGGTCGCGGAATAGTGTATAATCAGTGATTGAAACTACTGTGCTAGAAAGATCAATCCATAGTGTTACGGCTGTGGGCAGTGCTGATAAGTAAAATGCTTGGGTGTGGGCGTAAATGTATTTAAAACTTCGCTGGTTGTTTAAGTCGATTTGACATGCGCACGAGAGTTTCTAGGGGAAGAGGGAATAGATCAGGCCAGTTTACATATTTTTGAGTAAGCAAACGATTGCAACAGCGCGACGGGTTTTCAAGGGTTCAAGAGCGTTATCAAAATTTATTTGAGTTGCACTAAAATGACGGCTATATTTCTGAGAGATTAAACGTGCAGCACGGTTTTGAACTGATTCGATCATAGAAATTAGATATTTTTGATAAAGGGACCAAACAGATGAAGCGAACTCAAGTTGATAATGGACGTACGCAAAATGGGCTAGTTTAAGGATATTCTAAGGGCAGTGTTTCAAATTACGATGTAAGTATCTCTAGGTTTGGGAGGCTTTTGCACAAACAGTAGTTAGATGCAGGAGCCAGGAAAGATTGTGAGTTACATTCATGACCAGATACTTGTATGAGGAAGCTTCGAAGACAGGTACGTTGTTGAGGATATGTTTGAAGGTGGAAGTGTTACGCTTGCGACTAAATGATGCAAACTTCTATTTTGACAGGCTGAGGGACATAAGCCAGATTTCACACCAATGCGAAAGAGCGTTAAGATCGTTTTGAAGAGCTATGTGGTCAGCGTCGTTCGTGATGGTGCGGTAAACAATACAGTCATCCGCAAATAAACGCTTTCTAAATGATATATTACGTGGTAAGTCATTATTATATATCAAGAATAAAAAGGGTCCGAGAACACAAGCCTGAGGAACACCAGAAGTTACTTGACAACGGGAAGAGGAAAAACTGTTAACTATATACTGTAAATTGTTGACGGAGAGACGGAAAGAGACGTATCCAAAGTAAAGATATTGAGTTTAGCTTAAGGGCTGGTAATTGTGATATTCATCAACAATGCGCTACACAATCGAAGGCTTTTGAGAAATCCAATAATATACAGTCGGTCTGCTGATTAATGTCCATGTTAAAGCGCAAGTCGGTAGTAAACTCTAGCAATGGAGTCACAAGAAAAGTATTTTTTAAATCCATGCTGGTTGCGGAAGAAAAACTTATTACTTTCAAGATGACTGAAAACATGCGAAGCATTAATGTCTTCAAGCATCTTACAACTGATGCATGTGATGGCTATTGGACGATAATTATCTGGTGAGTGCTTGTTCCCGTTTTTAACAACGGGGACGATTTCAGTAACCTTTCAAACGACCGGTAGGTTCACTGACTCTAAGGATTGATTAAATAAATAGCATAATATCTGACTTTAACATATTGAGGTGTTTTGCAGTATTTTTGAATGGATAATAATAATACCGGCTGATGTAGACACCTTGAGGTGAGCAATGAGACGTGAAATGCCATCAATAGTAATGGTAATGGATTTCATACAGCGCCAGCCCTGTTCCGGTACAAATGGTACGTTGACATCTTCACGCGTAAACAAACAAGAAAAAAATATTAAACTGTGCTGCACACTCGCTATCAGACACTGGTGCTTGGTTATCATCGTGTAATGAAATGGGATAATAATCCTGCTCAGGTGCAATAGTCCGCCAACACTTTCTGGGATTTTGCTGAAGAGAGGGCAAGACATTAAAATAGTACTTTTTTGCGTCACATATTGCACTGGCGTAAGTTTTTAAGAATTCTTTGTATTTTATGAAAGCCGTAGGATTGGAACCACGCTCTGTTACTAGATACAAGCGCTCTTTTGTGTTCCGCAGTCTATGTAGTGATCTATTGAAACAAGCATTAGTCATGTCGTTTGTGATGGTTAATAATGGAACATAAAGATTGATCAAAGTAGCCATATAACTGCGGTAGAGTACTCAATTTGCAGCGATTGTACGGTCATTTAAATTGGGCAGACAATTTTCATGAAAAAATGTTCTAGCTTCGAGTTCATTTCAACGTGATTGGCCCTGCTGAAGTCGCAAATTTTTTTTGTGAAGGTGCCGGCATGAGCAAGTGGGATGCGTAGTGATAGCTTGATTAATTAGTGGTCAGAGAAGCCATCTAGGCAAGACTACTGTCAACCATTTTGGGTTCAGTAGTGAAGATGGGATCGAGTGTATTATATTCCCGAATGGGTTCATCGACTGCCTGGGACAAATTGAAATCTCACTAAAAGTCAAGAAAGTCAGTTAATTTTTGATATGGCGAAGGCAACGTGAGCCAGTCTATTTCGGTAAAGTTGAAGTCACCGAGAAGATATACATCATCCAAAGAAAAACTGTGGGTTGCCATTTCAAAGCCCTGTCGAAGCTTGCCCGCAAGTTTTGGATCGGCTGCTGGTAGACTACGACATTTGTGTCATTATCTTCTGAAAAAGGACAAAGGGATTCGCGTTTTGACAATAAACTACGTATGTTAGTAAGGGTTACCGAGAGGTGTGAAGCTAACGTAGCGGGAGAGGCTTTAGTGCAACCTTGCGAACACTTCTTTCTTGGCTATCTTTGCAATTCCACGACAGATTCGGTTTCACGCACTTAAATATACGTTGCCTTTCCAATGTGCAGCTTATCAACAGAGTGTTTGAACGGCTTTTTTACCGGTTTCAAAAAATCAAGAAGATTTTTCCTGGCTTGCCGAGTACCAAGCGAAAAATCTTCCCCGATAGAGTAATCCGTATCCTTCAGCTTTGTCGCAGCCGACAAAATTACCTGTTTGTCTTTTAATGAGGCGAGTTTAGCTATTGTGGGCCTGGTTTTATTAGCCGAGAACCTGCCGAGGTGATACACCCGCTCAAACTCATCGGCTTTAAGGGGAACACCAAGGTGCGCAGAGCAGACGTGAATCACATTTTGTTGTTACGCCGCCCAATCTTCCTTTTCCTCATCCTCTAAGTCAAAGAACAGAATATTCGATCGCCTCAGCCTGTTTTCAGAATTCTCTCACATAGCCTATAAAATCGGTAATTGATCATTTACGTCACGAGCTGGGCTCACTGACGCAAATGTTTCAGCAGAGTCAGTGACACTAAGTGACGCAACGCTTGTCACCAGTTTCATGACCCTTGTACTCAAGCCTTGAATTTCATGGTCAGTAGCTTACTGTGTTTCTTTTACACCTTTCAATTCACTCAATATTGTCACGTGCCCGGACTTAAGTCTACGCATTGATTCAAGCAAGGAAGTCATAATTTCATCACCAGGACCCGGATTCACCTCAACGTCACCAGAAAGTAACAACAGCAGACTGCACAACCGAACACAAATACATGACTGCAGCACAAATCGTGTATACCTAACGCACACATCAAGGGGATCAAAGGGGCATGACACCGCAACTAAAGAGTAATTACTGCTCTTCCCGCGGGTAGCATGACCTAGGTAAATAACCTGGAAAAAGCAGTGAAATGAGCATTGAATTTCTGTTGCAGTGTCACGCCCAAATGCGCAGGCAACCAGTGGGCGTTTAAGTAGTCTGCTTGCAACGCAGATAAATGAAGTTCCATGTGAAGGTCCGGGTTGTCAGATGGTTGATAAAGTTGACCCCAAACTTGGCGCAGCAACGAATAGTGTCGACGAATTTTGAAGTGGACCGTTAGCAACTGGAGGACACCAAGCTGAAGCCAGGTGACGCAACCACACAGGAACGCGGCCTGGAAAAAGCGGGGCAATGAGCGTTGCATTTCTGTTGAAGCGTCGTGCCCCAATGCGCAGGCAACCGGTGGGCGTTTAAGTAGTCTGCTTGCAACGCTGATAACTGAAGTTCCATGTGTGGGTCCGGGTTGCCAGATGGTTGATCCAGTTGACCCCAAACTTGGCGAGACAACAAATTCACCTGAAAAATCTATTCACCAAGCCCCGCATGGTGCTCTAGTGGCTAAGGTACTCGGCTGTTGACCCGCAGGTCACAGGATTTAATCCCGGCTTTGGAGGCTGCATTTCCGATGGAGGCGGAAATATTGTAGGCCCGTTTGCTCAGATTTGGGTGCAAGTTAAAAAACCCCAGTTGGTCAAACTTTGCGGAGCTCTCCACTACGGCGTCTTTCATAATCATGTCGTGGTTTTGGAACGTTTAACCGAAAAAATCAATCAATCAATCAATCTAATCACCAAGTAGATATGTTTCCAGTGATATAGCAAAAATATAAGCTGAAAAACTCTTATGAGACAGTGAATTCCTGTCATCAACTGTTCTGGGAAAATAACTGTATTTGTAGGCATTATTTTGTGCAATCAATGGTGCAGAGGATCGATCATGTTTTCGGCGGGTAGTCCTAGTAGTGGCTGGCTGAACGCAACAAGGTACATTTAAAGAATTTTCCCTGCCATAATTTTGTGGAAAAATGTTAACCGAATAAACTTTCTTCTCGTTTCTAACAAATAAATTCAGCATAATGATGACAACTCCAGTCTGAAGCATCGCACAAATAGCCAATAAAAAATGCCAGCATATCTCCGAGGTGAATGATAACGAGTGGGGCAAAGCGTGCAGACGAACGGACGCACAGACAGATGAATGAATGGACGGACGCACGAAAGCACGGACGGACTGATGGTCGCTTTGTCCCACTCATCATTCACTCCATAGATATGCTGTGTCGCCATTTTTATTAACGCTTAATGCAATGCAACTGGCTACTACAACAACTACGACGACACGGGACATACGACCCACTGCGTAGGGAGCTTCACCCCTAAAGACAACTAATGTTGACGAGCAAGCCGAAGCATTATTTTGAATGCAGAGTTCGGCGATGCTTCGATGCGAGCAATAAGAAAGGTGCCTTACCTCGCAAAGAACGCTCTTTTTTGTTGGAACGAAGTTTTTTCGGCCGATGTCTCGGAGCCACTACTGCTTACGCAAGCCATCGCGTTTACCTTGGGGTATCATAAAACGTGCGAATCTTTTCCACTGTGGTTGTAGCAGTAATAGGCGCAACAGCACGGCATAGCACCCGCACAAAGCACAGATAACAAAGCGTATGCTACGGTTGTTACCCAAAGCGTCGGTGAAAAATGGCGCGAGCGAAAAAGAAAAACACAAGCAAAGCACAAGACCCAAGCGTTTTCAAGGGCAACCACGCAGGAGACCAATCATCGTCCATCAAAAGTGTCGGAGACCGGGAACACGCGAAGGGGGGCGAGGAGGGAGAGAGCAGGTAGAGCGCGCGGCAGCGAGTACAGTGGATAGCGGTACTTTCTTAAGTCAAGGGGCTTTATCACGCGTGAGACACGAGTGCTATCTGGCAGTTATCTTCAAAAACGAAACGCGCCGCTTCGAGATGGGCGTGCGCGCCCGTCTCAGAGGTGATAAGGTGCAGAACGCAAGGCGACGTGCAGGTGCCACCACCGACCTCAGCAAAGCGCTAGAAACACTTCCCTTGTCGGGCAAGCATTGCATGGTCAGCGCTGCGTGATAAACGCCACGGTCTTTAGAATAACCTATGTATGCCTTTCCTAGTAAAATACGCACATACGTGTTGTTATAGTGCCTCAGATATGCGTAATACTATCTGTTTAATTGACAATGGCACAAGTGAGAACGCTGAATCCTGAGCAACATTGGTGGGCGCTGCCGATGGGGTCAGCCGTTCGGGGTATCCGCTGGTGCCATTTAATGTGCCCGGTACCGTTAAGAGTGGACAAACACACAAATGGACAGACAGACAGATAGGCAGACAGACAGACAGACGAAAATTTTTGCGTCTAAGGTCTAGAAGAGAGACTATGCTTTTTAAAAAGAAGAGGAGTGGCTTGGCAGAACAAGTCGTGCAGCGCTCGACGTTCCTGTGAATGGGGGCGGGGGTAGTAAAGTTAACCCATATGACAGCCTGGCTCAATATTCTTTGACAAAGGGGATATTGTAGCGAAAAAAAGAGAGAAAGGAGAAGGTACCCTTTCGTAAAACTAGCCGTAATTTCTGTGTTGATAATGGGAGAGATTAATTTCTTGTTGCAGCATTTTTTCCTCTTTTCTCCTACTGAAACGTTTCATATTATGCGGAGATCTCAAGTACGGAATTATTGGAATATGGAAGCCGTATGATGCGGACTCCGCATTTTATGGAGAGCCGTATGATGCGGACTCCACATTTTATAGAAGGACGTATCATGCAGAAAGTACTGAAAGGTGTGCATGTTACGTCTGAATCTAGTGCAAAGCAATATAATGTAAAAATTGATTAGACGTCCACATCTTGAGTAGAGGCAATACTGTGTCCAAATCACAATATTTAATATATATGCATGATGAGGGATTGAATCATCGGCATCTTTCTAATTGTCGTGATGCGAAAGCAAAATTAGCTTTTAAATAAAATACGTTACAAAGCTACTAAATTTACATGCTAGCGATCATAAATGGTGGTTACATTGCAACGCATTATTGCAGTGTTCTATGCCAGACCTAAATAACTTATAAAAATATTATTTGCAATAGAGAAGCATTGTTATACACACCAGCCCTGCTACAATCAATATATTTTTATATGTCTGTATGCTCCAGCTGTGAATAACGACATTGCAATGTTGATGGTACACAAATGAGGTGAATGCACCGTAATTTCACGAGATCCACCTAAGCCACAGGATGGTGGCACAAAACACAATGTAACAGCAATTTGGGAACGAAATCTTTAAACATGACTAATAATCATAGCACTGTGAAAGTGTGGCGCTGTGTTTATCTCATGAAGGCCTTGTGGAGATCGGCGAAATGCTGCTTGAGGCTCCGGCACCACTGTAGATTTGGGAGGTCACTGCCATAGAACATATGTGTCCTTCATAGGCACGTGAAAATGTAAATAATTGGCACAAATAATGTCAGAGGCACATGTTAGCACCTTAGTTCACATGCACAAGAAATATAACACCCAAAATAAAACTAAAAATGTAAGGCACACAATCCTTCATGTTATGGATAAATGAATAAGTGAAGAAATAAGTGTATAAATTAGTTCTGCCGCATTAAAGAAAATAGCATGCTTATCACAGTGAAAATAACTAGGTTGTTGCCACGATTTTCAATGGTAGAGATAATCTATTGATATTTCCTTATAAAATTATGATTTAAATGCTTCCTTCACAGTAAAACTTTAGGAACTACCAGTGAAAGCTCTCAATGTACATTTAATAGCGTGTGCATGTACATCTGCTGCCTTTAATCTATACAGTTTGTGCACAAAATTGGCATCTTGAAACACTTTGAAAGGTAAACCTATGCAACTTATGAAGGTTAAAATCACCATGAAAGCAAGCAGGATCAGGCAGGTGCGATTAAAAATCTGTGCAAGCCAGACAACTATAACCGAAATCCACAGAAATAGGGAAGCAAATGTAACGAAAATTCGGCTGCTGACCCGCAGGTCACGGTATGAAATCCCGGCTGCAGCGGCTGCATTTCCGATGGAGGAAGAAATGCTGTAGGCACGGGTACTCAGATTTGGGTGCACGGTAAAGAACCCCAAGTGGTCAAAATTTCCAGAGCCCTCCACTACGGGGTCTCTCATAATCATATAGTGGTTTTGAGATGTGAAACCCCACATATCAATCAAGAATAACAGAAATAAACTGCCGACAGAAAAGTTGGGTGAGTGTGCTATCTGTAAGTGCTTACACCTTACTACGTACAGCATGCTCATTCCATTTTTAATACCGATGTTAAAAATAAATGCTCTATTAGGAATGTAAAAGGTAAGGTAGAACTGAACGACTCTATAAAAAGTGACCCTAATATTAAATCACGTTTTCTTATAACAAAATCGACTAAGACTGTGAAATATTATTATGCAAGAAAAAATCTTAAAAAGAACAACCACGTTTGAAGTCATAATTTTTAATATGGTTACTATGACTATAACAAAGGAATTGACCTCAACATAGCTAATGTTAGTTTTTAAGGCCAATGTTTACTAGAAAATGAGCTATACCACAAAAAGCACAGCGTTCAGGCAAAGCACCACACAAAAAAAGAAAGCAGACCTGTTTGTTATTACCTACAATGCATTTAAAATGATATTTTTACCTCTACTTGCCACTTTTTATTTAAGTAACTGGTGTGAAACAATTTAGCTGAAAATGCACTTTGCCTTAAAAACCCGTTGCTTGAATCTGAATTTTCAAAAAATGGTGAAGCTTGCACTAAATTAGGCTCCACAAGCATTGGAACAGCGAGACTGCATGATTGTAAGCACTACTTTGGTTACTTGTGTTTTGTTTCTGGGCCTAAGCATGAAGACAAGGGCTTAATTGAATTGCTGCTAACAAACAAATGCTTTGGAAATTGCCCGAGCGTCAAAGGATGCTCAGACATTTGTTGTTTTTCCCACTGGGCCTGACACCAAACGTCCAAACCATACTGCCTGGGGACCATCACAGATATATAGTCTGAAAAATGATGGTAATTTACTGTTTTGAAAATACTTATTTGCAAACATATTTGAAAAGAAAAAAGTAGTGGTCACGTGGGTACCTTCAGAATTTCGCAGAATGTCGTGTGAGAGTTATTTGTGAGAGAAATTTTGAAGTACCGCTTTTTCTTGACATATCAAATTTGATCTACATATTAAGTAAAAGTGTTTCTTTAAAGTATTGGAAGCCGAGTAACATTAGTGCAATTTTTCTGCTACATAAGCTTTGAAGAATTCAGCCAAACTTTTTATCGTTTGCATTTCTTCTATGGCAATACTGCACTTTGTATGAATATTTGAGCCACAAATACTCACTCCACAGAAGTTATAATTCACGAAAAAAATAATGTTAGGTCCAGATTACAAATATTACTATAAAATTGTTTTTGTTCACTTTGAGATTCAATTTGAACTATGTGTTTTTCTAAATGAAAATTACACTTATGTGTAAGTTAAAAGCAAATAAGCAGTTGTTGTTGTATGGCAAGGGTTAACATTACAATTTTTGCTTCAATGAGAAAAATAATTTTTGAAGTCTCCTATTGAAGGCCATGGGGAATTTCGGAACGGAAGCTGTCGTATATCAAATGCAGAAAACAGCCATCATTAGGAAACTTCAAAAATTAATTTCTTCTTTAAAACAAAGTGCATTCATATAACTTGCCATATAAAGAGAACTGCTTCCTTGCTTTCGATGTGACAAAAAATGCACTAATATTACTGAGCTTCATGCCCTACACACAATCACCTTTACTTAATACCTAGACCAAATTTGATTTAGAAGAGGCAGTATTTTTGAAATACTTCTTTTTACTTTTTACAAACAACACCCAGAAGACATCCTGGGAAGTCGAAAAGGCACCAAGGTGGCCTAATACTTTGTTCTCTGCGATATATTTTAGCATTTTGCTGTTTTCAATACAGTAAACGAGCACATTTTTTTTCAAAACACATTTAGGATGGTTGGCAAAATGGCTGAGATGTTTGATGTGCAATTGCCTCACTGCCAGCATTAATTCTTCCGAAGCTCAAGCTCTCACTTCTCTGTTACTGCCTTCCTTACATACAATGCCTGCATAGGAAAGAAAAAGAAAGACAAGTCTGACAAAGCTCACAGGGCAAGATATATGTTGGATAAATTCATTACCATAAACAGCAGCAAAATAACATTCATTTTGAGTAGTCCAAGACACAAGCTATATACCAGTATACTAAGAGCTAAGCGCAAACTTTTCATTTTATCCTGTGTGGTGATAGACAGGAAGCACTTATTGCAAGACTGATCAGCCTGTTATTAACTAAATGATGTACAATGCACTGTTCAGTTCAACACCACATAGGCATCTTTGCTATAGCAAAGCCATGTGTCATTGATTCATGCACTAGATGGGACAATACAAATGTAACAAAAAAGTGAAAACAGAAAACAAGGGAAAAAAAGAAGAAAAGGGGGGATGCAAAGTAGGAGCAGTGTAGCACACTACTTTTACTTTGCATCCCCCTTTTCTTTCTTCTTTTTTATTCTTTTCTTTATTTACCTTTTTTTGCTTCCCTTACCCCCAACCTCCGACAGGAGAATACTTTGTATCTTCGCAACCTAACTTGAAAGGAAGCAAGGGCTGCTCTCTTCTGCGTTATAGGTTTTTTTAGACAAACATTTCCAACAGGCACACACGCCAACACCAAAAGATGATGTCATTACTAACCCCATTTAAACTAACATGCCAAGGATAACCAGGTGACTTCTAAAAAAATAGGTCCTCCTATCGCAACATCGGCCAGCCTGTCTGAGGCACTTCCACTGTTCACCCTGATTACCCCACTAGATGCTTCCATATTTCGACTCGCATCTTCAGTTTCGATAACACTAAGACGAGCTTACATTGATGAATACGCACAAAAGTTTAGTGATGTATCATGCATCAGATTAAGCAACTGTATTAAATAATATTGATAGCTTGCATCCAGGCTTTCTATACTGCAATACGGTGCTTGAAGCAGCCTGAAACTGCGTATCGTCTTCTATGCACATGAACCAGATTGACAAGGTAATGCACAACATGCTTAAGAATATTGCGAGAAACATGATAACAACAAAACAACCAGCCACCCAAACTTTTCGCTGTACATGATTATTAAATGCTCATGTACACCCAAACGAGGTGCTTATGATACAAGCCGAAAAAACCTACAAGTAGGGCCTTGGGGCCTTCTGTAAGTAGACGTGTAGCATTTTTTCTGTGGAGGGCTTTACACCCATAAGTGAAGAACAAAGCTCCTGTACAATGAAGAAAATTGGCAGCTATCAGTTATAGAAAAAACTGATGCCGCTAATCTTCTCCGACACATCTGTACATTTAGAGAGGTGACGAAGCTTCTGTCATTTCAGGCAGTAACTTCAACAGGACCAGTGCGAAAATTGGCACTACTTGGCTAGGCAAATGTCCAAACATGCCTGCCCGATTCCATCTAGCCATCCCGGCTGAATCTTACTCATGATTTCTTGACTGCTGGCTGGACAAAAACAAAACCACTGAAGCACTCACAATACACAGCGTGAAGTTCCTCTGGAGTGATCAACTTTGTCTTCTGCGATGAAAGAGTAGCACAGTGTACTGATAAGGCACACTTTCCGATGGTTTTCAATGCCACACAGTGACTTTGCTGTTCCTGTCGAAGAGAGCTTGGGGAGCTTGGAGGGTGCTTGCTCTTTTCTGAGGGCTGCTGCCGCTCCTCGTTTTCTGCTCAAGGTCAACCTGCACAAAGTTGCAGACGAGGCTTTAAGAGTTGTATATAATGATATACAATTTTTTGCTGAACACACATTTCCTGGTGGCACACTGAGGAATTTCTTATAAAACTTAAGGCCTCGCATATGCAAACATTTACAATCGATCCAAAGATGCACTTGACTTTAAAAGAGCAAGTTTTTTATGTAGTGTATATAAAGAAAGGTCATTCAGCACAATCACAACTACAGTTGCACACGAAAACAACATTAGCTGGACGCTGTGGGCCGCTTTCATGGCATAGCTTAAGCTGACACTGATCGTCCAACGATACTAAAAATATGCAAAGATTGCCTGATCAATTTCAGGCAGTACTGAAGGGTAGGGCACGAATCTATCGTTCTACTCATGAGCAATGCTCAAAATTCTACATCTGTACCAACCCAGTCAGCTAACAATTTTGATTAGAATTTTGTCATTAAAGAGACTGACAAGTCGCCAGAATTAGTGATTGGAGGTGGGAATCGAAATCTGTGAATTGAAATGCATTCTTTTTGTAACTTGAGTGGCACTTTCTTTTACATTGCCCTTAAAAAGCCTAAAATCACTATGTCATGCAGCCTGTTTGTTTACTGCAAGTTATTTGAAGCTTTAACATTCAAAAATATTAGTGGTCGAAGGTACAGCATATATGCATATTACCTGTGCCAACATTATTCTGTGCTGCCTACGCAGAGGAGTCAACCCTCAAAAAGCAGCACTGCCATCGTGGCAAACAGTGGGAAAATATGTGCATTTCACACGCACGTGAAATGCATGCTTTCACAGCAAACTGCAATACACAATCATATAAAGCTGTTGGCAGCAGCGGCAGCGCACTGAGCAACTGACGGAGATTACCGTATAATTTACTGCAGTTACTTCGGCCGATGCCCGATCGTCCAAGCTTGCTTCCCGAGGTGCTGCTTCATCGCCGGACGCCCTGGTTGCTACCATGAACTACCTTGCTCGTGGCGCCTTCGGAGACTGCGCAGCTCTTACGGCTGCGTTTTCGGTGATATCACCACTGGGCGGCACTGGAATCGTCAAGCAACGCTACAAAGGACAGGCACTGTTGACGGGATGTCATTGGCAGCAGCGGCGGCGCACTGAGCAACTGACCGAGATTACCGTATAGTTTACTGCAGTTACTTCGGCCGATGCCCGATAGTCCAAGCTTGCTTCCCGAGGTGCTGCTTCATCGCCGGACGCCCTGATTGCTGCCACGGACTACCTTGCTCGTGGCACCTTCGCACACTGCGCAGCTCTACCAACGGCTGCGTTTTCGGTGATATCACCACTGGGCGGCACTAGAATCATCAAGAAACGCTATAAAGGACCGGCACTGTCGACGGGATATCATTGGCAGCAGCGGCAGCGCACTGAGCAACTGACCGAGATTACCGCATAATTTACTGCAGGTTGGTTTTCACGCCATTTGCGATTCTTTCGTTTCTCATTTGCTGGCGCTGCTGCCGTTGTTTGCATTTTGAGCTTGTCTGAGTGTCTTCTAACTGTGTCCAAAATGCCATCGAATGCTGAACTGGCAAAGAGATTAGAAGAACTCGAGGAGAAGCTGAAATCCGAGGCTTTGGTGGAGTCGGTGTTCGCAAGGATTCTGTTAAAGCTGCATCATTCTGGTTTCGATGCGGTGCAAATGAAGAAAGAAGTTGATGACCTTATTGCTAGCGCAAAAGTTACGGAAAATTTGTTGAGGAATTAAGGCAAGACAACGCTGCCTTGATGGCCGAAAACAAATCACTGAAGTCTGAAAACCGCATGATGTCTAAAAACTAGCCGAAATCGAACAATATTCACTGCTTAACAACGTCGAGATCAGAGGTGTACCGTGTACACAAGGGGAGGACTGTGTCGCGATCTTGCAAACGGTGGGTGAAAAAATTGGATGCCCGGTGTCACCATCTGACCTTGACGTCGTTCACCGTGTTCCTACAGCGAAGGAATGCAACAAAAACCTTCGTGCGCGATTTGTTCAAGAGATAAGAAGACTGAAATAATAAGCAAGGCCATACGAGCTAAGCTCTGCCTGAGGGAAATCAACATAACATAGACACCTGACAATCCCGTGCACGTAAATGAGCATTTGACCCCTGCGAACAAGGCTCTCTTTTCTAAGGCTATGGCTCTAAACAATGAGAAAAAATGGATGTTTTTGTGGACAACAAACTGCCAAATCAAAGCTCGCAAGGCAACCGACAGTAAAGTATACAGGATACGCGATGAGGCTGATCTTGCTAAAATAAACTAATTGGTTGCCATTGTACGTAATGCGCATGCGCCAGCCATGCCTTCCTCGTCGGCTCTTCTGTCACCTGTGCAACTAAACTCGTTTTTAGGGAGTAACTCCCGCTCTTTTATTCATCTTATTGCCAGAAGCCTACGAAAACACGTTGATGAATTTCAAAGTCTTCTTTCCACGTTCAGCAACCCTTTCTCAGTCATTGCAGTTACAGAAACTTGGTTATAAGAAGATGATAGAAATCTGTTCGGCTTCCCTTCCTACACGCCATATTACAGTCACAGGTTATATAGCAATCATGGTGGCGCAGCCACATACGTATCTTCTAACGCTTCCTGTAAACGAAGGTTTGATCTCGAATTAAACACGATCTACTGTGAATCGGTCTGGCTTGAGTTTGAGCATACTTTTCTTAATATAGATAACAAAACATTCATATTAGGCTGTATATTCCGCTCACCGTCTTCTCCAGTTACTGAATTTTGCACAAATTTGCAACGCTCCCTAAATGTTATTTCCCTTGAAAATAAAATTGCTATTATCATGGGTGACATCAACATAATTTACTAGACGATTTGTCACCTAACACAATCAACTATCTAGCTGCACTAAATAGCTTCGGTTATGAATCTTTAATCAGTCTTCCAACTAGACCAAACAGCAATAGCAATGGGTTCCTCATTGATCATGCATTTTCAAATCTACTCACGGCACCAGTCGCTGGAGTGCTAGAAATTAATATTACTGACCACTATCCCATATTTCTGCGTTTCAATTCCACTGCAAAACGTGATTCACCTTCCTTTATTCGTGATATATTGGACAAGCAGAAATTTATTGATACCGTTATTAACACTAACTGGTCCGAAGTTAATCTTAGAGCTGATGCACAAGAAGCTTTCACCCTCTTTTCATCTTTGCTCCTATCACATGTTCAATCTTGTACATATAAGCAACAATGCGAAAAAAATAATCGCATCACCAGCAAATCCCTGGCTGACGAGGGGCATACTAACAGACATGCACAAACGTGACAACCTCTACAAAAAAAACTAATAGGCAACCGTTTAACACGAATTTGCTTGCTCGCTATAAAATATTTTGCAACTCAATGAACACCCAGCTAAAGGAAGCTAAAAAAAGTACTATGCGCAAAAGATAACTGAGGACCGAAATATTACGAGAAAAAAATGGGACATCAATAATTCCTTTTTAAATGGGAAACCACGTTCGAATAAGATAGCTACAGCTCTTCATAATGATGTCACTTATAGTGACCCAGCTGACATCGCCGATCAGTTTGCAAACTTCTTCTTTAACGTCGAGCACACCCTACCTTTATTAAATGAAATGGCCTTAGATCGCCTACCCCATTCGTTCTGTCTGTTTCCCACAACTCCAGATGAAATAATCAGCGTTATAGGTACCATAAAAATGACGAGTGCTGGCCTCCACGGCATTTACCCCTCCCATATAAAAAAGGTAGCTCACCCTATATCAAATGTATTCTCTTCAATTGTGAATTTATTGTTTAGAACAGGTGTTTTCCCGCATGAACTGAAGCAGGGTAAACTAATCCCCGTACATAAAAGAGGAGATGCTTCGTTATTGAATAACTACCGCCCCATTTGCATCTTACCATTCTTGAGCAAAGTACTTGAAAAACTGATCTGTACGCGTCTCACAAACTACCTGAACAAATTTAATATACTATGGCCTTGTCAATTTGGCTTCCGTTCCGGCTACTCCAGTGACCTTGCGCTAATCTCACTTACTGACTAATTAAAAAAGGCTACTGACAACGGTTACTATGCGGGCAGCGTTTTCATCGACCTAACTAAAGCTTTTGATTTGATCAATCATCACATTCTTTTTAATAAACTTGAAGCATTTGGTATAACTGGCCCAACATTACCATTATTGCGTAGATATCTCTGCAACAGGACACAGAAGGTGGTAATTTCTAATGCACATTCGTCAACCAAATTAACAAATATTGGTGTACCACAGGGGTCAATTCTGGGGTACCTTTTGTTTTTACTCTATATTAGCGATTTGTCGAATTGCCTTTCTTCATCCAGTTGTATATTATACGCCGACGACACCACAATTTTTAACTCCGATAGCAGCATTACATCCTTAACTGGAAAACTAAACTTTGATCTGGCACAACTCGTTCGGTGGTGCAGTAGTAACACGTTAGGAATTAACACGTCTAAGACAAAATTTGTTGTCTTCTCTTCACCACTAAAACCCTTACCTTCTATCCCTCCTGTTATAATTGCGCGCATTGACATCCCTGTGAGCGACCGCTGTAGATTCCTAGGCGTTGAACTCGACAGTAACTTGCAATACCACCGACATGTTGCATATATTAGGAAAAAAATGACGTATGGCGTTCGAATACTGATTACATCTCGTCTTTATTTCAATCCATCACTGCTTATGTCACTGTATTTTTCTTTTGTTCATTCGCACATTTCTTACTGTATTACTTCATGGCGTAACACATACACCACTCATCTTACCTCAGTTCAGACAATTCAAAACCAAGCGATAAGAATTCTCACGTCAAGCCCATATCTCTCTAACGCTAAGTCACTACTTCACGAAAACAATATATTAACTGTATCTGAGCTAGTTAAATATAACCTTGGTATTTACATGTATAGAACTATAATTAACCAACTTCCACACTTTACTACCATTCTCTCAAACAACAATGTCACAAGGTTTGCCCTTGACAATAACTTTCTACTGCCAAAAGTTCGCACCAATTATGGCAAACAAACCATTTATTTTTCCGGAATTTGTTTTTAGAATAGTTTACCATCCGACGTTCAAGTATACCGTTCCCTGAAGGTAATTAAATTGAAGTTAAAAAATCATATCATGTCAACTACCTAGCCTGTTTTGCTGTTTCCTAATTGATTCCTGTTTATTGTGAGTTGCGTTCTGTAATCACTTGTCATTGAAGTTAGCGCGTTATTCTTGCTTTTAAATTGTTTCTGTGAGAATATAAGGATATATTCTTATTTTATTTGTTTCAATTGCATTTTACTGTACCTCTGTCTCCCTGCTATGTGCATCACAATCATGCTCAATTCTACATTGTACAAGAGGTCCTCTTGCAGTCTCTGACTATGGGACCTGTTTCTGTATATCATGCACATGTAATCTTCTTCGTTTAGCACAATAAAATCTTCTGTTCTGTTCTGTTCTGTTATGCTGTCCTCCCACTGTTTGCTACCTGTGTTGTGTGACACTTCATAGCAGTCAGAGACCCGAAAATTTTTAAAATGTTTCCAGCACTTTCTGTGTTACCACTAAATGTACTATGAAAGCCATGTCAAACAAAAAGAAACAAGCCCCGAAAATTCTCTTCTTTCACTGCATGATTATACACTCAGACCAGTAGGCTTTCTATTGCTGAAAAAAACAGCTACTATAAAAATTGATATTCGGTCCCATTAACTGCTTTATTCTTTAAGCCATGTTATTATGTTAAACGGGTGTCCTGTTTTACACGATCTGGTCTGCATGAACTCTTGAACCGGGCACCATATAGGCTGAAAGACACACACAGAGTTTGGGACAAACCTAGTTTCACGTGGAGCATCCTTATGCACTATAACACATCTCAATCTAGTAAGTTGATCACAACGAAGTGAAAACAGCTCGCACTTGAAAAGTACGGGCAGAATGAATGACGCCTGCACCCTGTGCTCCCTTTATATTCTCTTTGAGGGTGCAGTTTTCACCATACCTTTATGCAATTTCGCATTTATAACATTGTTCGCTGCACATTCTTTGTAGCATTAAAGTGTGTGATACCGTCATGTGTAGCCCATGTAATTTAAAAGAATAGAATTCAAGACAGCTCGATTCAAAAATAACAAAGTGCATCCAAGACCGTGTCCTGTAGCCATTCTTTGGGCAAGTGGCAGAATGATTTATTCTTCAAAATATATCTTACTTGTAACCACTACAAGAGCTAACTCGTACACTGGCACATCATTCTGTTTGCCTGTTTAGATTATAAGGTACCTTTTTTACACCAGAAAATCTGCAAGAAGAATAGAAGTGTAGTAATCGTGAAGAAAGAAAAGTAGAAGGAAAAAAGATAACCTGCCCTGGACAGGGATCGAACCTGCGAACTTCGAATAACATGTCCGATGCTTTATCAACTGAGCTACCATGGCAGCTATCCCCCTTCCATTTTGTACGGTATATATGTGCATTTGATCATGGAAGAGTCGGTCAACGCTGCCTGTTACCATCATGGCGAGTGTGGGACACTTTTTTTGTGCCTACTGGCAGTTACATTACGATTGCAGTTACGGTACGGTTACTTCCAATATCCCTATACTTGTTTGGCAGCAATATGCATCTGTTAGTTCTCAGAAAATCTGCTAGTCACAGGAGGTTGCAATGGTTCGCCCTCCCACCTAAATGCGTGTACTTGAACACACGAACAACTGATAAAAAAACAAGTCACACACCGCTAAGATTACTGAGATTCACTGTTTCAGATTCATGAGTGAAGGAAAGAACTATAAAATTAAGGGTTTTTTGTCTTTGTTGAACACATTAAAATGAGAACTAGCAGACAATGATGCCAAACAAACTATAGGGGATGTTCTCAAAAATAACTTTAACAAAATTGTGAAAAGTAAAGTGAACGAAAACGTAACTTGGCGACAAGTTACTATTCGGTTGACGTTTTTTTGACAATTGAATTGAGATTACTTTTTTAACATCCCTATATTTTCCTGGGTAATGTTCTCGAGAAATTCTTATTATTAGAGAGGTGAGTAGGCTGACAAAGAAAGGATATGGCATTGATACTTCTTTTGAACACCTAATAGTTTGAGGACCTTTTGAGGACCTTAAAAGAGCGGAGGGTGCTTTGAGTAGTCCAGAATATTTAGTTGGAGCAAAAAAAACGTACACTCATTTTTACCAGGCTTTCTAACACATTTTGAGACATAAAAGTGTGTGCTGCCAGTAATGTTAAGTACCATTACTTTTGTCACACTATAGCAGGTTGTAAATCACACTATAGCAGGTGACTGTAGCAGGTGTAGTTAGAGTGGTGATAGTGAAGTATTAATCAAGCACGCCACCAACTGCGTTCACATCTATGGTCGCGTATTTTAAAAATTACCTTGGTGTATAGTAAAAATTTTGAAGCAATTATGATTTTTTCCAAATCAAGTTATACCGACTGGGTAAGCAAACCATTTGCATAAAATCAAAAGGCATAAAGTGATTCTTGTATTATAACTATGTGAGCAATTTCAGCAACGCAGGGCAAAGTGACAACAGTTCTAATAAAAACCCCTCTCTTTATAACATGCATGAAAAGCACCACACCAGGATATTTTATAGTGCCTGTAATATCGAGAATACTAGACTGTCTATTGACCTTTTAGAAGAAGGGTATCTCCTTCATGTTCAAGGGGCAACCACTTAGCCTTTTCCTGAGCTTTTCTGTGAATATTTCCTGAACTTCAGATATCATTAGGATTGATTTATAGTGAACAGATTTTGCTTATGCATTGAAACCTAGTTCTGTATGTAACTGCAATAAAGGGTGCCAAACCACCTCCAATGATTTTTTTTAACATTTCAAGCAAATGTGTGCAACGACTTCAAAATAGGGTCCTGAACTGCAGCAGCACTACTAGCTATGGGTGGCCAAAAAGTAGCTAGGAACAATACCTTTACCTCTTTGAGCCTTTTGGAAGTGTTCATCCCCTCAGTGCTCACCTTACAACAACATTTTTTTCTAAATAAATGTTTGTGTACACACTGCTCTTGCTCCATGTACAGTGAGGAGGAGCACATGGCGAGAAGAGACAAGAAAGAAGCATAGTGAAAAAAGCTAAATAAGCGAGGACCTCTTTTGTATCGTCCATTGTTTGTAACATTACTAATGCGACAACATACAGAAAAATTATCACGGCTATGCATTCATTGTAGAGTCATACACAACTGCAACACCACGACTAAATTTCAGCCTTGTGTTGGCTTAGGATCTCTTTATAGTGCAAGCTAAAGATATCTGCATTTGTTCGACACATATTAGGATGCAGTGAAATGTGATATGGTAATCTCATTTAGAATGCACGTCATATGGCTTCATTGTATATGTGCTCACACGTAACTCTGGTTGCAAAGCAATATGACACAGTCTAAACAGACGTCACCGACCACTCCAATCTGAACTTGCCTTTGCTACTTGCCCATTATCATCACAGCGAAAAATGACCAATTGAATTTGCTATAGATATGTGCAAGCTTATGCTAAGGGTCAAATATGAAGGGTGTTTTGTCATTATTGAGATCAGTTATTTGTTCAAGAACACTTGCTGTCAAACACAAATACATTGCTGTCGAAGCATCAAGACTCAAATATAAAGAAAAAAGAAGTGTCTCTTTAAAAATTACAGACCACAAGGTGCAAGATAAATATTTGATATACTTGGTATGTAAGGCACGCACAAGAGGTGCTGCCTCATTATACTTTTCTCTGTGTTGAAACCTCTTTGCTTTACTCACCCAACACATTAAAGATGACGTGAAAACACCAAGCAGCTGACGCAGCATGGTTGAACACATGTCCAGGGATTCCACGACTCATATTGGCTAAGCAGCCCTACAGCCTCCACAGTCCTGCAACCATTTGTAAGACAAATATAGTTCTACCGAAAGTTCTTGGTTCACAGACACACATGCAGGACGCATAACCGCTCTATAGGAAGTTTGCATGATAATGCGCTGGGTAGCGAAACGAATGCCAATATCCAGTGAGTATCCCGGACTGCCGCTTCTTTCTTTCCGTTCTTAAAAATTAATCAATCCATGGTTAATAAATGTTCCCCCATTGTGAAGTGTACCGGCAGTTCGTTGAAGAATTGCAATGTATTTCAAACACAATCCAATTCATGGCAAGTAAGCATGCAATAGCGTTTTGTCAGCTGTTCAAGAAAACAGCATGAAGTTTAGCTGAAACCCATGTTTTTTATAAACACCATTCAATTTGATATAATTGTTGTGAGCATTATGTGAAAGAACACGGATTAATGTTTAATCAATGATTTCTTATATTGTACTGATATAAATGCAACTAACTGAATATGAAACGATAATTTTTGCTTGAGCATTTAGAGTTATGGACACTATCGCACTTGCCAGCTGCATCTTGTCCAAAACAGCGGCAAGCTAGGCTAGTTTCTGTAGGTGAGCAGTAATGAACAGTGCAAAGTAACAATGAGAAACACCAGTAACAACAGTAAGGGGAGAGCACAGACTGCCCACTGTATAATTTATTGCACAAAAGTTCTCCTGAATATCAGTCAGACAACCCGTGCAAATGAAGGTCCAGTTGGAAATAAACAAGTTACGAAATCAACAATGCCTGCTTTCTCTAACAAGACCCTCAATCACATAAAGTATGCAGCGATAGGCCCCTAGCGAGGTACGTCACAGCATGATGTCACTGGCACACGTAAAAGGTGTGGCTGGAAAAACACTCCCGCTGGTGGCTCAGCCCAGTACAGTCGTGTGATGTTTGGGGCAAGTTTTAATTTTTCGAAGCTTACACTTCACGTTACAATGTCGACATTAGCTGTAGTATGTGTCAGCAAACATCTAGCTGTGTGGTAAACTGTGTGGTAAAACATTTGCCACGCTGTCTGCTTATTTTGAAGAAGTGAACACACGTGGTGGGCTGTGCGACGAACAGCGGCATAGTCTTCAAAAATGTGCACTGCTTATTGCGGCATATAGTGTGCATTGAAAGGTATTGAGAATATCTGTTCAACTGAGAATACTGTGTGTGCTGTGTGCAGTGTCAATAAAAATGTGTCTTGTTTTCGAAGACGTTAGCACTCGTGGCAGGGACCGGTCGTTGAAAAAACTTCATTCGACATTTTAGTCAAGGTAAATATGCACTTGACGCGACCATCTGCGAGTGGGTACATCTCGGCGTTTGCGCTGTGTGCAAAAAAATTGCATGGTCACCGGGCTGGAAGATACCATTCGCTGAAGCTGCATGTATGAATCGCCCCGACGAGTACGCAAGCCTAATAAAGGTATAACTCGTTTTATCGAAGGCCTCTTATGGCTTCATGTAATAAGCAGAGATTCTTGTTTCACATATACTCAGTACCTTTACCGCTCGATATTCATGAAGTGGCAATGCACACTACAAGTTTGTGTGTTAGGTCCTAAGGGAGCAATGTAAATATGCAAATAAGTTGTAATTGTCAGATGCAGCGACGTAACTGCACAAAAGATTACGTATATATTAGGCTACAGGTTTATATACGCATACATCTCAGTGGACTATTAGGAACGTCACCAACGACTTCCTTGCCAAGCAGCCCTTGCACAGAGGTAGGGAATGGCTGGCACGGTGCTCGAAGTGACGTCACACTGTTTGCAAACATAGAGAGGTTTCTTACTTAGGCAACATTTTGCACAATACATTTTTAGATGCAAGACTGTACTCGTCGCATATTGATCATACTGATGTCTTTTGTTCTTACATTGTGCTGTGAATGACTAGGCATTTAGTCACCATGATCTTAAAAAGCTAATTTCAGTGTTCTCTCTCATATTGCTGACAACTGTGTGGTTGCATAAATTGGGCAAAAAAGCAACACAGAAAGGCTGTCACAATAAATACACCAACATGGGTATTCTCCTGCAAACAAAAGTCGGCACTGGTCCTGCCATTACCCGTCTTCCTTCTCCCTTTGCCTTGTTTGTGCTGAAACAGCCAAACACCTGATGAGTTAGATGAGAAATAATAATGCATCAAAACAATAAGTGCTTGCATCAGCAACTACACAACAGCGTGATAACCGCACCCCTGCCACACAGCAGCGAAACATATTTTGAACATGCTGGCAGCGTATTATTTTATAAAAAGCAACTCTGGCAGATTACAAAATCTCACATTGTGCATGCAAGTTTTCTTCAAAGTCAGGTGTACAATGTAGGTGCTGGCTGGTACATTATTATTTACAAGCAAACGCGTCTTGCAAGTACACATACAGATTGCACGAACACCTCTCTCTCTCTACGCTAGGCACACACATTATATCTTTTAACAAGCACACGTCACTCTTTAGGGGCATAATGACGCTCTACCGTGAACGTATGCTAATCAACCCACTTAGGCGGTTGGCTAGGTGAATCGAGCCAAGTTACAAATAGTGTTGCCCGCGAACGTAAATAAAATGCTGCTTTGCATCAAATGGCACTGCAGGCTTCGTTTAATCAACAACGTAGCAAGCGCCGTGTGCGTCCTCCTCACTATATTGCACATATGGAAAAATCGATCACCATACACATGCATGTTGCCGCAGTTGTCTCGATGTAGCTCCAGTAAGGCCGCGCCGATGCGCCATGGCTCTGCTGCCGTTAGCGTTGTCAAAGTGAATCGGTAACAGCGCTCGCAAAGGCGCGTAAGGCTGCCGTTTCACGACGCCTTGTTCGAATGCGGCCACACACACTTTCACTGAGTGGCATACTTAGTCTACATAATAAAGTGTCCCCCGCACCTTTAGTTACTTTCGCACTGTTCTGAGGGAAGCGACCACAGGCGTCAGCCGTCAACTCGGAGTCCTTCGAGCGCCCGCACAACCCGCGCATTCCTTGGATGACTCGCACTTGATCCGCACTCAAACAACCGCGGGAATAGGGCGCAATCTTTGCACATCACACGAACGAGGAACGGCGCTTCCTTGCGTAAATTTAACATTTCGTGCTCTCGTGTGTAGCAGCGCGAACACATGAGAGACGCACCGAAATGGCATGCGCACGGAAACAAAGAAGACAAACAACAGGTGGCTTTTGCTGTGGATAGATTTGACTTGGACATCTGTGTGAGGAAAATAAAAAAAACATCTGTCGCTGCTATAAACTGAAAAAAAATGTGTGTTATCCGGCAAAATAATTTGAAAAGTAATAAACGGTTATTCAAAAAACAAGGTACAAATTATGAATATTTTCGCAGTTCTTTGTTTTGTTTTTTGCTCTAGCAGACGACAGCCTACTGCTGCTTCTACGAAAGATGTAGTGCGGAGTTACGTTCAGTGCGTGTCACCGACGCAAAGCTCTATAGTAGTCGTATCAGAGTTATCAATTCTCATTGAATCATAGGATGACTACAAAGCAGTAACAATTTGACATAGTGCAGTACGCAATCTTTCAAGGCATGACATTTATTTGCTCTGAAGCAAATCAAAGCAAGCTGGCCGGCGCAATCAGCTGATGTCGCTGCTACGCGAGGCATGGTGTCACGCTCGATTTGTCACCGAGTGAGAGAGCTACTAAGAGGAACACTGCTAGATGCAGGGATTAATGGCGTATCACTCTAATTTCCTGTGGGGGCTGGCTCAATCACTAGAGAGCCCCGGGAAAAAACCTTCAACTGCTCAAGCTTGTGTGCGGGCGTGAAACTACTTGTTTTCATCCGCGAGGGGCCGGCAGTCTAAAGTTGAAAGACATGCGAAAAGCATGTGACGTAGATAGAATCACAAACCATATGCACACAATATTAGATAAGATCGCATATCGTACATAAATATGCCAACACATAGTGTAAACATCAAATTTGTATATATATCTTAAGTACACCCGTTCCCCCAGGCGCGCATTGTTTAGCAAGCTAACGCGCCAAGTTCACGTACGCGAGCACGACTCCGCGGCGCAGGTTTGAATCCCGCTCATATTCAACTTTTTTTCAATGTTTTTTATTGCTATCTTTTCTAATGCGTTAGGTACTAAAACGAAATAAAGGCAATATTGCGTTCAAGTACGTATGTGGGACTGTGTTTTTTGCACAACAGTTATTAGTATTTTTAAATTCATTACTACATTTTTTATTTATTTCATAGTATAACAAAATCAAGGACTAAGGGGAACATTTGATCTGCTTGATTGTAAAGGGACTCGAGAAGTGAGAAAACTCTAACCAAAATTTATTTTAGAAAAAACTGAGCATTTCACAGCCGGAGCTTCTTCTTCAAGGGTAGGCCCTAGGTATGCGCGAGACTTGCTACTACTAATCGCAAGCTGTGGCAGTTGAGGGAAGGCAATATCACCGAGAAGCAGTTCTAAAATATATTTTGGTGGACGTTTTTTGATTCCTCCAAAATAATGGCTGCACAATTGTGATCGAGCAAAACGAAGAATTGCGGGCATGAAATGAAGAGACAGAAAGTGAAAAATGTTCATTGTGTGAAAAATTGCCCGTAATAAAAGGAATAGTTATGGCGCGCTACGTAGCTTCACTCGCAGTACAGATTCTAGGTATACATACAGATAGTTTAAAATGGACAATGTTGCACACACAGTCATTGCTAAAATTTCTTTGCAGCACAGTTGAAGCATCCATGTAGAACTGAAGCGACAACAGAAGCTCATGCGTCCTCACTTTATTGCGCTTTACATTGCTTGTATGCGTCTAAGCAGCCATGATATATTTTAATGCATTCGTTTCATCTATAATTTTCTTATTAATTAAAGCTGGCCCATAAGTTGTGTAATATATAGCACTACAATTGAAGCATAATCTGCACGGTGGGCTGAAACAATGCTTTTGAAAATCTCAAAACGACACAGCTTTATACACCACCACCCGTGCATCAATGGTAAGCACTGGTATGTGTCTGTACATATGAGTTGTGCTCTCATACTTAATTATTTTTATGACCACTCCCTCTACCCCTACATACGCTGTAGGGCAGCAAATCATCAACCTGGTTGAGCTACCTGCTTTTCTTCTGTCTTCTTCCTGTCTTTTTTTCTGTTTCATTTCATTTTCCTGTGTAATTCACAGAGGCATTATTCATGTGCATGAAGATTCACTGCCTATTGTAAAGTGAAGCAGAGAGGCAATTTCACTTCATGCATCTGAATTTTAAACTTGCTCTCTTGATAACTTGCATGAAAGCTAATAACCAAGTAGCTCGACATGTGTGCGGTCGCACCACACGATACAAGGTTTTAATCTGTTAGTTCGCGTTCTAGAAAACCTGAATAGACCTGAGACGTCAATTTTGCCGTTTAGTTTTTTTTGTCATGCCGCGCACGCCGTGTTGCTTGTGGTTATTTTATCGGCTGTGTGTGTACTGGTTAAGCGGGTCGTCTTTGATCAAGGTGACCATTTATTTTGCTATATAAAATATTTATGCGTATTTATTCAGCAAATCAGCATGTCTTAAGAGGATTAACACAAGGAATAAACATTGCAAGTGAGCGCTCGTCCTGTCGACGTTTGTTTTTTGTTTACGTGTTTGTCATTTTGGCACGGGACTAATTATTTCAGTATATCTTCAGTTTTTTATCACTCTACATTTTCCTTCTTCATTTTTTGCGGCCATTTCTTTCTGGATTGTCGACATTGACATCACGTACAATCACAACGACATTATTTTTCTAGCCGCGGTGTAGCACCACCACGGATCGAATGGTATTCGTAGCTCAGACTATCATTTGAATCTAGTGACATCAACATCTTCAGTCTTATTAGTCTGCTCACACTCCTTATTTTTCCTTATTTCTGTAAAAAAAGTTTTCGTATGCTCCGTATAACTTCCTTAATGAAGTTTCCGTATATTCCGTTAAGTTTTTCATATTTCCACATCTTTCAATATTTTCCGCAAGTAATTTTCCGTATATACGACATGACTTCCGTATCTTTCCATATCTTCCAAAAGAAATTTTCCGTATGTTCCACATAATTTCCGTATTCTTCCATATTTTCCTTAAAAGTTTTTTGTATATGCTATACAACATCCGTAAGCTTCCATAAAAATTCTTATCTTTTTCGTATAGATCATAAGAAAATTGTAAGGAGTCCATATGTTTTCCGTAAGATTTCATACAGAACGTTTCAGTAGGGTCATCTTGTGGCTGTGGCTGCAGTATTTTTTTGGGCGGAAGACGGGAGTGCGAACAATGCTGGGACGTATTCTTGTCCTAGAAAATGCGACGAAACTGGCTTGTGAACAGAAGGAAAAAGAACATTTCTTCAAGCCTGGGACGCCCATCATGATGCTTGCACGTGATATCACCTTTTGCGGCCTCTAATCGTTTGCACAGACCTTTCAGTGGAGTGAACTGCTCAGCCTTCCCTTATTTCTGTGAAAATGCATTTGGCTTAGGTGGCGGAATGTTTTTGCCTTTTATTGCTTGTTTATTTTTTCACGTTGTGGTGAACTTTTTGTGGTTTAAGCTGTTCGTCTTGAAGAAATACATGTTCATAGAATAACTACTTTCAAAAATGTTCACATTGGCAAGTACCAAAACAGAGCAGGCAGTGCAAATTACAAAAAATGTCTACTTATCTCAAAACCTATTTTACAAAGTAGATGAAGCAATGCTTTTCTTAAAGACAGGCAACAACCATGCTGTTAGGGCTCACTTCGGTAGAAGTTTGACGTTAAGCACGCGCTAAAGTGCGACTGTAAGAATCAGAATTGTTATTTATTAAAACTAGGATCAGAGAGAGATTTAAATGAGGGAAAGGAAGGAGGTTAATCAGATATTGAAGCATCTGGTTCGCTACCCTTCACTAAGAAAAGGGAGAATGGGGAAGAAAGATGGGAAACAAAAGCGGAGAGCGAAATAGACGCACGAAAGAAAGATAAAATGTAATCTGGGGTGCTTAAGCCCATTCACTAGGGCACTACCACGCATAAAGTTCAATAAGGCCTTCACTGATTCGCTGTGCAAAAACACATTATGTCGCCTTTCAAGCACTGACTGTTCTGACAAGGGTATCTCGTCAAGACGATCTATCGCAGCAGCTAGCTGCCGTTTTGGCTCGCTGTAACGAGGGCAGTGATAGAGAACGTGCTCTATCGTTTCATCGCTGCCGCAATGGTATTATCGGGAGGGGCATTGCTGATGCCACCTACAAGAGTACAAAAATAAGAATATTTTGTTCAAAAAATTATTTTGAATGTTTCAGCAAAGGTATAACCATCGATTTAGAAACATATAAAAACTTTGCTCAGTTTTGAACTTTGTTCGCGTCAGGGAGGTGTGTTTTTATCAAGTTGCGGCTGTCTCACACCGGATCACTATGGATGTGCTTCTTGATATTGAACGCTCGTCCTGTCTTTGTGTATGTGCGCGCGCGCGCGTGTGTGTGTGTGTGTATGTGTGTGTGTGTGTGAGTGAGAGAGAGAGTATGTTTGGTCGGTTTAAAGTGGCTTTTTCTCATACACTCCCAGACTGTATACTGTCTGTGGCTCTGTTTTCGTACCTTTTGCATGAATTGCAGTTCTCACGTATAATTATTTTTTGCTAAATGATGCTGGAAGCGATCAGCTCAAACCTTGGGTCATCAATGAATCTGATGGACGGTACTTCGGGGATGGTGAAGAGCTGTTGTCGGTGGCCACGCTTTTTTCGTTTGACTTGCATCGTTTTGCAACATTATGGGGTTTATTTAAAAGCAATGCGCTTCGAACTTGTGTCCTGTCCATTTCGTCTGATCGGTCTTATTTTGTTTTGTTTTTGGTGGCTTCTTGCATGTTTGTTTATTCTTGTCTCCTTTTCGTGAATGCTGGTAAACCATCCAGAATCGGCATCTTATTTTGAATAAATCAAAGAATAAAAACTCAAGTGCTTCCTTGACTTTCATCAGCTACAGCTCTGTAGAAAAGAAAACACAGTACCTCTGCAGTGCGTGCATGAGAATAAGTACTTTCTTCATTAAAGGAATGCGTGAAACGATTAGCATACAATTAATACAGAGCGGAACAAACACCTTACTGACCCACCTTACTGAGACTCTGTCCGTACAAAATCAATACATTTGTGAAATACTCCAGAGATACCACACAAAAGCTACGGATAGCCGGAGTGAAAAACCAACTAAAACTGCTCCGGAGGTGCCAATAATCAGTCCGGCCTGTCTGAGAAAAATATCTCTCAAAATTACTCCGATGGCGCCACGCCATTGGTCCGGTCGGCTGGAGTGAAATATTTTTTGAAAGTACACCGGATGCGCCACGCAGTTCCTCCGGCGAGCCGGAGCAAAAATTTCGCTCAGGATGTCTGGAGCAAAAATATCTCCGAATAGGGGGGAGGCTAGAAGACAAGCGCTTTACTCCTATCTCGGAGTAGTTTTTTATTCAGTGTGGCAACGTAATGTTATATCCCTTCCACAAGGATGCAGACGACGGGTGACAGAGAGCGCGCCGCAGATTATAAACTTGCACATTAGCAAGAAGATGATAGACACTATGGTGGTTTGTTCTAATCTCTTCGCTCGCAATGGCGTCATTAACCCCAGTATGTACACCATTACTTAGCATGTGTGCATTCTTTTCAAAATTCAGGCTTCTAAATGACCATGACAATATCTTTTGTGTAAGCAAGTGCTCTAGGAACTTTGTTGCGTTGTGCGTGCGGGTACTTTTCGCATATGCTTGTTTTCTGTGCAATTGACAGTGCTACCCATTATCACAATAAGTTGATGTAATCATTTCCCAGAAAATTCTTGCTTTGTTGCACAAATACATGCACAATTGCTGGCGCGAATATATCCAAAAGGTGGTTGTATACGTCCCCAAAAACTGTTTTGGCTACGCCTTTGCACATTTTTTCTGCGTGGCTAGTATTAGTGGAACCAGAAATATTTTTCTTGTGGAGAGACGTACAGTGTATTCGCCTGCGTTTGTTTTGGGATGTCTGTAGACAGTCTGTTTTTTCTTTAAACACGGCGCGTTGAGAGTTTTGGTACATCAGCTCGCAAGAAATTCAAGTTTAACTGCAAAAATCTATAGTTCTAACTTCACGAGCATTAGACCCACGGGTTCATTGCTTGGTTCCTTTCCAACACAGTGTAATGCAACGTATTTTGAAACAGGCGTGTTTCCCAGTTTCCGTTTCAGTTTTATTCATTAAAAATAAAAAGTTCGCAGTTAAAAGTATGCAGATGAGGGTCCCGAAGTTGTGCGACTGCAGTGGAACCCTCGGTTAACAATAACAAGAAAAGGTTTGCTTGTATCAACTTGTAATAATACACAACGTAAGTGAAAGTGAACAGTGGAAGTACCGGAAACCTACAAAAATAAGTAAAAAAGCAAAAAATACACCCAAAGCAATTCAACTACATAATATTCAGTGATTCTTAAGTACTTATACTTTGATAGTTGAGTAATATTGCAGTCATAAGTACTTATACTTTCATAGGTAAATAATATTGTTGTCAGCCTAGTTAAAGAACATAAAACGTTTTAAGATCATGTTTGAATGCATGTAACGATGGCTCTTATTTTTAGTTATTAGAGTAAATAATTCCAAAATTCATTCACTGCGAAGAAAGTATTGATTTTGCTATAGGGGGTGTTACATTTAGGTAAAAGAAAGTTGTGACTATAGGTGAACTTAGTGCAGTTGGTGTGAGGGAGTAATCTAGCATCGATTAAATCAAACACGAGCTGCTAGTTCAGTTGTTTAGTTAACATTAGGATTAGGTGAAAATAAAACAAGCCAGACACAGTAAGAATGCGGTTAGCCTGAGGAAGTGGGGCAGCATTGGAATGAATAGAACTTCTGGTAATAATGCCTATGTTCTCATTTTAAATGTGCCGTACGCACGAAAGATTAGCGTTAGAGGTATTAACCTAGGAAGTTATCCTATAGGTAATGTGACTATGTATGAAGGCAAAGTATAAAGGCAAGTGAAAAAATTGACGTGATTTACACCAAATGATGTTTTTCTCGAACATAAAGTATATGAATATCAAACTTCAAGTGAGGGTCCTGGTATATGCCCAGGAAACACACACAGTCAGATTCAAGAATGAAGTGATGGTTAAAAGACACATGTGGTATAAAAGGAAGCATATTTGAGGTTTTGAAAATCAGGAACTGGGTTTCAAGTGGCTCAAGAGTCAAGTTGTTCATAAGACACCACTTAACAACATTCGTCAGTTTGTTTTTCAACTTTTTGATCAGATTACTTAATGACTTATGCGACATAGAAACAGTCGTAACGTCAGCGTTAAGAATAAGTATAGAATTAAGAAGGCAGTTAGACAAACCATTAATACATCTACGAAACATAAAGAGCCCAAGAATTAAGCTCCTTGACTTATTATTTTAACACCATATTGAACGCCCCCTATGCACACTGATTGTTCGCGATCAAATAGGTATTTTTTATGAATGTTAAGGAGGGAGCAGGAATACCTAAGGATTCTAATTTGTTAAATAAAATATTATGAGTGATGGTCTCAAAGGCTTTCGTGAAATTGAGAAAACCGGTCCCTGCAAAGTTAACGTTGTCGATAGAAAATTTCAAGAAATCGGTTAATGATAGCAATGGTTACCAGGCAGCAATCGAATTGAGCAGGCTTTAGCAACTGAAATCTGCTGAGGTATTTGTAGATATGTTTCAAAAATAATTTTTCAATAAGTTTACTGATGGAGACAACATAGAAATAGAATGATAGTTACTGACATCTACCATTCTGTTTTTTTGTGCACTGAGAATAACTTGGCACATTTTAGAGCTCACTAAAACAGCTAAGTTAAAAAATGGCATTACTACATCACTTCAAATACTTCTGAAGTATCTGGAGCAGCAAGCTTTAACTAAAACACTGATATGTTGTCAAGCCCATCACTACAGTTTTTTTAGAATCTGGATTGTAGAATGGACTTCATTAGTAGTTACAGGAAAAAGATATGGGTACAGAAGGTAAGGGAGTATGAAGATGCTGTGAGCCTCGCATCACACATTGCAGTTTTTCACCATTCCGCTGAATAACTGATCACTAACTCTCCAAGACCTAACGTGAAGTTATTTAAATTTTTTTTACTTTATTTAGTTATGAGTTCCTCGTATTTATTACTAATACTTTCAGCAGGGTCTTGCGACTGACATTATATTTTCAGGAGTAGCGGTTGGCAACTCTGTTTGCGGGTGAGCAACGTGTGTGTATACGTGCGCGGGTAATGTGAGTGCATATATCTGTTTTGAATATCAAGTACTGCCAACAAGAACAAGCGAGTGTTCGGAAGCCCGTGACCTTATCTTTTTGAAACATAATAACGTGAATCAGAAAAACAAACTAGCGTTCCTATTACAATCGAAACTTGCCTGTGAGACTTGCCCGTGGCTGTGCAACGCGCAAGTGCTTGCACCTTTCAGGGAGTCTCGCTACACATGAGCAGTTGCCTTTTTCAATCTCGGGCTCGTTGGACAGGTTCTTCAACTTCAAGTGATTCTCATGCAGTTCACTGAAGAGGATCAAGGTTTTGCGCAAACATAGCAACTATTTCGATTGTTTCGCCAGTGAAATACTCTCATGCTGTTGAGAATGAGTTGGTCGGCGGCCAGCACGTTTTCGCCGCTGTGCTGAAGAAACTTTAGCACCACGCCACGAGAAATTGCCACATTGACCCTATTAAGCGTGGCCAATTTTATCAGTGTTGCCAGCACACAGAGCGTTTTCTGGAGTTGTGGATTGACAGCTACAAAAGTATTTACAATCCATCTAGCACGAGTAAACTTGAAGAGATTTGTCACCCACTGCAACTGCATACCCTTTTTTGGCCCGACAAAAGTGCTGGGAGTTGAAAGGGTCGTGCCACCATGTTTGTGGTTTGCACGTTGTTTGCTCCAAGCGTTTCTTATAGCTCCAGGAAGCATCACAGACACACCAAGATTCGTTGATCCTCACTAAATATAGTAATATCGCCTTTTATTTGTGGGAGATTTACGGTTTCGGTGTCTGGGCGTTGAATTGGGCTTTAACGTAGCGGTGTGTCTGGCTAGGTCACGTGACCGCACAAAGATGTGACGCACCTCATGTCAATTATCGTCTGCTCTCGTAAACACCAGTCACACAGGCACCTCCAAACAAACTTGCAGCAGCCGCGATGTTCTGCTGTTACGTGTACGGTGGAGGTCCCGGAGGTCACTCGCCTTCCCACAATAGGCGGGCGCATGGGAGGGGTGGCTAGTTCCGTAGTCATCTACGAGGGCGTTAGGGGGGGGGGTTGGAAACACAGCCCCGCACATCGACATATGGAAGGGTGGGGGTAAAATGAGACACGGAGCAAAACATGACATTTTGACTTGGCCGGCCTCTGTAGATAATACTATAAGTTTTTTTTGTTTCTCTATTTCAGTGATAGGCGCTGGTATTTGTCTATCTTTTTTGCGTAAAAGTTCATCATTGCTCAAAGCGTTAGCGTGAGAAAAAATACGCCGCTGGTGTCGGTGAGTTCATGATCAGTAAAAGAAGGGCGAAATTCTGTTCGGCTAATTTTTTAGATTCGTGCATGAAGCTACTGCGACATCAGTATACAACAACTTGTGTATTTATTTTGCTAGTTTATGCCACTAGCTACACACCGTTCGGTTATTTTGTGCACAGTGTCAAAAAGAACACTTTTTTTTTATTCGGACATGGGGAGGGGCAAAACATGAAACAAAGGCGTTGAAACGCCTGAAGAAAGTGTCTCCTTAGGTGAAGTGTTTACTTATGCTAATTATATATTTTATTTACTGTTTAGGCAGGTTAAGACGTCTAAAACAGTATCATATTGCCGCAGAGACTGCCTTCTACCAGGAGAACCAGCGAGACGCTATGCAAGCGTCTACAACTACCAGGAGAACCAGCGAGACGCTATGCAAGCGTCTACAACGTAGCGCACCTGCGCGCGCTGTAGCAACGCGAGTCATTGCTCCTCGTGCTCGGGCTCGCGACGGTGGCCTGATCGACTGGTGGTGAAAAAAAGGTGTTCGAGAGAGACGCTAGTGTGGAACGCTTTAGCGGACCCAGTTATTTACCTATTCTTCTGGGCACAAGTTCGCCCTTTAATAAAGCTATTGTTTGTGTCACCCTCTTGCAATACGTGACATTCTGGTGGAGGTGCTGGGTAATGATTGGAAGTCCCTCAGGCGCAAGAGAGCGGAGCCCCGACCCTCAACGACTGGAACCTGGCGAATTGACTCCTGTACACCAGCGTTCGAGCCGTCGTCTTCGAGGAGACCCGCCTGAATTCGGACCGCTCACCACTGCTCCAGCAACGCAAGCAGCTTTTACAAACGACCCCACAACGATGGCCACCGCAGGTCCTACAACCGAGCTCATCGTGTCACCACCGTGCCTGCCTGAGCCCTTCCACGGTGACTCGCACGAAGATGTAGAAGTCTGGCTGGAACATTTCGAGCGAGTCGCAAGGACCAATGCCTGGGATGAGACAAGGAAACTTGGACGCGTGTACTTTGCGTTGCAGGATTCAGCGAAGGTGTGGTTCGAAAATCACGAAGCGGTGATAACAACATGGGAAGATTTTCGACAACACTTGCTCGCTGCGTATGCCAGCACCGATCGCCGAGAGAAGGCAGAGAACGCTCTCCAGTCCAGGAGTCAACGCACGAATGAGAGTGTCAGCATGTATGTCGAAGACATGTGCCGGCTCTTCAAACGCGCTGATCCGAACATGATGGAAGAGAAGAAACTGCGCCACCTAATGCGTGGAGTCAAGCAGGACTTGTTTGCTGGGTTAGTTCGCAATCCACCACGCACGGTTGCCGAGTTCCGCACCGAAGCAACAACCATAGAGAAGGCGCTACAGCAGCGTGCCCGTCATTACAACCGAGACGCCAGTAGCGCACCAGTGGACGTCCTATCGGCAGGCCAAAGTAACAACAGTGAAACGCTAAGAGAACTGGTGCGATCCATTGTAAGGGAAGAGATTCAGAAGTTGATGCAGCCACAAGTGATGCCAACAGTCTCGACCCTCGCCGCCGTCATTCGTGACGAAGTCCGGCACGCCATCCTTCAGCCGGAACCTGAGCCGCAACCTGTTCGACTGGAACAACCACTGCAGACACGTCGCATACCAACGTACGCGGACGCTCTACGCCAGCCTGCCGTGCACAATGCTTCTTTCGTAGCCCCCAGTACACGCCCGTCGGCTTCGCATGGCTCGCCCTTTCTCGGAGAGCTGAGACCACGAAAAAGCGACGTGTGGCGCACACCCGACTGGACGCCGCTTTGCTTTCATTGCGGAGAGGCTGGACATCTTTACA
The DNA here is from genome assembly GCA_013436015.1 of Rhipicephalus annulatus. Lineage (NCBI taxonomy): Eukaryota > Metazoa > Arthropoda > Arachnida > Ixodida > Ixodidae > Rhipicephalus > Rhipicephalus annulatus. The sequence goes on from WOVY01003151.1 coordinate 183,097, forward strand.
GAACGTGCCCATACCGGAGGGCCGGCCTGCGGGGGTTTTCTGTGAACGCACCATGCCCGCGTAATGGTGAAAGACCCATGGAGATAGAAGATTACCTGTCAAGGCAGCAACTCCCATCTGCTAGTTTTCAGCACCAGCCAAGGTCACCGGCGCCGAAACGTTACCGATCACCGAGCCCCCGGCGTCCAAGTTCCCCATTCTCAGGTCCACCAAGACGTTCAACGAGCCCGCGGCAGGAAAACTAAGTCCAGCGACCTGTGGAGGCAAGGCCGCTGTTGTTCGACAAGGCGAAGATCCTCCGTCAAGACCCGAGGGTAGCAGCGACAGGCAAAAAAGAACGGCTAAGATAAGTAAGGAATCAATTTCTTCGGACTTGCGCGTTACGGTGGACGAGCGGGAATTGAGCGTTTTAGTCGATACCGGTGCGGATTATTCAGTCGTCAGCTACGCGTTCGCGAGGGATCTCAAGAAAGTTTTGACGCCGTGGAGTGGTCCACAAATAAGAACGGCTGGGGACCACCGGATAACACCAGTGGGAAGATGTACCGCGAGGATAGGAATTCAGGGTGCTACTTACGTGGCTGAGTTTATTGTGCTTCCGGAATGCTCAAGGGACGTAATTCTCGGGATGGATTTCTTGCTAGCGAACGGTGCCATAATCAACCTACAAAATTCTAGCGTTTCCTTCTCGACGAAGCTGGCCATAGACGAGAAGGAGGTAGAGAGCACTGCATTGCGGGTTATCGACGAAGACATAACCGTGCCACCACGATGCAGCGTGCTGGTTGGCGTCAGAAATGACACATTTGCAGATTCCGAAGGCATAGCGGATAGCAACGTCGAGCTGCTACTAAAGAAAGGCATTTGTGTAGCCCGGGGCATCATTCAATTACGTGATGGGTGCGCCAGTGTGTTGCTCACAAACTTCGGAAATGCAATACAGCATGTTGCAAAAGACACTGCCATTGCCTTTCTGCACAGCTTTACTGCAGCGACAGATTTGTGTGGCCTCACGTCAGCACCACCTACTCCGGGAAGTACGGATGATGTCGGAGCTGCGGTTTCAATAAATAGAAGTCTATCATCAGGCGAAAGGCAAATCATACAGGACCTCATAAGAGACTTCTCAGAGTGTTTCTCCACCTCGTCAAAAGTACGTCGCACGCAGATCGTTAAACACCGAATAATAACTGACGAGCAAACAAGACCTGTTCATCAAAACCCGTACAGAGTTTCACCCAAAGAACGAGAGGTCATAAAGGGTCAAGTGCAAGAGATGCTGGAGGATGATGTCATCCAACCATCCAACAGTCCGTGGGCATCGCCAGTAGTGCTTGTGAGGAAAAAGGACAACACGTTGAGATTCTGCGTTGACTACCGGAAACTGAACAGCGTGACCAAGCGCGACGTATACCCCTTGCCACGTATCGATGATACATTAGATCGCCTACGGCATGCCAGATATTTCTCGTCATTAGATTTAAAAAGCGGGTATTGGCAAATTGAAGTGGATGAAAGAGACCGCGAAAAGACGGCTTTCGTAACTCCGGACGGCTTGTACGAATTTAAAGCACTCCCATTCGGTCTTTGTTGTGCGCCAGCGACATTCCAGCGCATGATGGACAGTGTTCTATCGGGTCTCAAATGGCAGTCATGTTTAGTATACTTGGACGATGTTGTGGTATTTTCTGCAACCTTTGAACAGCATATAGAACGACTACGTTCAGTGCTTCACGCCATCCAGTCGGCCGGCTTGACTATTAAACCGGAAAAGTGTCAGTTTGGATATGAAAAGCTTCGTTTTCTCGGTCATGTGATCAGCGCTGAAGGTGTTGGCCCGGATCCGGACAAAACTGCGGCCGTTGCGCGATTCCCCAAGCCGAGAGACAAGAAGGAGGTGCGTCGATTTCTGGGCTTGTGCGCTTACTACAGACGATTTATAGAAAATTTCTCGAAAATTGCTGAACCTCTGACCAGACTCACAAAAGAGGAAGAATCATTCGTTTGGCATAAGGAACAAGAGAGAGCTTTCGAGGAACTAAAGAAACGTTTACAAGCCCCACCGATCCTCGCACATTTTGATGAAACTGCGGACACGGAAGTCCATACAGACGCAAGCAATCTTGGTCTCGGCGCGGTATTAGCTCAATGGCAAAATGGAGAAGAGAAAGTCATAGCCTATGCCAGTCGCACCCTGTCAAAAGCTGAAAAGAACTATTCTGCAACGGAAAAAGAGTGCTTGGCAGTTATATGGGCGATTAGCAAGTTCAGGCCATATCTCTACGGCAGGCCGTTCCGCGCCGTCAGCGACCACCATTCACTTTGCTGGCTGGCGAGCTTAAAAGACCCGTCGGGACGACTTGCGAGATGGAGCCTCAGGCTCCAAGAATACGATATTACAGTTGTATATAGGTCGGGAAGAAAACACAGCGATGCTGATTGCTTATCACGCTCGCCACTGGACTCTACCTCTTCAGAAGAGGACGACTTTCCGTTCCTTTGTGTTGTGAAGGCTTCAGATATCGCCGAGCAGCAACGATCCGACACAGAACTGCTCCCATTGATAAAATTCCTCGAAGGGCACGACTCCCAAGTCCCACGTGTATTTAGGAGAACATTATCGTCGTTCTGCCTCCGTGGTAATGTACTCTACAAAAGGAACTTCAGAAGCAACAAAGAAAAGTTCTTACTCGTTGTGCCGCAAGTCATGAGACGTGAAATATTACAAGCTTGCCATGATGAACCGTGCTCGGGTCACTTAGGTGTCAGCCGGACATTCGCCAGAATTCATCTGAAATATTACTGGCCCAAGCTGTTAGCGTCGGTACAGCATTATGTGAAGACATGCCGCGAATGTCAAAGGCGCAAAACACCACCTCTGAAAACTGCCGGCCTGCTCCAGCCCATAGACCCACCTGAGACTCCTTTTCAGCAAATTGGAATGGATCTTCTCGGGCCGTTTCCAATGTCATCCTCAGGAAAGAGGTGGATCATCGTCGCAACCGACTATTTAACGCGGTACGCAGAAACTGGCTGCCTGGAACGAGGAACGGCTGCGGAAGTTGCCAAGTTCTTCGTTCACAACATAGTTCTGCGACATGGCGCCCCGATGGTAGTTATCACCGATCGCGGAACAGCATTCACATCGGAGTTGATGCAGTGCCTGATGAATATGACTAATACCACTCATAGAAAAAGTACTGCGTATCATCCCCAAACGAACGGGTTGACGGAACGCCTAAACCGCACCATAGCGGATATGTTGTCGATGTACGTGGACATAGAGCATAAGACGTGGGACGAAATCCTACCTTATGCAACGTTCGCCTACAATACGGCAGTACAGGAGACCACCCGCATTCCTCCATTTGAGCTGGTCTATGGCCGTATGGTGACTACAACACTCGACGCTATGCTCCCTATCGATAACGACAATTATGAGCCGTCTGACGTTGAAGAATTCCTACAAAGAGCTGAAGAAGCGCGCCAACTAGCGCGACATCGAATACGTCAACAACAATGTAGGGACGCGAGCTACTACAACCTGCGCCGCAGAGAAGTCAAGTACCAGCCAGGCGATCAAGTGTGGGTGTGGACACCAATACGCCACCGTGGGCTGTCAGAGAAACTTCTTCGACGCTACTTTGGTCCATATAAGGTCATCCGCCAACTCAGTGACATAACTTATGAAGTTATTCCTGAAGGACAAGAGCGCCCAAGACGTCAAAACCATGCAGAGGTCGTACATGTAGCCCGCATGAAGCCCTACTTCGAGAGATGCTGAAGCATTCCCCCTTGCGTACTTCCCCCAACCGCGCATCGGGACGATGCGTATTTCGGAGGGGGAGTAATGCCGCAGAGACTGCCTTCTACCAGGAGAACCAGCGAGACGCTATGCAAGCGTCTACAACTACCAGGAGAACCAGCGAGACGCTATGCAAGCGTCTACAACGTAGCGCACCTGCGCGCGCTGTAGCAACGCGAGTCATTGCTCCTCGTGCTCGGGCTCGCGACGGTGGCCTGATCGACTGGTGGTGAAAAAAAGGTGTTCGAGAGAGACGCTAGTGTGGAACGCTTTAGCGGACCCAGTTATTTACCTATTCTTCTGGGCACAAGTTCGCCCTTTAATAAAGCTATTGTTTGTGTCACCCTCTTGCAATACGTGACAATATAGAGCTTCATGGGTGGAAACAGGCGAAAAAGTACTCACTGCATTCATGCTATATCGAGGTTGTTCCGCATGCCCAAGAATGCTCTAGAAGCGCACAAAAAGGATGAATGAATCTCCAGGTGGAGCTTTTCTCACACACGTCTTGTAAATAAGTTTAATGAGATAATTTTCATATCGAATTTCAAAAGTGAAAAGCGATAGAAAGTCCAAAATTCATCACCCACAAAACCCGTATTACGAAAATAAGTCACAAAATGCCCGTGCCGTTCTGCATCTAAACACCAAAAACAGGCAAAAACATTTCTAGCCTCTGATCATTGAATAATGTAATGGAGTCTAGGCGTTCTACAAAAAACACCATTAGCACGAAGAAAGACTTAAACAGCTTGATCTGCTCAGAGTTTTGGAGCAACACAGCGCCGGGTTCTGTCTAGGTTTATTGCGTGGGTTGCAAGAAGTGACCTTATGAAGACTGTGTGTGGGTCACCGTGTGAATTTCAGGTGCTTTTACTGCACAATCTGAAAGAAATAGATTTTTTTTCACACTGTTTTGTGTTGCCCCACGCTGTCTTTTTTTGCAACGCAGGTTGGGGAAAAATGAGGCGTCTGGCGCATTCTACTGTGAAAGCTGTTATGAGGTAACGACACGGGTCACGCGCAGTGCCGTAGTGGTCCGCCACCACCGCTGCCGGTGTCCGTAACCTCTAACACACAAAATATGGGAAAAAAAGCATGTGTTGACATAGTCAACTTAAAATCCAGGTCCACTCCATCCCTGCCCAGTATTCTACCACTGAGCCATGCCGGTGCTTCAGATTCGTTCGCGAACTTGCCTTATTATTAGGCAGGCTGATGTCGGGAAAGCAATTGCGTTATTATCAGTAATACAGCGTTTTAGAACAGCACAGAAACAATCAAAATTAGGTGTCACAAAATGCGAATCGCCTAACGAGTGGTTCGATCAGTGCTACATCAAATTACAAAAGCTTTTTTCCCCAAGCTATTAACCATGGCACATACCCACTTCAGGCGTAAGTCTTCATCATCACTGATGCAACACAAAATTAGTTACAAGTAGTTAGCGGATACCACGCTTCTCCGAAGAATGACGAAGGATAGCACAATGAATACCGGCCTACTATGCAGATATTATGAATATTTTTGGCGCAGTGGGTACCCAGCAAGCATTTACTCAAAGAGTATTCAGAACAGGCTCTGAAAGTCCACTCTTCATTCTTTCTTTATGATTGTGGTGGACCTTCCGCATAAGCCTGGCTTTTTTTTCTATTCTTTTTAAAACACGTCTCTTTGAACTTTGGCAACATAATCTTATTTATGCAGCAAATACCTTGTACTAAAGGAATGTTAATGCATTAACATTTATAGGAAGAGAAACAAAATTAATATTGACTAGTTCTAAATTTTCGCCTCACTTTACTCACTTTGCGCTAATAGTAAGCGGGTGCTATGAATGTGGAAGGGGGGGGGCGCAAAGTCAGCCCCATACATTGGCATAATAGGGAGGGGGTGCACTGCGATGAACCTTTGAGCCCCGTGAAAAAAAAAACACCTGCGCACGCCTAGCCCACTACAGATCTGGTGGGATGTCTGTACAACACTTGTTGCGCTTACACAGAGCTGCGACAGTTCTGAAGGTGCCTGCGATGGGCTTCAGTTAAAAGAATGAACATCTAGTTACACTTTGAAGGTGAAGTAAAATATCTTCTAATTGTTTACTGTGTGGGACCATTCGTGTGCAGCCTCCTAGCAACAGAGTGAACCCACAATCGGCTTGCTTTAACCTCAAGCTTCGATGGCACCACCCTTTTAATTACAGAGGAATCGCACGGGGAAAGAAAATGTGTAACGCGCACCTCGTGACCTTGAGCGCTTTTTCACTTTCTTAGGGGCCAAGCTCCTTGAGCCGTGGGTCGTGCGTTCTGAGTGTATGTAGTAGGCAGCCATCACTCGTTTAGTTCATGGAATGTTCGTTAGGTTGTAGTACTTTTATATGATGAATATAAGATGAAAAAAGAGATGTCGGTACTTGAAGTGTTCACTAGATGGACGGACGATCGGAAAAACAGACAGACAGACAGACAGACAGACAGACAGACAGACAGACAGACAGACAGACAGACAGACAGACAGACAGACAGACAGACAGACAGATGGGTGCGGCCAGTGGACGGACGATTCACGGTTCACCAACAAAACCCTTCGAAACTTCGCCCCACTCATGACATTCATGTTCTCTCACTCCGTGGATATGATGTCGTTTTTTTAAGACGATAGTCTTTCTTAGGAACCTTCGACACAAAAATTTTGGTCTGCCTGTCTGTCTGTACATTTGTCTGTTTGTCCGCTCTTAACGGTACCCTAAAAGGCACCAGACGATACCCTAAACAGCTGACCCCATCCGCAGCGCTGACCATTAATGCTCAAGATTGAGCGTTCATACTTGTGTGATCGAAACTTAAAAGCAACTATTGCACATATCTGGGGCACAATAACAACTCATTATTATTTTGGATGTTTGTCTTTTACTAGAAAATGGATACCTAAAAATTATAAGGACCGTAGCGTTTATTACGCTGCGCTGATCATGCAACGTTTGGACGAAAAGGTAAGTGTTTCCAACGCTTTGCTAAGACGTCTTGGTGGTGGAACTACCCGTCGCCTTGCGTTCTAGACCTTTATCACCGTATTGCACGCAGCGCGCTGCATTTTTCAAGATAATTGCCAGATAGCGCACATGTCTTCTGTTTGACGTGACTTGATGCACTCGTTCACCTCCCTTGCATGCTCGAGGCATGCAGCGCCTCCAGATTACCACTCAGCGATTTCTGTGCGCAGAACATCAAATAAACGTTTTGTGCACTGTCGCCAGACGCAAATCTATCGTTTTTCAAAGACATTTGCTGTGTAACATGTAGATACGGGGCCGATTGTTTTCTACGAATACGCGTCCTTTCAGTGCGATCATGCGTGCCCGCGTAGGCAAGTCACGGCCTCCCTCGGCGGTCCCAGTAACGACCAGCTCGCCATTCTCAAATCAACGCATCTTGGGACGTTGAACATCACATATCAATCAAATCGACTAACCACTGATGCCATGTCTGTGACGCTGTGAGCTTGTATCGCCGTTTGTCGAGGGAAAAGAAAGCAATTTTAGGTAACTTTGAGGATTATTCATGCGGAAGGTTTTCATTAGTGTGGAATACACACGTACTTGTGAAAAAATAGTCTTCACAACGTTCGGTATCCAAAGGCTACCTGTCACTGTGGCTCTCTTCACAGCAGCGGCCCACCTCATTTTTTTTCTTCGTTTAACGGGAATCTATACACGCGTTTGCCTTTCACGCTCAAGTTGCAGTAGCCAATGACTGAACAACCGACCATGGTTTATCAAGACAAAGATCAAGGGATGACCACGCGCGCGAATCCCGAATAATCTGAGGCTTGCGGCGGAGCAGTTTGCCGTCATGTACTCTCCTCGGGAGGTACAGAAGAGACAGAAGAGAACTAGGAGTGGGGTTCCTAATTCACAGAAACATAGCTGGCAACATAGAGGAATACTATAGCGTTAATGAAAGGGTGGTAGGTATTGTAATTAAACTGAATAAAAGATACAAGATGAAGGTAGTACAGGCTTACGCGCCTACATTCAGCCATGATGACGCTTCAGTTGAAAGCTTCTATGAAGACGTTGAATCGGCAATGAGTAAGGTAAAAACACAGTATACTATAGTGATGGGCGACTTTAATGCAAAGGTAGGGAAGAAGCAGGCTGGAGACCAGGCAGTAGAAGATTATGGCATCGGTACTAGAAACGATAGGGGAGAGCTACTAGTAGAATTCGCAGAATGCAATTATTTACGGATTTTGAATACCTTCTACCGAAAACAAGAAAACGGCAAGTAGACATGGAGGAGCCCTGATGGCGAAAATAAGAACGAAATAGACTTTTAATGAGTGCACACCCTGGAATCGTGCAGGATGTGGAAGTGATTGGCAAGGTACAATGCAGTGACTATAGACTGGTACGGTCTCGAATTCGCCTAGACTTGAAGAAGGAACGACAGAAACTGATACGCAAGAAGCCAATCAATCAGCTAGCACTGAGAGGGAAAGTACAGGAATTCAGAGTGTCGCTGCAGAACAGGTACTCGGCTCTTAATGAGGAAACCAACCTTAGCGTAGATACAATGAATGATAATCTGACGAGTATCATTACGGAGTGTGCAGTGGAAATTGGAGGCAGGGTAGTTAGACAGGACACTGGCAAGCTTTCCCAGGAAACGAAGAACCTAATTAAGAAGCGTCAAATCGTGAAAGTGTCAAGTACAACAGGCAAAATAGAACTGGCAGAGCTTTCGAAGTTGATTATTAGACGTAAGGTATGCGATGTAAGAAGGTATAACATGGAGAGAATTGAACACGCTCTGAAAAACGGAGGAAGTGTCAAAGCATTGAAGAGGAAACTTGGGATAGGCAAAAGTCGGATGTATGCACTAAGGGACAAAGAAGACAAAATAACTACCAATATGGATAGGATAGTTAATATAGCGCAGGAGTTTTACAGAGATCTGTACAGTAGCCGAGACAACTACGACATTAACACTATAAGAACAAGCAGTAACCCAGATTACACCCCACCAGTAATGATAGAAGAAGCCAGAAAAGCTTTGGAGAGCATGCAAACGGGCAAAGCTGCTGTTGAGGATCAGGTAACATCAGATCTGCTGAAAGATGGAGGACAGATTGTGTTAGAAAAACTAGCCACCCTGTTTACGAGGTGTCTCCTGACGGGAAGAGTACCAGAGTCTTGGAAGAACGCTAACATAATCTTAATACAAAAGAAAGAAGATGACAAGGACTTGAAGAATTACAGGCTGATCAGCTTGCTCTCTGTAGTATGCAAGCTATTTACAAAGGTAATTGCTAACAGAGTAAAGAAAACATTAGAATTCAATCAACCAAAGGAACAAGCGGGACTTCGAACAGCCTACTCAACAATTGACCACATTCATACTATCAATCAGGTAATAGAGAAATGCTCAGAGTATAACCAACCACTATACATAGCCTTGATAGATTACGAGAAGGCGTTTAATTCAGTAGAAATATCAGCCGTAATGCAAACACTGCGGAATCAGGGCGTAGATGAAGTATATGTAAACATTCTGGAAGAAATCTACAGGGGATCAACTGCTACCATAGTGCTTCATAAAGAAAGCAACAGAATACCAATCAAGAAGGGTGTAAGGCAGGGGACACAATTTCCCCAATGCTATTAACCGCGTGCTTACAGGAGGTTTTCAGAAGCCTAGAATGGGAACTGTTTGGGATAAGAGTCACTGGAGAATACCTTAGTAACCCGCGCTTCGCCGATGACATTGCATTGCTGAGTAACTCGGGGGACGAATTGCAACTCATGATTACGGAGTTAGACAAGGAGAGCAGAAAGGTGGGTCTTAAAATTAATCTGCAGAAAACGAAAGTAATGTACAACAACCTCGGCAAAGAGCAGCGCTTCGAGATAGGTAATAGTGCACTTGAAGTTGTAAAAGAATATGTCTACTTAGGGCAGGTAATAACCGCAGAGCCGAACCACGAGATTGAAGTAACTAGAAGAATAAGAATGGGGTGGAGCACATTCGGCAAGCACTCTCAAATTATGACAGGTAGATTGCCACTATCCCTCAAGAGGAAGGTATATAACAGCTGTAACTTGCCGGTACTTAGCTACGAAGCAGAAACCTGGAGACTTACAAAGAGGGTTCAGCTTAAATTGAGGACGACGCAGCGAGCAATGGAAAGAAAAATGGTAGGTGTAACCTTAAGAGACAAGAAGAGAGCAGAGTGGATCAGGGAACAAACGGGGGTTAAGGATATCATAGCTGAAATCACGAAGAAGAAATGGACATGGGCAGGGCATGTAGCGCGTAGACAGGATAACCGCTGGTCATTAAGGGTAACTGACTGGATTCCCAGAGAAGGGAAGCGGGTTAGGGGGAGATAGAAGGTTCGGTGGGCAGATGAGATTAAGAAGTTTGCGGGTATAAATTGGCAGCAGCAAGCACACGACCGGGTTAACTGGCGGAACATGGGAAGGGCCTTTGTCCTGCAGTGGACGTAGTCAGGCTGATGATGATGATGATGACTCTCCTCGAACCGGAAGCCGGTATGAGACGGTGCATCCCACAATCCCTCTCTCTTTTACTGCTCACCTATTACGACTTAAACAAGTTTACGAGTTTGACAAAATGATTAGCACCAGTGATATATTAGGTGTTGATAATCCATGTAATTCGTCAATGCTGTGTTTGCAAAGCTTTCCATATTTTATGCCTCTGCAATCGTGCAGCTGTCTCAAAAGCTGATGGTAGAAAGACGATAAAATTGGCCCACTCATTTTTGACTTCGCTAAAGAATCAGCCATTTAATTCAGGAGCAGCTCTTCATGACCCGCCACCCCAATCTATTTGAACTTTTCTTGAATGTGTAGCTATTAGTGCAAAGACTCTTTCATTATGTGTGAGTAGGCACCAAAAGAAAGTGCAGTGCAAAGAGACAGAGAATCTGCAAATATAATAGCTGATGCCATGTCTGTGTTCAACTTTTGTATAAGGCGAACACCACTGCCAGAACTTCAGCCGCGAAAACGGGTTTGAAATCAAACAGTCGAAGGGAATAAGACGAATCTAAATTTGTGCTAAATATACTAGCTCTTGACTTTTCATCACACTGTGATGCATCTGTAGCGAGAATTACGTTTGTTTTGACGCTATGCAAGTGTTCTTCTAATAAACCTACTAATGTGTGATAGGGGAGAAATCTTTCGTTATTAGAAAAAATAATTTCAAATTGGATATCCACGTGGTGTGAATTAACGCTAAACGCTGTTATCTCATGGATATACATACAATCAGGGGGTCCAGTATACGATCTAGAAATATAATTCTTGGGGTGTTTAATCGTGGCCATCTAGTGCCAAAAATAATTCTGTAGAGTAAGTAGAATTTGTATCCGATTGCTGTTGTAGTGACTCGTAAATTCTGAAGAATGTCTGAACTGTCAAAATACAAAACCTGCACAAAAGAGAAGGAACTTTCGATTGTAGGTATAAAACGCAAATTTATATCTACAATAAAAAGCGGTAATATACCTACAAATAAAATATCCAAGGCATCGGCGCAGTGATTACCTTTCTAAAAAAATCTGAGGTCAGATTTTGTGGGCTGGAGCCCCCGAGAAAAGCACGCAGCTAAATTCCCAAATAGGACTAACGTACATTCATTATATCATTGCTAGTGTATCACTTCTCATGCTTATTCGGTAGTTGCTTTTTCTACGCAACATGGCGAAGTCTCGTGCCCCTTTTTTCAGATATGTATTCGATGTGTCGTCGTCATTTAAAAGGAGCCTAATAAATTACCACAACAAATGCATTAGACACCACCTTTGGTATGACCTCACAATGATACCACAATGAATAGTGCACGGGATATCGCAAGGGAAACAAAAGAACTGTTTAATCACTCGGATTCAGTAAGAAGTGGTTGTCATCAAGGCTGTTCTCAAGGGTGGTAAGATAAGACTGAAGCCGTTCTTATAGGCGCTGAATGTTGTCTGTCGTTGCAAGGAACGCAATATCGTGCGCATACACAAAAGCTGTGATTTGCTGGTTGCGTGAAATGGTGCTCCTAAACACAATAAATAGCACTGATTAAAGCACCAAGCCTTGTGGTACTCATCTCGTTTCTGTGTGAATAGTTGACGAAAAGCCGCCTTTAAAACAATAAAACGTCCTGTTCAGAAGACATTTGCGAATTCACAATGCGATGTATGCCGGATATAGAGATTCCAAATGAGCTATCCAAATACCCTATTCTACAGTGACGGAGCGAGAATTTTAGACGGGAAGTAGCGCTGTGGTTCACGTGTGTAGCGCTGTATGTACATGCGTCCGTACAAACGCGCTGCAACGCGTTTCCTTCGCCGCAGATGTTGGAGCGCTGCCAAGTCAGTCACACTACAGCTGCGCGTTGACGTCATGCTCCCCTCGCACGCTTCCCTCACAGGTGCACGCTGACATCCCCCTCTCCGTCACCCGCAGCAGGCTCACCGCACTCCTGCAGCTGCCGGCTCCACCGCCCACTCGCAACACACTTCTCTCTCGCTTCACACTCTACACCGCCCACAACGTTCGACCACAAGTCCAGAGGAAACACTCTTTCGGCTCGTTTATATGCGATGAAGCATACACAAAACGCAGCCACCCCCCTCCCTTATCTCTGCTTTTCATAGAAACGTTTACTCGAGTAATCGCTAGAACGAGTTTCACTTTAAACTGTTCTTGCAGCACCCGCGTCAACGCCTGGTTAAACCGGATCAACCGCCGTGCGCAACACTGCTGCTTCACACCCAATCAGGGTTCTCTTGGGGGAGATGATCTATAATTTTTGAGAAAGCACAACTGCACTCGCTCGCGCATCCTGAAGATTTCACGAAATCAGGCACGGCACTGACGTGCCCTCTGGTGTGAAACTGCGCTAGCGGAGAAGGACAAAAGACCATATTCTCCGTGCCGATTTACCGTTTGCACTTCACGCCCAAACGGGTGTGTTCCTGTGCGTCCTAGCCGGATCTTAAATTTAATGAGACCGTGGAAAAAGCTTTTTTCGCAGACGTTCCGGCATCGGCGCATCGTTGTCGTTGGTCGTGAGGTAAAAACCAAGGATAATTTACCGCGAAAGTAAAACACAAATAAAATGAGCAGGCATGTTCACCCTCAGCCACCAAGACATTCTGTCTTTGCGTACTTCTCGCACTTTACGTCTTGTCCAGGTCATTTGTGTATGTATGTAGGTATGTATGTATGTATGTATGTATGTATGTATGTATGTATGTATGTATGTATGTATGTATGCATGTATGTATGTATGTATGTGTGGGGGGGGGCAGTTGGCATGTAGTTTACTGCACGGAAAGATTGAAGGCATGACGTCTAGAAACAACACTGGCTGTTTTTCTTTTTCCAGGAGTGCCATGAAGCTCACCCCAATAGCGCCACCTGCTTATGATCCTGTCCGAGAAGCGCTTTTCGAAAACATTGTCTTGAGGCATCAGTTCCCGGTCTCTCCTAGGTACGTCGCGAGCCAACGCTTCCAAGCTCACTGGGCACTAACAAGTTTGAGGGCAATTACCTACACTTTGCAGTATGCTACCCGCACTTGCAGCTCGTCACAACACACCTCCGCCACATCCGAAGATCTACAGGTCAAAATATACAAAGCAGTTGCCTTTATTGTGGCACAAAAAGTGTACACAGACAATGAGGAGTTCGCCAAGTCGGTGCCGTCGGCACAACGCGAGGAAGTCCAGATCGCGAAGGGATTCACGGTCGCTACTTGGGAAACTTTACCTCTCAAGGTCACCTACGTATGGGCCCGCGCACTATGCGAGCAAGGAGCGAGGGGTGTCGGTATACGCATGTGGAATACGTCATCTCTCATGAACTTTTAGCAGCTTGTTCGAAGCGCTGTGCGATCTATAATTCTGGTAGCATCAATTAGTAACTGCAGCCAAAATATCCGTGCCTTCTGCTGATTGATGTTAGAGAAAGATATCCGAAAAAAATCACATTGTGCCTGGTGCTATCGCAATTTTTATGCGTCGCCTTCATAGAATACCATGTTAAAGATGGCAACACTCCCGAAAGTGTCATTTGCTGAGCGTCAGCGAAAACCACATTCCTCCATGACGCTATGCCGTGTCGCCCGCACGTGTGGCCGTGGCCTGAGGTTTCTCCTCTTTAATCATTCTTGCTCTGTTCTCTACGGTATCATAAGCTTTAGCTATATCAAAAGTAACTAAAGCACATTTGTTTGTGCTGCCCTGCTAACTGTATACGACTTTTCAAATCAACATGAGCATTCCAAATTTAACACACAGCCCGGAACCTGATTCACCAGGGGCCTATAATTATATCTTGTCAATAAATCTATTGATTTAGGTGTGAATAGTTCTCTCAATCAATTTTATTAAACTGACTTCAAGGCGATTTTTCTTGTAATGTTATTTCACAAGGTGCCTTGCGGTTTGTTTCTTCAGTTCAAGCATAATTTTAGCAAGTTTTCCATTCAAGCGGTATCCGCAAGTTCTTTAACAAGTAATTCACAATATTTAAAATGACATTACACGATTCTTTAACATCACTGAATTCATCATTTCATTTGGTCCAGAGGCCGTCTTCGGTAAATATAGTACAGTTTGAAGCAATTTGTGCGAAGATACAAGCGTGTTACTAATAGCCGAAATATTTGTTCTACGGCAACAATCTAACATTTTGCTATTTCTTGTAAAGAGAAGTTCATTTCTCGCTGCGTCAAGATACATGATTCTAATGTTGAAGTTGTTGGCAGTACTTTTCTTGACTGCAAATATGGGAAAAAAAACACGAGTATATTGTTATTTGTATGATAATTGAACTCTCGACTGTTATAATCTTCTTTTGCATGGTTAACAGTGCGCTTAGGTGCCCCGGCAAGAGACTGATAGTATTTCTAATTGGCTAGGCATTGATTATGAAAAAAACTGCTTCTAAACAGCTTTTTGTCTTTTGTAATAGCGCGTACACTCATCCTTCCACCAACAAGAGGAAAGCCGTCCACTCGATGGGATTGCGAACTCAGAATTTCTTGACCACTGCGATACTGAAGTTTTGCAATTGGCAGAACGCAAGCAGGTTTGAAAATTTCCTGTGCTTTTCAAATGCTCCTGGTTGCTCCTCTATAGCTGTTTATTGGACATGTAATGTCAAAACGACCAGATGGTGGGCGCTGTTCGTAGCTCAGTCAACGACGCACCATGACAAAACACTGATCGCCTTGGTGCTGCAATTTGTCAATCTAACACTGAGTAAGTCAGACCTCAAACAAATGTTACGTGTCCTTTATTCATACCCAAAGAAGTTTTATCAATTGGCCACTCCCACAGACGTCTACAACACAAATCTGTCTTCTTGACAAATACGAGAGATGAAGCATTATAGTCACCTGGCAGCAGCGTTTCCTTTTTACATGTTGCCAAAGTGCTTGTCATGTGACTGTACTTTGTGCACAAGTGAGGAATAACCATTTATGATTGATAAATGGTCGTACCCTGGAACCGTACAAATCTAATGCTATAATTTCACAATCAGAGTTTGACATCCTGGAAAACAATTTTCGCCTTTTGACATAATTTACGTTAAACGATTGTAATTAGCCAACACCATGTGTCTGACGATGTCGTAGACCCCCCATTTGAAAGGCGTGCAAAAAGAAGAATGCGCGACCGCAATGAGGAGGAGAATAAAGACAGGATTAGCATGTGGCATGTGATGCCAAGGCTCGTGTTTGCTGCTGGCGTCGATTATGATTTAAACTAGAGTACTGTCCGAGCCGATTTTTCTAGCCCGCCCGAACTCGGCCCGGTGTTTTGAAGATGATAGTCTTTTTTGGAACCTTCGGTGCAAACATTTTGTCTGTCTGTCTGTGTGTGTCTGTCTTTCTGTACATTTGTTTGTTTGTCCACGCTTAACGGTACTGGGTACTCTGAATGGACCAGCTGATACTTCAAACGGCCAACCCATCCGCAACACTCACCAATGTTGCTCAAGATCTATCGTCCAAACATGTGCAATTGTCAATCAAAAAGCAATCGACAAACTCATTCATTAAACACCGTATTCGCCAGAACAAACATTTTCAAATACTCGTTCTTTCCTCGACCATAAACGACTGGAACTGCCTACCTCAATCGTTAACCAGTTCTGTAGGGGCACTTGAGCGTATTTAACCATGACCTATGTTTTTGTATCTTTGTATATGATGTAACCTTTTTCTTCTTGCTGTTTTACACCTATGTGCAATGTTATGATATTTGCCCTTCCTGCTAAGGCCCTTAAATGGGCCTGCAGTATTTGTAAATATAAATAAAAAATAATTGTACGTATCTGAGGCCCCATAACACGTATATATTCTGTGTGCCCATATTTAATAGAAAGGCCTGCATAAGTATTTCGAAGGACCATAGGCTTATCACGCTGCACTGATGACGGAACGCTTGCACGAAAAGGCGAGTGTTTCCAACGCTTTGCTAAGACGAAACGGTGGTGGCACCTACTCATCGCCTTGCGTTTTACACCTTAGCACTTCTAAGACGGGCACGCATGCCCGTCTAAGAATTACGCGCTACGTTTTCCACGAAAACTGCTAGATAGCGCTCTTGTCTCACGTGTGACGTGTTCATGCGCTCGTTCGCCAACACTGCATGCTCGAAGCGCTCTCACGCAGCGCCTCCAGAATACCATTCACCGATTTTCTTCCGCAGAAGAACATCAAATAAATGTTTTGTTTCACTCTCTCTATACACGCAAGACTATTGTCTTTCGACGGCATTGCAGATAACATGCAGATACGGGGCCAGTTTTTTAGGGGTCAACCGTCAAGCTCCTTAAGTCGTTCTCTTATTGTATCAGTAGTAGTATTAGTAATATTTAGCCGCCCCTACTTTATGATCGCCTAATAGACGCCGTTTGTGGGTTTATGTCTTAGGGAATAATATCACTAAATGCCATAATGCTTTTCGTATAGTTGACGGACAGACAGGCAGGCAGACAGACAGACGGACAGATGAATGG